>OZ024758.1:22301720-22339220 GCA_964016885.1 Eledone cirrhosa
TGATTTTCTTTTAACAACTAAATTCTTCCTCCAAACAATTTTTGTTTCATTTAATGCAGAGGTTCTCAAAGTGGGCGCTACCTCCCCACTCCCCAGGGGGGGGGGGGCTGTGGCCTAAGGGGGTGCTGTGGCAGTAAGTACAGATGATATAATAGTATATTAAATATCAAATGATACATATATATAAATATAGTAAAACAAAAAATATATACTTATTTATACATAGTATCATCATCATCATCATCATCATCATCATTTTACCTCCGCTTTTCCCTGCTTGCAAGGGTGGAATGGGAACTGATTCTGGCTTGATTTCTACAGCTGGATGCCCTTCCTAACACCAACCTCATTTACAGTGAGTGCTGGGTGCTTTTTTGCCTTAGCACCTCCACGTCCACTTTACAGTGGAATGATAGGGACCCCAGTCCCTATCATCTCATTTCTACAGCTGAGTAAACTGGAGCAATATGAAATAAAGTGTCTTGCTCAAGGAAACAACATCACCCAGTCCAAGAATTGAACTCGCAACCTTTCGATTGCAAGGCCAATGCTCTAACCACTAAGCCATGTGTATATATTGTGAACTGGCAGTATCTGTAGAGGGTTGGACGCCATGCTTTATAGCATAGTTACATCCCTTTACAGTCCGAGTTCAAATCCCGCCGAGGTTAACTTTGCCTTTCATCCTTACGGGGTTGATAAAATAAAGTACCAGTAATGCACTGGGTAATTGCTGGCCTTGTGCCAAAAAGTAGAAACAATTATTTATTATATATAAATTAACGATTTTATTTATTTAATATTATTTACAATTTGCATGCAGGCAGGTTTCTCTAGAAATAGGGTTGGGGTGAGGGTATTATGTGGCTGTGAGAGGGGGTGGTGGCCCCCAAATTTTGTGAACCTCTGATTTAATGTCATACCAAAATTAGGGTAGTGATGACTACCTGGAAAACGTAGGTTTGAAATCTGTGCATTTTTGGAGAATCACAAAGGGTTCTGCAACAAAATAAGTTTAGGAACCATTGGTCTATGCCTCTTTGGGCTTACTAATGCTCTTTCATCATCATCATCACCACCGTTTCATTTCTCCTATCATGTCCTCTAACAATTCATACTTTCATTTCTCCAGCATTATGGCTACAGACTTAAACATTCCTCTGTGGAACAAGATAAAAGAAATAATTTTAATTGTTTAAAAAAAAATGTTTTAAACTGTCCTACGTGCTTCTATGTTAGTGAAGTTTCTAGAAATAGCATATTTACATTGAATCCTATGAAAGAGCAAATACCTTCTGTATATAAAAAAAAAGACTTAAGCTATTTGTTTAATGTGTTTGTGTACGTCAATGTGTATCAGGGGTTATAATGTATGTAGTGAACTCAACTAGTCGGAAATAACATATGCAGTTTATTTGAATATACATACATGCACATCTAGTCAGTAAATAGTTGTAGAAGTGAAAAACTGACCAGTTGTATTATAGGTGTTATTTGCCAACTGTGTTGTTTTACAGATAAAGCTAAAGTATTGGAAAACGAAATTACTTAAGCTTAGATGAGAGTACACTATCATTACATTAGCTCATCTGTCATGTCTTCTTTTCATTGATATCACATGCTGTTTTCCCACTCAGCACTCACTGTTCATTCATGCCTCAAGTTCCTATGAGAAGAGTTGTACTTCCCACACCATGTGATGCCTTCAGTTACTTTCTCAGCTCACTTAACTTCTGCATTCCATCCAAGTTAACATTACACATCCAATAGATCATACTGGCCTCTGAGTCACTTTCTCAGCTCTCTTAAGTTCTGCATTCCATACAAGTTAACAATACATATCTGGTTTTTTTTCCACCAAGGCTCTACAAATATTCAATGCCCATCTCTTACTACTATGCAGCATGATACTTCATAAGGTCTATTTTGGCATTGACACAGAGAAAGACAGAAATCCTTCATGGCAAACAGACACCTGAAATTCTTCCATCACTGAAATCCTTCATTGTAAACAAACCTTCTGAAATTCTCCAACCCCTAAAATCCTTCATTGCAAATAGAGACCTCCTGAAATTCCTCAACCACTAAAAAATATGTCATTGTAAACAGAGACTTCCTGAAATCCTTCATTGTAAACAGGGACCACCTGAAATTCTTCAACCACTAAAATCCTTCATGTCAAACAGACCTGAAATTCTTCAACCACTAAAATCTTTCATTGTAAACAGACCTCCTGAAATCCTTCATTGTAAACAGGGACCACCTGAAATTCTTCATGTCAAACAGACCTGAATTCTTCAACCACTAAAATCCTTCATTGTAAACAGTGACCTCCTGAAATTCTTCCTACACTAAAACCATTTCCTGTACTAATTATATTTTATAAGTAATAGGAAATGTCAGCTATCTGACTAGTGAGCAGTCAGAACAATTAATGATTTTTTCCCTAGGTGCTCTTACTACTAAATAACATTTTACACTTCTAAAGTCTTGGTTCTCTGTCAGTATGCCAGAAATATCACTGCAATATGTTTGATTAAGCATATTCTAAATTTATAATTAAAAGTAAACTAAAATTTTGTATTAGATAACAAATTGCATGTGTATGTGAACTAACACACACAAGTACTCAGTAATTTTGTTTTTGAAAATATCTTAAGAATTCTTTAAAGAAGAGCATTAAATCTTTCGATACCAAACTGTCTAAAACCACCGCTGGTTCTACATTACAAAACTGTTTGTTTTAAAGCATTTGTCATCATCATCATCATCATCATCATCGTTTAACGTCCACTTTCCATGCTAGCATGAGTTAGATGGATTGTCCCATTTGAAGTAAGTTGGGTCAGCTAACCGTGTCTTGCTCAAATAGAACTGTTTCTGGCTAGATTTCTACAGCTGGATGCCCTTCCTAGTGTCAACCACATTTATGGTGTGTACTGGGTGCTTTTTGTTGTGACTCCTAAATGACCACTTTACAGTGTGTACTGGGTGCTTTTTGTTGCGACTCCTAAATGACCACTTTACAGTGTGTACTGGGTGCTTTTTGTCATGACTCCTAAATAACCACTTTACAGTGAGTACTGGGTGCTTTTTGTCATGACTCCTAAATGACCACTTTACAGTGTGTACTGGGTGCTTTTTGTCATGATTCCTAAATGACCACTTTACAGTGTGGGCTGGGTGCTATTTATCTAAAAATATTCCATCATAATTTCATGTAAGAACCTTTGTTAAGTTATGTTCTGTTTTAAGCAAACACCAGCTTAATAATGAGAAATTTTATTATTTTACAAATTCTTGGTAATTTTCAAAATTATTTCAAAATCATGGGCAACATCTTTCATTAGAAATATATTAACGTAAAGATTAACATATTGATTCATTAATGGAGTTTCAGAAAATTAAGATTATACAATTGAAAAGATTTTGCTTAGATAAGATAAAAAAAAAAAAAAAAAAAAAAAGAAACTGTTTCAAGCAATAGGGCTGGGGTGGAATAATCCCAAGCAGTTAGGAAGCAGAGATAGAGGTAGGTTTAAAGATGATATAAATATACCATCTTTTTTCTTTTTCAAAAGAAACAGACGCTACAGGAATGCTGACTGAAGATAAGGTTAGCAGTGGCAAACAAAAACCTAATTCAGTACAACATTTTAAGAAAAAGTAAAAGGGTGTTACCCTTTAGGGAAAAAAGATAAGCTAAATAAGTCATACTAATAATAAAAAAAATATCACCACTATTATAAAACGTTTGGTGATGTGTGTGTGTGATATATATATATATATATATATATATATATATGTGTGTGTGTGATATATATATATATATATATATATATATATATATATATATATATATATATATATATATGTCTGTGATATATATATATATGTGTGTGTGTGTGTGTGTGTATTCCAGGTTCAATCGAGGGTAACCACAGTAAGTAAGGTACTCAATACATAGCAGAGTATAAATGTTTAATATAGAAATGGCTTCTACAAGGCTAGAACTGTTACATTCAAAGGAAATCATCAGCAAAGCCGACTGTCATTCGGCTTTCCTGATGATTTCCATTTCCTTCGAATGAAATAGTTCTAATCCTGTAGAAGCCATTTCTATATTAAACCAATCTTGCCTCAAGTGGGACAATTCCCGTCTAACCCATGCTAGCATGGAAGATAGACGTTAAACGATGATGGAAAGAGAGAGAGAGAGAGCGAGAAAGAGAGAGAGGGGGGGGGGGTCTGTAGATGTATGTTGACTATTTCTTTAAAGGAGAAGGAAAAAAAAAAAAATGGTTTCATAAACATTTTAAAAATAAATTACATTGCAGTAAATTATGGTGTCAGAGCTTCTGTAATTTGTAACAGGCAATAAATTATATTTTCAACTAACATTTTAACTATTTGGAATTGAAGAGGTCCAGGATCAAGTAAAAGCATGTAGCCTAGTGCTTAGGGTGTTGGTAAGGTTATAAGTTCCATCCCCAGACTAGGCTGTGTGCTGCATTCTTAACCCTTTAGCATTTAAACTAGCCATATCCAGCCAGAATTCTCTCACTTCTTTCTGTTCAAACCGGCTGTATCCAGCCAGAACTCTCTCACCTGTTCAAACTGGCTGCTCATGCTTATGTTAAGGTATTGTTCTCAAAATAAGTAATAACATCAAAATCTCATAGATTCGATATTATGTGAGATAATTATCTAAGATAAAGCCTTTACTGTGAAAATACAAAAGTAAATATAGAATAATGTAAATACTAAAGAGTTAAGCAAAGCTCTTCATTTAATGTTGCTCCAGTCATCTTAGTTGAACATGTGTACTGAGGTTAACTTTGTATCAGTCTTATACTCCATATAAGAGAGACAATTTTGTACTCTTAGTCACTTAATGCCTTATGAAACCAAGATAAGCACCAGCTTGATAAGGTGCTAGGCTCAATAAAGACTAATCTTTTAGTATCAAAATAGTTTCAATATCACATAATGTAGAATTATTACTTTAGCTACCACCTCATAAGTTATGCACAATATTGACAAGTATAAAGAATACTAGAAGAGAGAGAGAGAGAGAAAGGGGGAGATGAGAGAAGAGGAGGGAGAGACGAGAGAGAGAGGGGAGAGAGAGAGAGGAAGAGAGAGATAGAGATGGCTTAATGAAAAGCATCAACATCAAACCATATTAAAACATTATGGCTAATACAGGAGCATGTTTTGAAACCTAAGGTAGTAATCAACTGTGTCGAGCAGACAATAATATTTCAGCTCTGTGGATATCATAGAGCACTCTTTTTCCTTCATCCTTTCTACAGAAACACTTGACACTACACACACATATACATGTACACAC
This sequence comes from Eledone cirrhosa, assembly GCA_964016885.1. NCBI lineage: Eukaryota > Metazoa > Mollusca > Cephalopoda > Octopoda > Eledonidae > Eledone > Eledone cirrhosa. Next base: position 22,307,074 of record OZ024758.1, read on the forward strand.
TCATGTGCATGTGTACACACACACACACACACACACACACGCACACATATATATATATATTAAATAAATAAATAAATAAATAAATAAATAAATAAATAAATAAATAAATAAAAATTTTCGCTCGACATGGCTGAATACAATAAATGTAATCTGAGTTTTTTGAATATTAATAATAATATTCGATTCATTTGCAATTATGCAAACAAGCCTCAATTTTAAAGCCATGTCAGTAGAATGAGCCCCTCATTCTTGCTCTTGTGTTAGCATGTAAACATATATATATATATATGTGACCGTGTAGGTAACACAGTAAAACGTTCCCAGTTCCACACTGTAAATGTGGTTGGTGTTAGGAAGGGCATCCAGACATAGAAAACCTGCCAGATAGTCCTATATGAGCGAGACACGGTCACCCGACCAACCATGCCTCAAGTGAGACAACTCCCGTCTAACCCATGCTAGCGTGGAAGATGGATGTTAAACAAAGATGATGATGATAATGATGATGATGATGATATATGGAAGATAGATGTTAAACGATGATGATATATATATATATATATATAATTGTTTCTACTTTTGGCACAAGGCCAGCAATTATCCCAGTGTATTACTGGTACTTTATTTTATCGACCCCTTAAGGATGAAAGGCAAAGTTAACCTCGGCGGGTTTTGAACTCAGTCCGTAAAGGGACGTAACTGTGCTGCAAAGCATGGCACCCGACCCTCTACCGATACTGCCAATCCACCGCCCTATATATATATATATATGTATATATAATACTTTAGTTCCTGTATAACATTACCACTTTTCAAATATATACAAAATCTATCCTAAAAGGAAGTAACTAGTTCTTCTAGCTAAGTACTTACAGATAGTGACAATATTGAAATATCTACTAACATGTTGGTATTGGTGAGATAGAGAAGAGAAGGGGATTGGATAAGAAATGTTATACAGTGTCTATGTTGATTCTCATAAATCATTGATTTATAGGAATTTTACTGAAGAGAAGACTATTCTCATTCATAAGGGGTAAGTCAAGTCAAGAAGAATCCATTTCTTAGCAAGCAACTCCCACAGAAGTAGATCTCAGCACTGCAAACTAACAAAACAATTGTCTTTTTTTCTAGGGTCCCTATTTATAGATAAGTGGACTGGGTGAGAATAGAAGTGTTTAGATTGCATACATTAGAAGGGAAGTGTTTAGGCCACATACAGAGTACCATAATGGTAACATGATATGAAATACTAATACATCAGATTGCAGTCTGACTCTATTACCATTTGGCCACCTGGAACTGTGGAGAAAATTATGATATCTATGAGCATGACATGGTCACCTGACCTAGCATTGCTCACAACAGGACAATTCATCTAACCCATGCCAGTGTGAAAAAATGGACGTAAAATGATGACCATGACTATCTAAAATGGCATTGTATTCATCATCACCGTTTTAAGTCCATTCTTCCACGCTAGCATGGGTTAGACGGGTTGTCCTGTTGTGGTGGGTTGTCATACAGGAACTGATTTTGGCTCGATTTCTACAGCTGCATGCCCTTCCTAATGCCAACCTCATTTACAGTGTGTACTGGGTGCTTTTTTACCGTGGTGCCTACATGACCACTTTACAGTGTGTACTGGGTGCTTTTTTACCATGGTGCCTACATGACCACTTTACAGTGTGTACTGGGTGCTTTTTACCATGGTGCCTACATGACCACTTTACAGTGAGTACTGGGTGCTTTTTTACCATGGTGCCTACATGACCACTTTACAGTGTGTACTGGGTGCTTTATTACCATGGTGCCTACATGACCACTTTACAGTGAGTACTGGGTGCTTTTTACCATGGTGCCTACACGACCACTTTACAGTGAGTACTGGGTGCTTTTTTACCATGGTGCCTACACGACCACTTTACAGTGAGTACTGGGTGCTTTTTTACCATGGTGCCTACATGACCACTTTACAGTGTGTACTGGGTGCTTTTTTACCGTGGTGCCTACATGATCACTTTACAGTGAGTACTGGGTGCTTTTTTGTCGTGACATCTCCACAACCACTTTGCAGTGGGAGGGGCTGGGGGCATATTGTCTATATGCTTCAGCATCGGCTTGTATGATAATTGGATATGTGTTGAAATCATATATTGAAATAATATTTTTAAAAAAATGGTTTCAGACACTTCACTGTGTTGCAATTTACCACGAACATAATTCAAAACAGCAGGGTTTTGCAAAATTTTTCAAATGCAGAACTCCTTTTGGTTCAGAAACTTTTGGGAGAACCCCCAAGTCTAATATGGTCATAATATAAATATACTCCTCTACCTTTTTTCATAGAACCCCAGGCACTCCTTTGCAGAATCCACTTTGGGAACCACTGCACTACAACATGATTTACAGCTTGCTGTTTACCAGCTACAGTGTTGTTTTTACAAACTACGTGGTATGTAGCTACTCTGTACACTGGTAAATATCAACATTCTGAATAGTAACCAATATTTCTCAGTTGTGAAATAAAACAACAATTTATAGGTAAGTTTATATTTTCTAGACAGTGAGATACTGCAGTTGTAAAACATTCTCAGTGGATCCCATCCCTCTGTCCACTAAAACAACAACATATTATAATGTTGAAATAACAGCAAAAATATGCAATAGAATAAATATAAGACATCTTTGAGTAAATTGAACTCTGAATAGTAGAAATTAACCTTTTTATTATCATATTTCTAATGAAATACACTCTATTTCAATTAATTAATGAAGAATTATGAGTGATTAGCTAAAGTTATTAATAATTTCATTACTAAGATAGTAACTTAACACTGTAGCATTTAAACTGGCTGTATTCAACCAGAATTCTTTCACCTCTTTCAGTTGAAACCAGTCATAAGCGGCTGCTCATACTTATGTTACAGTATTGGTCTCAAAATTATAGATTCGATATTATGTGAGATAATTAGGTGAAGTAAAGTGTTTACTGTAAAAATACAATAGTAAATATAGAGTAATGTAGATGCTAAAGGGTTAATGTTAGGTTCTTATATAAAATTATGTTGGAAGATTTTGATTTAAATTAGAAACTTTTAAAATGGGTGGTTTTATTTCATAGAACCGGAGCCGGTTTGGGCCAGGTTGGTAACTAAAGGGTAAAAGAGATATGTCTAATGGTTAAATTGGTTCCTAGAGCATAGGTACGAGTTTGGTATAGATATTAAGTATACAGATAACACAGATAGAGAAGCTCAGGTGTGTCAATGGATGTAGGAAGTGGGGTGGTAATATAATACTACTAATAGTATTGATAGACGAATAAAAGGAAGTGTAGACTTTTAGTCTTCAGATTTGTCTAGTAGATAGTTCTAGGTAAAACCCTATTACATGGCACCTTGAGCAAGTGTGTTCTGCTATAGCCTTGGACTGACCAATGATTTGTGGGTGAATTTGGTAAATGGAAACTGCCAAAAGATTTGTCATATACATATATATATTTTCCTCTCTCTCTCTCTCATATATATATATATATATATATATATATACATACATACACACACATATATATACATATATATTTAACTACGTGTATATCATCAGCCGTTGTCAAAAGCAATATATATATATATATAACCACTTCTATATATATATATATATAATCACTTCTAAATACAAAGTAAAACCTACTACAGTCAGTAGGCATCTCTAACAAAATACACCCCCGTCCCACCACCCCCACCCCATCCACACCGCCCCTTTCAATGTAAAGTTATGTTGGTGCCACAAAATCCAGGCCAAAACAAATGAGATCGTGTAGGTGTCACGAAAAAAAAACACAGTCCACGCTGTAATGTGACCGTGTAGGCAACACGGTAAAAATGTCCCAGTCCCACACTGTAAATGTGGTTGGTGTTAGGAAGGGCATCCAGCTGTAGAAAACCTGCCAGACAGTCCACGCTGTAATGTGGCCGTGTAGGCAACACGGTAAAAACCTCCCAGCCCCACACTGTAAATGTGGTTGGTGTTAGGAAGGGCATCCAACTGTAGAAAACCCGCCAGACAGTCCTATGCGAGCAAGACAACCACTCTTGCCTCAAGTGAGAAAACTCCCGTCCAAACCCATGCAAGCATGGAACACGGATGATGATGATGATGATATATATATATATATAATCACTTCTATATATATATATATATATAATCACTTCTATATATATATAATCACTTCTATATATATATATAATCACTTCTATATATATATATAATCACTTCTATATATATATATACACACACTTCTATATATATATATATATACACACTTCTATATATATATATATATATATTAGAAAGTGAGGTTTTTTTACAAAATGAAAAATAACCGAGGTGTCCTACACGAGTGAAAGTATAAAGAAAAAAAGATGAAATCGAAAATGCAACTGGAGTCTTATTTAAAAAAAAAATATATATATTAATTTGGTTCCTTTACCGGTTTTGCAGTTCTTCTGCTTTTCAAAAGTAGAGTTGAGATGAAGGGTCTGTGGTTTTTCTCACATCTGAGAAAAACCACAGACCCTCCATCTCAACACTCTACTTTTGAAAAGCAGAAGAACTGCGAAACCGGTAAAGGAACCAAATTAATATATATATTTAAAAAAAAAATAAGACTCCAGTTGCATTTTCGATTTCATCTTTTTTTCTATATATATATATATATATATGAAAATAATGGAGCTGCGGCGTTGCAAATGGGTTACATATGAAAAAAGTTTGTCCTTCATCAGTGATCTTCCAACCATCATAGGCATTTCATCGCTTTAAAGACCATATACCTCCGGTTGGTGCGAACAACGGCTAAAAAAAGTCGTTGGGACACGTAAATAAAGGGGACGCGAGGGTAAACAAACAAAATGGTTAAGCAACAGAAAGTGAGGAAGGAAAAGACAAGTCCCAGATTTCTATGAATTTAAGTTCGGTGAAATCGTGAACGAGAGAATAAAGACCATCAAACCTGGTTGAAATGTGAGCAAGGAAGGAATTTCGCACAGGTCTAACGGGAGGATATATATATATATATATATATATATATATATATATATATATATATATATATATATATATATACAGTGAAATTCTGTTATAATGAAATTCACGAGTTATAAAAAAAAATTTCTTGAAACGAAAAATTCTTTATAACGAGATCCACCGAAACAAATCAAGAAAATTTCAAAATACTGAAAAATTTGTTATAATGGTATTTGTTATAATGGAATTTTACCTGTATTATATATAGCAAAATCAGGGTGGTTGTCATGCTCTTCATTGGTTCACCTTCCCTGTCTAAACTATGGCAACATGAAAGCCTGGCACATCTCATCACTCACTTGCTTCCCATATCCCAACACTTCCGCCTCACACACCGTTGTAAGTTTCCAACCTACCCTGGCAAATAGCATACACCCAGCTACTCTTCTCATTCTCCCCCCCCCCCATTGCCATCAATGCCTCCCCAGATTGTTCATGGACACAAGCACCTTGAGTCATAAGGTATTGCTGGTTTCATGATAATTTACATTATTCTATATATACTATTGTATTTTTGTGGTAAAGGCTTTATCTCATATAATATTGAATATATGAGATTTTGATATTATTTATGTTGAGAACAATACCCTAACATAAATATGAGCAGCTGGTTACAGCTGGTTTGAACAGAAAGAGGTGAGAGAATTCTGGCTGGATATGGCCAGTTTAAATGCTAAAGGGTTAAAGACAAAGTCAGTACTAAATTGGAGCTGCTGCCTTCCTAGATTGGCCAGAGTCACATCTCATGTTCCAGTTTTGGTGTATTTCTACTATCGCCAAACCAAGTTTACTGTCTACCTTCAAACTAAGTTTGATGTCTACCTTCAAACTAAGTTTAATGTCTACCTTCAAACCAAATTTACTGTCTACCTTCAAACCAAGTTTAATGTCTACCTTCAAACCAAATTTAATGTCTACCTTCAAACCAAGTTTACTGTCTACCTTCAAACCAAGTTTACTGTCTACCTTCAAACCAAGTTTACTGTCTACGTTCAAACTAAGTTTAATGTCTACCTTCAAACCAAGTTTACTGTCTACCTTCAAACCAAGTTTACTGTCTACCTTCAAACTAAATTTACTGTCTACCTTCAAACCAAGTTTACTGTCTACCTTCAAACCAAGTTTACTGTCTACCTTCAAACCAAGTTTACTGTCTACCTTCAAACCAAGTTTACTGTCTACCTTCAAACCAAGTTTACCGTCTACCTTCAAACTAAGTTTAATGTCTACCTTCAAATTAATTTAACTGTCTACCTTCAAATTAATTTAACTGTCTACCTTCAAATTAATTTAACTGCCTACCTTCAAACTAAATTTAATGCCTACCTTCAAATTAATTTAACTGTCTACCTTCAAATTAATTTAACTGTCTACCTTCAAACCAAGTTTAATGTCTACCTTCAAACCAAGTTTAATGTCTACCTTCAAACCAAGTTTACTGTCTACCTTCAAACCAAGTTTACTGTCTACCTTCAAACCAAGTTTACTGTCTACCTTCAAACCAAGTTTACTGTCTACCTTCAAACCAAGTTTACTGTCTACCTTCAAACCAAGTTTACTGTCTACCTTCAAACCAAGTTTACTGTCTACCTTCAAACCAAGTTTACTGTCTACCTTCAAACCAAGTTTAATGTCTACCTTCAAACCAAGTTTAATGTCTACCTTCAAACCAAGTTTACTGTCTACCTTCAAACCAAGTTTAATGTCTACCTTCAAACCAAGTTTAATGTCTACCTTCAAACCAAGTTTAATGCCTACCTTCAAACCAAGTTTAATGCCTACCTTCAAACCAAGTTTAATGTCTACCTTCAAACCAAGTTTACTGTCTACCTTCAAACCAAGTTTAATGCCTACCTTCAAACCAAGTTTACTGCCTACCTTCAAACCAAGTTTACTGTCTACCTTCAAACCAAGTTTACTGTCTACCTTCAAACCAAGTTTACTGTCTACCTTCAAACCAAGTTTACTGTCTACCTTCAAACCAAGTTTACTGTCTACCTTCAAACCAAGTTTACTGTCTACCTTCAAACCAAGTTTAATGTCTACCTTCAAACCAAGTTTAATGTCTACCTTCAAACCAAGTTTAATGCCTACCTTCAAACCAAGTTTAATGTCTACCTTCAAACCAAGTTTAATGTCTACCTTCAAACCAAGTTTAATGTCTACCTTCAAACTAAGTTTAATGTCTACCTTCAAACCAAGTTTAATGTCTACCTTCAAACTAAGTTTAATATCTACCTTCAAACCAAGTTTACTGTCTACCTTCAAACCAAGTTTACTGTCTACCTTCAAACCAAGTTTAATGCCTACCTTCAAACCAAGTTTAATGCCTACCTTCAAACCAAGTTTAATGCCTACCTTCAAACCAAGTTTAATGTCTACCTTCAAACCAAGTTTAATGTCTACCTTCAAACCAAGTTTAATGACTACCTTCAAACTAAGTTTAATATCTACCTTCAAACCAAGTTTACTGTCTACCTTCAAACCAAGTTTACTGTCTACCTTCAAACCAAGTTTACTGTCTACCTTCAAACCAAGTTTAATGCCTACCTTCAAACCAAGTTTAATGACTACCTTCAAACTAAATTTAATGTCTACCTTCAAACTAAATTTAATGTCTACCTTCAAACTAAATTTAATGTCTACCTTCAAACCAAGTTTAATGCCTACCTTCAAACCAAGTTTAATGTCTACCTTCAAACTAAATTTAATGTCTACCTTCAAACCAAATTTACTGTCTACCTTCAAACCAAGTTTACTGTCTACCTTCAAACCAAGTTTAATGTCTACCTTCAAACCAAGTTTAATGTCTACCTTCAAACCAAGTTTAATGTCTACCTTCAAACCAAGTTTAATGTCTACCTTCAAACCAAGTTTAATGTCTACCTTCAAACCAAGTTTAATGTCTACCTTCAAACCAAGTTTAATGTCTACCTTCAAACCAAGTTTAATGTCTACCTTCAAACCAAGTTTAATGTCTACCTTCAAACCAAGTTTAATGCCTACCTTCAAACCAAGTTTAATGCCTACCTTCAAACCAAGTTTAATGTCTACCTTCAAACTAAGTTTACTGTCTACCTTCAAACCAAGTTTACTGTCTACCTTCAAACCAAGTTTACTGTCTACCTTCAAACCAAGTTTACTGTCTACCTTCAAACTACATTTACTGTCTACCTTCAAACCAAGTTTACTGTCTACCTTCAAACCAAGTTTACTGTCTACCTTCAAACCAAGTTTACTGTCTACCTTCAAACCAAGTTTACTGTCTACCTTCAAACCAAGTTTACTGTCTACCTTCAAACCAAGTTTACTGTCTACCTTCAAACCAAGTTTAATGTCTACCTTCAAACCAAGTTTAATGTCTACCTTCAAACCAAGTTTAATGTCTACCTTCAAACGAAGTTTACTGTCTACCTTCAAACGAAGTTTACTGTCTACCTTCAAACGAAGTTTACTGTCTACCTTCAAACCAAGTTTACTGTCTACCTTCAAACCAAGTTTAATGTCTACCTTAAAACCAAGTTTACTGTCTACCTTCAAACCAAGTTTACTGTCTACCTTCAAACTACATTTACTGTCTACCTTCAAACCAAGTTTACTGTCTACCTTCAAACCAAGTTTAATGTCTACCTTAAAACCAAGTTTACTGTCTACCTTCAAACCAAGTTTACTGTCTACTTTCAAAGATGTCCAGTGCAACAGAAAATTAGATTTACTGATGTAAGTCTGAGAGATAAGCAAATGGTAAAGAACATAAAACCAATCATAACTGGAAATAATATCCTCATCATGTTATATGATGAATGATGGCATAAAGAAGATATATATTTATTTTATGTATATTGAATATATCATATTTCAAATATGTCCAATATCTATCTTAAAAGAAAGTAACTAATACTTCTAGCTAATTAACTGCAGACAGTATTAATATTGAAGTCTTGACTAATACCATGCTGTTTTCATAGGATGGTGCTTTTTGTAGAACATTTTGCTGTTTGTATATGAAGTCTTAGAAAGTTATATGCTGCTTGTGTTGAACACCAAAAACACATTGAATTGTAGTGGGTTTTAATACAGTGTTTCTAGGCCAAGTCAGCTAAGCTGATACCATTTCTTACCAAGCTATACCCAGAGGAGAAGTTGAACTCAGCATAGCAAGCTAACAGAGCAGTTGTCAATATTTATATTGTACCTATTTATAGATTAGTGGACTGGGATATTTGAGTGAAATGTTTGGTTCACAGACACAATGAAATGCACCCAACCAACTCTGTAAAGAAGTAGTGGTAGTGTCACAATAAAAAAACACTCAGTCCACCCTGAAGGCAGTACTGTTGGTGCCATGATAAAAAGCACCCAGTCTGCCCTATAAGGTGGTAGTGCTGGTGCCACAACAAAAGCCACCCAGTCTGCCCTATAAGGTGGTAGTGCTGGTGCCACAACAAAAACCACCCAGTCTGCACTATAATGTGGTAGTGCTGGTGCCACAACAAAAAGCACCTAGTATGCCCTATAAGGTGCTAGTGCTGGTGCCACAACAAAAGCCACCCAGTCTGCCCTATAAGGTGGTAGTGCTGGTGCCACAACAAAAACCACCCAGTCTGCACTATAATGTGGTAGTGCTGGTGCCACAACAAAAAGCACCTAGTATGCCCTATAAGGTGGTAGTGCTGGTGCCACAACAAAAACCACCCAGTCTGCACTATAATGTGGTAGTGCTGGTGCCACAACAAAAAGCACCTAGTATGCCCTATAAGGTGCTAGTGCTGGTGCCACAACAAAAGCCACCCAGTCTGCCCTATAAGGTGGTAGTGCTGGTGCCACAACAAAAACCACCCAGTCTGCACTATAATGTGGTAGTGCTGGTGCCACAACAAAAACCACCCAGTCTGCACTATAAGGTGGTAGTGCTGGTGCCACAACAAAAAGCACCCAGTCTGCACTATAAGGTGGTAGTGCTGGTGCAACAACAAAAAGCACCTAGTATGCACTATAAGGTGGTAGTACTGGTGCAACAACAAAAAGCACCTAGTATGCACTATAAGGTGGTAGTACTGGTGCAACAACAAAAAGCACCTAGTATGCACTATAAGGTGGTAGTACTGGTGCAACAACAAAAAGCACCTAGTATGCACTATAAGGTGGTAGTGCTGGTGCCACAACAAAAAGCACCTAGTATGCACTATAAGGTGATAGTACTGGTGCAACAACAAAAAGCACCTAGTATGCACTATAAGGTGGTAGTACTGGTGCAACAACAAAAAGCACCTAGTATGCACTCTAAGGTGGTAGTGCTGGTGCCACAACAAAAAGCACCCAGTCTGCCCTATAAGGTGGTAGTGCTGGTGCCACAACAAAAACCACCCAGTCTACAGGTGGTAGTGCTGGTGCCACTTTATTTTATCGACCCTGTAAAGATGAAAGGCAAAGTTAACCTTGGCAGGATTTGAACTCAGAACGTAAAGGGCCTTAACTATGCTCCACAGCATGTTGTCCGACGCTCTACTGATTATTGCCATAATAATAATAATAATGTTTCTACTGTTGGCACAAGGCCAGCAATTACCCCAGTGCATTACTGGTACTTTATTTTATCGACCCCGTAAGGATGAAAGGCAAAGGTAACCTTGACGGGATTTGAACTCAGAACTTAAAGGGCCATGACTATGCTGTAAAGCATGGTGTCTGACACTCTACCGATACTGCCAATCGACCGCCCTCGGCGGGATTTGAGCTCAGGCAATAAAGGGCTGTAACTTTATGCTGCAAAGCATGGCGTCCGACCCTCTACCGACGTGGAGGAATAATATATCTGTTATGATGTATCTGCACCTGTACTTAATGATAATCCCATTTCACAATATCTGTGTCTTCTCTCTGTGTATTGTCATTTAGTCACAAATAGAGGGTCGGACGCCATGCTTTGACGTATAGAGTTACGGCCCTTGCCATTCTGAGTTCAAATCCCGCCGAGGTTAACTTTGCCTTTCATCCTCACGGGGTCGATAAAATAAAGTACCAGTAATGTACTGGGTAATTACTGGCCTTGTGCCAAAAGTAGAAACAATTATCATTTAGTCACAAAGAGTATTGTGAAATTGTTCATTTGGCTATATGAATGAGACAGCATACTTAAACCTAATTGAACTAAAAGAAAAAAAAACAACAGCAACAAAGAAAAAACATCAAAGAACTAAAGAAAACAGCTGAAAAATTTAATTAGCTGTGAGTAAAATTAAGGCTTAAAATTAATGCTTAACCCTTTACATTTAAACTGGCCATATCCAGCCAGAATTCTCTCACCTCTTTCTGTTCAAATCAGCTGCTCATATTTATGTTAAAGTATTGTTTTCAAAATAAATGATATCAAAATCTCATAGATTCGATATTGTGTGAGATAATTCTGTGAGATAAAGCCTTTACCATGAAAATATAATAGTAAATATATATTTTTCAATATGGCTAAAAAATAAATCAAGTCTATTAATTTAAATCTTTATAGTATGTTTGCTAATGGTCAGTTCATTGTAAAAATTATTATTAGTATTAAACCTTTAGCATTTAAATTAGCCATATCCGGCCAGAATTCTCTCACCTCTTTCTGTTCAAATCGGCTGTAACTGGCCACTCATACTGATGTTAAGGTATTGTTATCAAAATCTCATAGATTCGATATTATGTGAAGTAAAGCCTTTACCATGAAAATACAATAGTAAATATAGAGTAATGTAAATGCTAAAGGGTTAAAAGCTAAGAAATGCTCTGAATGTTTGCAGGAAGTAGTAGATTAGTTTGGTTTCTTAAGGACCTAAATACAGGATGACACAAAGCTAGCTATAACATAACGAGGGTTAGGAAGTGGGCGGAATTGAATTAATGCTATGTTTGCAACAAAGGGGAAATCTCTCCCCAACTGAAAAGGAGAATATACATATATATATATATATATATGTTTGAGAAATAAGATATTGTTTTACAGCAAAACATGGTAGCTGAAGGAACTACAGTGATTGGAGACAAAGAAGTTGAATATCTTTTGTTAGAAGTGCAACATAGACATAACTACAACATCCTGTAGCACATGAAACCACAGTAGCAAAACATTCTTGAAAAGTAGCTTATAAAATAGCACTTTGATTCATCATCATCATCATCATTTCATTTTACGTCCGCTTTTCCCTGCTTGCAAGGGTGGGACGGGAACTGATGCTGGCTCGATTTCTACAGCTGGATGCCCTTCCTAACACCAACCTCATTTACAGTGAGTGCTGGGTGCTTTTTTGCCGTAGCACCTCCACGACCATTTTGCAGTGGAATGATATGGACCCCAGTCCCTATCATCTCATTTCTACATCTGAGTAAACTGGAGCAATGTGAAATAAAGTCTCTTGCTCAAGGAAACAACACATCACCCGGTCTGAGAATTGAACTCACAACCTTTCGATTGCAAGGCCAATGCTCTAACCACTAAGCTATGTGCCTCCATTGTATTACATTATAAATTAAAGTCTTCACTTTAAGCCTTTAGCATTTACATTACTCTATATATACTATTATATTAGAAAGAAACGAAGTCTGTATTCTCCGATAGATGTGTAATAGTAATATACGTGAACGGCAAAGTATAAACGAATTGAGAGAGAGACTGAGCATCAGAGGAATCAAATGCTGTGTGCAGGGGAGGAGGTTACATTGGTATGGACATGTGATGCATATGAAGGATGACAGCTGCATAAAAGGTGCAGACCCAAGAAGACCTGGGATGAGGTGATAAAGACCGACCTTACCCAATTGCACCTCTCAAGAGCAATGACACACGACCGTGATCTCTGGCGTCACACAGTAATACAGAAGACCCGACCCCCCACAGGAACAAGCCAAAGCTAAAGCATATAGACAATATGCCCCCACATCCTCCCACTGCAAAGTGGTCATGGAGGTGCCACAGCAAAAAAGCACCCAGCCCACACTGTAAAGTGGACGTGTAGGGGCCACGGAAAAAAGCACCCAGCACTCACTGTAAATGAGGTTGGTGTTAGGAAGGGCATCCAGCTGTAGAAATCAAGCCAGAATCAGTTCCCATATGAGCAAGACAAGGTCAACCGACTGGACACTGCCCACACAGGACAACCCGTCTAACCCATGCTAGCGTGGAAGAACGGACGTAAAACGATGATGATGATGATGATGATGATTTTCACAGTAAAGACTTTATTTCACATAATATCGAATCTTTTGATATTATTTATGTTGAGAACAATACCTTAACATCAGTATGAGCAGCTGATTACAGCCAGTTTGAACAGAAAGAGGTGAGAAAATACTGGCCGGATATGGCTAGTTTAAATGCTAAAGGGTTTAATACTAATAATAATTTTTACAATGACCTGACCATTAGAAAATATACTATAAACATTTAAATCAATAAACTCGATTTATTTTTTAGCTGTATTGAAACATGCATAGAAATGTAAGAATAAATTATAATTTCTTATCCTTAACTTTTTTATATTTTTGAATTTAAACCCTTTAACTCTTTAGCATTTACATTATATTCACTATTGTATTTTCAGGGTAAAGGCTTTATCTCATATTTAGCTCAAATAATATCGATTCTATGAGATTTTGATGTTATTTATTTTCATAACAATACCTTAACATCAGTATGAGTGGCCAGTTACAGCCAGTTTCAACAGAAGAAGTGAGAGAATTCTGGCCAGATATGGCCAGTTTAAATGCTAAAGGGTTAAGTATTTAAATCAGCTGTATCCAGCCAACATTTTTAATATATTTGATTTTAGTTTTATCAATTTAATGATATTTAGTATTTTCACCAGTCATCTTTTCACATAGAAATGTGAAGAAATAATATGTTTTATAATAATTGTTTCTACTTTAGGCACAAGGCCAGCAATTACCCAGTGCATTACTGGTACTTTATTTTATCGACCCCGTAAGGATGAAAGGCAAAGTCAACCTCGGCGGGATTTGAACTCGGATCGTAAAGGGACGTAACTATGCTGGAAAGCATGGCGTCCGACCCTCTACCGATACTGCCAATCCATCGCCCTATATGTTTTATAATAATAATCCTGAAGAAGATGATACTTATTAAATACAGCAACAAGCATCTTAAGGTCATGTTCCTTGCTAATTCAGGGGCTGGTTTTGTGAGCCACATGACAGCATGCCCTTTTTGGTGCTGACCCTTTTAGTCATATTTTTTGACATGCAGAGATACAGTGTACCTATTCTAAACCGGATACACACAGATAGCACTTATTAAATATAATGTGAAAACTTGTCATGAACATGAGTTTTCATATGTGATAGCTTTGAACTTCATAGCTACTCTTCTTATTTTTGTATTTCATGTTATCTGAACCTTAATAAAAGAGCAAATATGTTGTACAAATACTGTTGCAAATTAGTGATATATTTGTACAAGAAATGTAAATGTAGAAAGTCACTGATAAGATAAATATTCTAGGTGACATTTCGATATCTGGTACAGGAAGATAAATGTGGTTGGTACCAAGTAAAACTATGTAAAGTAATCTAGCAGGATATCATGTTCATGGTTTGATTATAAGATATTAAGAAATTGTGGTTTTTAAATACTTTTACTCATCATCTTGTCTAATTTATGTAAACCTTTTGAAATTTTGGTCAACTGTAAAATGGTTGGCATTAGGCAGGGCATCCAGCCATAGAAATCTAGTCAGAAACAGTTCTATATGAGCAAGACATGATCACCTGACTCGACTTGCCTCTAATGGAACAAACCCGTCTAAACTATGCTAGCGTGGAAAATAGACGTTAAATGATGATGATCAAACACTAAGTATGTATTTGTTAGTAGATTATAATTAGCAATTAAAACTAATTTTATGAGGACGAAATTAAAATTATGAATTTTAACTTTTTAATTTTTTTATGAAAATAATACAACTGATGAATTTGTAGAAGAATTTGTAGAAATTAAAAGTGTTGTTTCATTTAGACCTGGCATGGGCAACCTTTTTCGAGCGATGGGCCACATAAGATGTGGTTCATCATAAGGTGAGCAACACTACTAAGGAATTCAAGGCAATTTTGAAATTAGGCGTGCCATTCAGAAAGCCAAACAGGTCACATGTGGCTTGTGGGCTTCTTCTTCTTATCGAGTCCACAACAGTGTCAGCTACAAAGCTTGGCTAGATGTGATTCTATCATAGCTGAATACATTGCTGTCCTTTCTCAGCAACAGTTATAAGTTTCAAAACAGGCTACATGTAGCTCATGGGCTGCAGTTTGCTCATGTCTGGTTTAGACTATTTAAAGCAAAAATATAAGAATGTTTGTTTTGACTAAGTCTATCCCACTTTAATTCTCTGGAACTGTTCTTTCTTCACATCTCTGTTGAATAGTAATTCT
Source organism: Eledone cirrhosa (assembly GCA_964016885.1). Classification (NCBI taxonomy): domain Eukaryota; kingdom Metazoa; phylum Mollusca; class Cephalopoda; order Octopoda; family Eledonidae; genus Eledone; species Eledone cirrhosa. The sequence continues at coordinate 22,322,581 of OZ024758.1, forward strand.
GTAGTAGAATTCTAATATCTTTTCTTCTTGGCTGGTTTAACCCAGGCTACAGAGACAAAGTCCCTTCACCACAACCTTGAGGTCCTGGATGTAGTCCTGGCCAGTGTCTTTGATCAGGTTGTCAATGTAAGTGTATTAGCATTTTCCTCTCCTTAGAATTCCTTGAAATCAGTTCCAAAGGACTAACTTGGAGGCGTCCAGTTGAGGGGGTTGCACACAATGACCAGATATGCAGAGCCTTCTTTGCTTGATCTTTTCGCTGATTTTTGGCAGGTCTGCATAAAGGCATCTATTTGTCATATGTTGCTGCCATTTTACATTAAAAACCATTTGTAGCATCCTTGTGTAGAGCCATTTGTAGCATCCTTGTGTAGAGCCATTTGTAGCATCCTTGTGTAGAGCCATTTGTAGCATCCTTGTGTAGAGCCATTTGTAGCATCCTTGTGTAGAGCCATTTGTAGCATCCTTGTGTAGAGCCATTTGTAGCATCCTTGTGTAGGGCCATTTGTAGCATCCTTGTGTAGAGCCATTTGTAGCATCCTTGTGTAGAGCCATTTGTAGCATCCTTGTGTAGAGCCATTTGTAGCATCCTTGTGTAGAGCCATTTGTAGCATCCTTGTGTAGAGCCATTTGTAGCATCCTTGTGTAGAGCCATTTGTAGCATCCTTGTGTAGAGCCATTTGTAGCATCCTTGTGTAGAGCCATTTGTAGCATCCTTGTGTAGAGCCATTTGTAGCATCCTTGTGTAGAGCCATTTGTAGCATCCTTGTGTAGAGCCATTTGTAGCATCCTTGTGTAGAGCCATTTGTAGCATCCTTGTGTAGAGCCATTTGTAGCATCCTTGTGTAGAGCCATTTGTAGCATCCTTGTGTAGAGCCATTTGTAGCATCCTTGTGTAGGGCCATTTGTAGCATCCTTGTGTAGAGCCATTTGTAGCATCCTTGTGTAGAGCCATTTGTAGCATCCTTGTGTAGAGCCATTTGTAGCATCCTTGTGTAGAGCCATTTGTAGCATCCTTGTGTAGAGCCATTTGTAGCATCCTTGTGTAGAGCCATTTGTAGCATCCTTGTGTAGAGCCATTTGTAGCATCCTTGTGTAGAGCCATTTGTAGCATCCTTGTGTAGAGCCATTTGTAGCATCCTTGTGTAGAGCCATTTGTAGCATCCTTGTGTAGGGCCATTTGTAGCATCCTTGTGTAGAGCCATTTGTAGCATCCTTGTGTAGAGCCATTTGTAGCATCCTTGTGTAGAGCCATTTGTAGCATCCTTGTGTAGAGCCATTTGTAGCATCCTTGTGTAGAGCCATTTGTAGCATCCTTGTGTAGAGCCATTTGTAGCATCCTTGTGTAGGGCCATTCGTAGCATCCTTGTGTAGAGCCATTCGTAGCATCCTTGTGTAGGGCCATTCGTAGCATCCTTGTGTAGAGCCATTCGTAGCATCCTTGTGTAGGGCCATTCGTAGCATCCTTGTGTAGAGCAATTCGTAGCATCCTTGTGTAGAGCAATTCGTAGCATCCTTGTGTAGCAGTTACTTAGCCCACTTTTTAATTTCTCAGTCAGTCTCCATGTTTCACTGCCATACAAATAACATACTCTCATTTCATTTCATCAAATTATCTGTTAGGAAATCTTATTGTTATAATTTATTTATTTATTTCTTCTCTGTTTCTTCCCTATGACTTATTATGGAAAAACAGACATAAAATGATACATCATCATCATTTTTTTTTCCACTATCCATGCTGGTATGTGTTGGACATTTTATGACAGTCCGGAACTTGACTGGAAAAGTGACCTAAAATGGTGTTGCATCCTCATCATGTTAGGTCCGGTTTCCAAACTATTTCACAGAGAAGAAACAAAACAAAATCAAGTAGAACAAGATTTCTCAACTGATAATTTCTCAACTGATAATTTGATGGATTGAAGTGGAGGATATGTTATTTGAATAAAACCAATAGCATTTCCAATCAACAGAGATGTGAACAACAACAGTTTCAGGAAACCAGCATGGAGTAGGTTGACTAAATGTATTATTTACTTATCATCATCATCATCATCATTTTACGTCCGCTTTTCCCTGCTTGCAAGGGTGGGACGGAAACTGATTCTGGTTTGATTTCTACAGCTGGATGCCCTTCCTAACACCAACCTCATTTACAGTGAGTGCTGGGTGCTTTTTTGCCGTGGCACCTCCACGACCACTTTGCAGTGGAATGATAGGGACCCCAGTCCCTATCATCTCATTTCTACAGCTGAGTAAACTGGAGCAAAGTGAAATAAAGTGTCTTGCTCAAGGAAACAACACATCACCCGGTCTGAGAATTGAACTCACAACCTATCGATTGCAAGGCCAATGCTCTAACTACTAAGCCATGTGCCTCCTTATAGTTATTCTATTTATAAATCATGTGTTTATTATCACTTGAACATCTCTTTTATGAGTAAAAAAACAACTGAAAAGAGACCCAGGGGTAGACCACGAGCAAGATGGTTGGATAACATCTATGAGCTTGGCTGGTCAGGATGGGGGATCCAGCCAGATCAGTTGGAGATGGTTGCTTCTGACAGGGCCCGCTGGAAAGAGTGTTTGAGGACTCTGCCCCCACGACCCACTCAAGAATATGTGGGTGAAGAAGAGTAAGAAGATATCTCTTTTACTATACTAGCATAGAAAGAAATTGACTTGCTTTGTAGCATATTTCAATGCATTATCTCATGAAGCTTTGCTTTCTAAGGTCTAAAGTTTCACCATACTTTCTTTATTCAAGACATCCGGCTACATTACATTGCATGTCTTGTCATTTTTCTTGGCTGCAATGACCAATATTTCCACTGTTTATGTATTTCTAGAACTTATATTCATTTAGCTTGTCTTAATTCTTTATATTCTGAAAAGGAAAATATATAATTGTAATTCAATTTTCTGTCTCTTAACTCCCAGTATCCTGTAATAATTTAATAGAAAATATATATAAATCAAATCCATTTAACCTTTAGCTTTTACATTACTCTATATGTACTATTGCATTTTCACAGCAAAGGCTTTATCTCACATAATATGAAATCTATGAGATTTTAATATTATTTAATTTGAGAACAATACCTTAACATCAGTATGAGCAGCTGGTGATGGACAGTTTGAACAGAAAGAGGTGGGAGAATTTTGGCCAGATATGGCTGGTTTTAAATGCTAAAGGGTTAAAACAGTTGGTTTAATTTCATAGAACCAGAGCTGGTTTTGAACATGTTGGTATCAAAAGAGATATTGAAAATTTCTAGTGTATAGTTTTACATTATGTTCATTGGTACTGAAAATGCTTGTTTTATCAAACAAAGCTATGCAGTAGTTTACTATCCTGATGTGGGATGAGTAAAGCTACTTGAGTAATAACCAGTTTCACTAACAAATAAAAAGGTGTATTTATTTAGAAAATTAAAACTGCTTGACTGCGCGTGACCTATGGTAAAATAGAGGATTGGTGATCACATGATGAACATCTGACGGTAACTATCTAAACTAAACATGTTGGAATTTATTTAAAGATAAATAATTCTGTACAGAAACTTCATGTTTACATAAGTTTTAATGTATTATAGAGAGATGATGTAATGAGTCTATGACATTTAAGTTTTTTTTTTCCCAAAAGATAATCTAGGCAAAACATTTCCAAGCTGGAAGCAAATCTGAGTCAGTGCATCTGAATCATAGAGTTTGTTACTAAATATATGGTATGGTATGGTGCCTGTAACTCCTGAGGGAGTCCTAGGGACGCCATATTGACATACAGCATTTCTTGGGCATTTTAAGCCTGGCGGAGCCCACCCCCCTCCAGGCCTGAGTACAGCAGATCTCTTACAAAGAAGGATAGGGAATGAGAGAATGAGAATGAGAAAGAGATATAGAGGAAGAATCAACCCTTGTACCCTTGACTGGTACTTTTTTTACCAACCTTGAAAGGATGAAAGGCAAAGTTGACCTCAGCAGGATTTGAACACAGAAAGCTGGAATGAATACCGCAAAGTATTCTATCTGATGTTCTAACAGCTCCGCCAATATGCCGCCTTTCAAAATGATTGTATGTATGGTCTCGTAATTCCTGATAGAGTTGTAGAAATGCTGTATGTTAATACAGCATTTCTTGGGCATTTTTTAAGTCTGGAGGAGCCCATCTCCTCTCCAAGCCCACTAAATAATTAGGAATAGACAGAATATTTTAAAGGACAAAACAAAAAGTACTGTGTACTGGTCTGGGTATGATCAACTAAATCCATTCAAAGTGCTGCCACAGCATGGTCGCAGTCTAATGACTGGTTTATCCCAGTTATTAGACTGTGACCATGCTGGGGAAACACTTTGAATGGATTTAGTTGATCACACCCAGACCAGTACATAGTATTTCATGCTAGGTACTTTATGTTATTGATCTCTTTTTCTAACTTACAGGACATAAACAGACAGTAATCTATATTGGATCTTTATATTCTATATTCAAATCCCATCAAGTTCTCCAAGGTCAATTTTGCCTTTCATCCTTCCAGGGTTGATAGAATAAAGTACCAGTAATGCACTGGATTCGATGTAATCGATTGCTGCCCTCACCGAAAATTGCTGGCTTTGTGCCTAAATTAGAAACCATTAATAACCTTAGGAGAAATTTCAATGTCCTACTTTTATGTTTCAAACCATCTCCTAATCTCAACTATACACATACATAGAAAGATATCATCAATAATATATCAAAAGATAAAAATAGAAGATATAATTTCATAGATAATGTTCAATAAAATATCATTGCTGAGAGCAGTTTTATAAACAAATGTATTCCAATCATTAGAACAATATTTTAATTATACCAATTTCTAAATGTCTTAAATCAAGAATAAATATTCTCTAAAAATATTTTTCAACCACCATCTATAAATAATTGTTTCTACTTTTGGCACAAGGCCAGCAATTACCCCAGTGTATTACTGGTACTTTATTTTATCGACCCTGTAAGGATGAAAGGCAAAGTTAACCAACATCTATAAATAATGAATCTGATAAATGCGCAATTTTCATTTAACCCTTTTGTGATCATAACCCTTTCATGGTCATAACTCTTGTCATAACCCTTTTATGGTCATAACTGTTGTCATCATAACCCATTGCTTTATGGATGGAGCAAGCAATATTCAGGATTTCATAAATAAATATATACTTTACATAATATATAGGGGAGTTACTTAACTGCTAATTTTTTCATTTTTTTTTGGGGGGGGGGGGGGGGGTCCTCCACTATTGGTGAAATATTCTGATTACATTGAAATGCTCGTAGATGTATAAATAAATTTGAATTATATATATATATCATCATCATCATTTCATTTTACGTCCGCTTTTTCCCTGCTTGCAAGGGTGGGACGGGAACTGATTCTGGCTGGATTTCTACAGCTGGATGCCCTTCCTAACACCAATCTCATTTTACAGTGAGTGCTGGGTGCTTTTTTGCCATGGCACCTCCCCGACCACTTTGCAGTGGAATGATAGGGACCCCAGTCCCTATCATCTCATTTCTACAGCTGAGTAAACTGGAGCAATGTGAAATAAAGTGTCTTGCTCAAGGAAACAACACATCACCTGATCTGAAAATTGAACTCACAACCTTTTGATTGCAAGGCCAATGCTCTAACCACTAAGCCATGTGCCTCCATCTATATATATATATGTCTAACATGGACAAAAAGAAAAAAAAAAAATCGACCTAAAAACAACAGATACTGATATATGTGTGTATTGTGTGTATATATTTATGCTTACAACGCATATTTAACAACCAAGTTCTGTTTAGGTTCTGTAACTGGTTCTATCAACAGTCAGCAACATAAACTATGGAAGGAAATAAAAGATATAATTGAAAATTCCACGATAAATACATTTATCATGAAATACTTCTGTTTTTTTAGAATATACATTCAATATCATGTTGAATATCTTTGAAATAACCTAATATGCCAACAACTTTAGTAATATGTGCCAAAATTAATATGACAGAGATGGAGGTTGTCTGGGCAAGAGATAAAGAAATCAATCTGTTCTATTTAGAAATTTAATCTTTACATTTAATAATGGAAGTATTTAAAGGACGGAAATATTTTGTTTATTTAATCTCTAAATTTCAATGCTCAAAGTATTTATATTCCCAGCTATATCTTTTGATATCCTTCCAGTTAATCAATGGGACCAGTGTTTGCCAGTTGTGCCAAAAACCAGACTTAAATCAAGCATTAGGGTTGATATGATCGACTAAACCTTTGAAGGTGGTTACATGGCCAGAGTCCAATAAATGAAACCAGTAGAGAAATAAAATGTGTGTGTGTGTGTGTGTGTGTGTGTGTGTGTGTGTGTGTGTGCATGTGTGTATACATATACACAGAAACACAGGCACACATTATATAATATATAGTACACATGTATATGTTTATGTTTAATACATGCAGATACATTGCTGGCAAAGTACTTCAAAACTATAGTGGTTTAACACATGGAAAATAAGTCGATTGATATAATAATGAAAACCCTGCATATATAATATATGCATATCTGTGTATAAAAGAAGCATATATATATATATATATATATATATATATAACAAAGGAAATGTGGTAAGGAACCAGATGGACCATAACGCACTAAAGTACTCAATACTTCAATACTTAGGGTAGTAGAGTGGGTAATAGGAACAAGTATGACATATATATACACACACACACACACACACAAGGTGAGCATAAAATCTTTCACTTTTTGTTTCATAGCTGACATTTTGTTATTGAATATTACAACTACTTCCTCTAGAAGAGAAAATGTAAAAACATGTTCAGAAAAACTTTAAACTTTAAATTTATAAATCAAAACAATTAAGCAAATAGTATTTGAGATATGTTATTTTATAATTGGGGAAAGACTTTATGCTCACCGTGTCTGTGTGTGTATATATATATATATATGAAAAAAAAAATAATATATATATATGTAAAAGGTAAACAGAAATAACAACATAATCGGTACAGTATATGGAAGGAATATATTAGGTTAACGCTTGAAATAGCAGGAAGAGGGTCTTAACGTTTTGGACGCTAGTCCATCATCAGAAGAAAGAATGAGAAATTAGAGAGATTGAAGGGATGGGCAGGTTGGAATTGGAAAAAATGTTTTTAGAGAAAAATAACAGGTCCATTCATGTTGACATCTCTTGGAAAACTGTTGATACTGGCATTTATATATATATTAAGATAGATAGATTGAAGTTTCAGTTCAAAATATTTTATGTGTAATCATGCATAACATGTTTCACAAATGACCAGCTCAAAGCTATAAACAGTTATATTCAACTCAACCATAGGAAATTGATCTCTTTTTCTTAATATAAACACTCTACATTTTAACTCCAATAACAAACAGATGTTGGTATTTATCTCCACTCTTAATACTAACTATCCAATTCATGTAAAAACACGACAAAAAGCACCCCTCTACACTGTAAAGTGCTCGTGTTGGTGACATGACAGGTAGTGCCCAGTCCACACTGTTAAATAGTTATGTAGGTGTCAGGACAAAAAGCACCCAGTTCAAATTATAAAGAGGTCTTGTAAGTGATACCAACAAAAAATACCCAGCCTATCCTGTAATGTTCTCGTGTAGGTATCATGACAAAAAGTGCCCAGCCCACAGTGTTAAGTAGTCGTGTAGGTGTCATGACAAAAAGTGCCCAGCCCACAGTGTTAAGTAGTTGTGTAGGTGCCATGATAAAAAGTGCCCAGCCCACAGTGTTAAGTAGTCGTGTAGGTGCCATGATAAAAAGCATTCAGTACACACTGTAAATGTGGTTGGCATTAGGAAGGGCATTCAGCGATAGAAACCAAGCCAAAATCAGTTCTGTGTGAGCAAAACATGGTCCACCGACCTAACTTGTCTCACAACGGGACAGCTCGTCTAACCCATGCTAGCGTGGGAAGATGATATTAAACAATGATGATGATTTACATTTTGAAATTGGTGAAAATCAGCAAAATTTTGACCTCAAATATAAGCAAACTCCCATTTTACCATTGATTTTTTTTGTCACATATTTCTCAGCTGATATATGAATATATACAGTAGTATTACTTTTTCAACTGGTTATATATATATATATATATATATATATATATATATATATATATATATATTGATTCAAAATATTAACAAAATAGATATTCTTGTGATCAAGTATCATTGCATCATCATCATCATCATCATCATTTCATTTTGCGTTCGCTTTTTCCCTGCTTGCAAGGGTGGGACGGGAACTGATTCTGTGATTCTGGCTTGATTTCTACAGCTGGATGCCCTTCCTAACACCAACCTCATTTTACAGTGAGTGCTGGGTGCTTTTTTGCTATGGCACCTCCACGACCACTTTGCAGTGGAATGATAGGGACCCCAGTCCCTATCATCTCATTTCTACAGCTGAGTAAACTGGAGCAATGTGAAATAAAGTGTCTTGCTCAAGGAAACAACACATCACCCGGTCTGAGAATTGAATTCACAACCTTTCGATTGCAAGGCCAATGCTCTAACCATTAAGCCATGTGCTTCCATAGCATATTTTATTATATATATTTCAGAGGTACTGAGTTAACTTCAACAGTACGTCCTCATCAGATAAAATAAGATGATGCATGATATACCCTGACATAGTAGATGGTTAAGATTCAGTCATGGTAGTGAGTATTATATGACAAAACTCAATATTTATATACCTTAATATTGAAAACTCATTCTTTGATTTATTCATTGAACCTTGTTTAACCTTTAAATATATATATATAAATGGAGGCACATGGCTTAGTGGTTAGAGCATTGCCCTTGCAATCGAAAGGTTGCGAGTTCAATTCTCAGACCGGGTGATGTGTTGTTTCCTTGAGCAAGAGACTTTATTTCACATTGCTCCAGTTTACTCAGCTGTAGAAATGAGATGATAGGGACTGGGGTCCCTATCATTCCACTGCAAAGTGGTCGTGGAGGTGCCACGGCAAAAAAGCACCCAGCACTCACTGTAAAGTGGTCGTGGAGGTGCCACAGCAAAAAAGCACCCAGCCCACACTATAAATGAGGTTGGTGTTAGGAAGGGCATCCAGCTGTAGAAATCAAGCCAGAATCAGTTCCCGTCCCACCCTTGCAAGCAGGGAAAAGTGGACGTAAAATGAAATGATGATGAATGATGACATACATACACACACACATATATATATATATATATATATATATATATATATATATATATATATATATATATATATATATATTTATGTATGTATGTATGTATATATATATATTATGTATGTATATATATATATATATGTATGTTTATATATATATATATATGTATGTATGTATGTATTCAGAGATAGTGACCTAGATAGAGATAGGGAGATGGACAAATAGATATTCTTGGCAGAGAGTGCTGACTTCTGGTGTGAATGAAAACAATATATTTGGTAGATTGTGAAGATTTGTTTGATAAAATATAAACACATACAAATCCATATACACACACACACATATATAATACAACGTATGTATGTGTGTGTATTTATATGTAATGTATAATACAAGCATATATATGTAATGCATGATATATGTGCATAGTACAGTACTGTAACATACAAAAGATGAGTGAATTGACATAACGAAAAATATTGCATATATATATATATGCTATATATACATATATACTATATATACATATATATATATACATATATATATATATGCTATATATACATATATGCTATATATACATATATATATATACATATATATATATACATATATGCTATATATACATATATATATATACATATATGCTATATATACATAAACATATATGCTATATATAAACATAAACATATATGCTATATATATACATAAACATATATGCTATATATAAACATAAACATATATGCTATATATATACATAAACATATATGCTATATATAAACATAAACATATATGCTATATATAAACATAAACATATATGCTATATATATACATAAACATATATGCTATATATATACATAAACATATATGCTATATATATACATAAACATATATGCTATATATAAATATATATATATATATGCTATATATAAATATATATACATATATGCTATATATAAATATATATACATATATGCTATATATACATATACATATATGCTATATATACATATACATATATGCTATATATACATATACATATATGCTATATATACATATACATATATGCTATATATACATATACATATATGCTATATATACATATACATATATGCTATATATACATATATGCTATATATACATATATGCTATATATACATATACATATATGCTATATATACATATATATACATATATCATATATATACATATATATACATATATGCTATATATACATATATATACATATATCATATATATATACATATACGCTATATATACATATTGCTATTTATCATCATCATCATCATTTTACGTTTACTTTTCCCTGCTTGCAAGGGTGGGACGGGAACTGATTCTGGCTTGATTTCTACAGCTGGATGCCCTTCCTAACACCAACCTCATTCACAGTGAGTGCTGGGTGCTTTTTTGCCGTGGCACCCCCACGACCACTTTGCAGTGGAATGATAGGGACCACTTTGCAGTGGAATGATAGGGACCCCAGTCCTATCATCTCATTTCTACAGGTGAGTAAACTGGAGCAATGTGAAATAAAGTGTCTTGCTCAAGGAAACAACACATCACCCAGTCTGAGAATTGAACTCACAACCTTTCGGTTGCAAGGCCAATGCTCTAACCACTAAGCCATGTGCCTCCATTTACATATATACATATATGCTATATATACATATACATATATGCTATACATATATATATATATATATATGCTATACATATATATATATATATATGCTATATATATATATGCTATATATATGCTATACATATATATATATATGCTATATATATATATGCTATACATATATATATATATGCTATATATATATATGCTATACATATATATATATATATATATGCTATATATATATATGCTATACATATATATATATATATATGCTATATATATATATGCTATACATATATATATATATATATGCTATATATATATATGCTATACATATATATATATATATATGCTATATATATATATGCTATACATATATATATATATATATGCTATATATATATATGCTATACATATATATATATATATATGCTATATATATATATGCTATACATATATATATATATATATGCTATATATATATATGCTATACATATATATATATATATATGCTATATATATATATGCTATACATATATATATATGGTATATATATATATGCTATACATATATATATATATATATGCTATATATATATATGCTATACATATATATATATATATATGCTATACATATATATATATATATATATATATATATATATGCTATACATATATATATATATATATATATATATATATGCTATACATATATATATATATATATATATATGCTATACATATATATATATATATATATATATATATGCTATACATATATATATATATATATATATATATATATGGTATACATATATATATATATATATATATATATATATGGTATACATATATATATATATATATGCTATACATATATATATATATATATATATATATATATATATGGTATGCATATATATATATATATATATATATATGGTATACATATATATATATATATATATATATGGTATACATATATATATATATATATATATGGTATACATATATATATATATATATATATATGGTATACATATATATATATATATATATATATGGTATACATATATATATATATATATATATATATATATGGTATACATATATATATATATATATATATATATATGGTATACATATATATATATATATATATATATGGTATACATATATATATATATATATATATATATATATGGTATACATATATATATATATATATGGTATACATATATATATATATATATGGTATACATATATATATATATGGTATACATATATATATGGTATACATATATATATATATATATGGTATACATATATATATATATATATGGTATACATATATATATATATATATGGTATACATATATATATATATATATATATTTATTAAAATATAATCTGTTATTTTAATAAATATTTGCTCTACGGTTCTTATATATTTGATATATATTTTCCTTATCGAGCCCTCTTTGGATTTTAGTCTTCAATTTTATTATTATTACTATATATATATATATATATATATATATATATATAGTAATAATAATAAATTTGAAGACTAAAATCCAAAGAGGGCTCGATAAGGAAAATATATATCAAATATATAAGAACCGTAGAGCAAATATTTATTAAAATAACAGATTAAAGTTTAAGCAAAGAATCGCTGCTTTCACCCTTAACCGGATCTTCTGAATGCGACCATTATTTTTGGAGCCCATCTGGATAGTGAATTGTTTATATTATTTTAATATCTCCACGTTTTTTTCTTTTTCTTTTTTCTCTCTCTCCGTCTTTTTTCTTTCTCTCCGTCTTTTTCTAATTGTTCCTAACATTATCTATCTATCTAAGGCGGGTAAAATTCCCGAGATCCATGGACGAGTTCTCTCCAGCGGTCTCTGTCCCTCATTATCGCTGCCATATCCTGCATCTCCAACAGACCAGTGTCTGTCCTTAGGGCATCAACATATGTTAACCTTGGTCTTCCTCTTCTAGTGTGTCCATGTAATAATAAGACTTATTAAAATAATATAAACAATTCACTATCCAGATGGCCTCCAAGAATAATGGTCACATTTTAAAAGGGTACGTCAAAGCTTATTTGTAAAACTGTTATATATTGTATTTTGTCTGATGAAGGCATATCATAATTTAATGTGGTATCCCTGAAATATGTATAATGAAATAAATATGGTTTTATAAATATAGTTTCCATTTATTAATATCGTATATCTACTCAAAATACTTGTCGAGTGCTTTATATCAGTTATAAAAATATTTACTTGTTGTATCCCAACAATTTAAATAGAACTTTTGCATATATATATATATATATATATATATGTGTGTACTGTGTGTGCATATATATTCCACACAGACATAGTTGGATTGTGATGACCCATCAATCCTTCCTAGCAGGGAAAACTGATGTTAAACGATGATGAGAGATAAATAGAGATTGACAGATAACATCACTGACAGAGAACACTGGCCTTTGGCATGAATGAAAACATTTTAAAATGATTTTGTGAGATTTAAGAGTTTATATAACAGATGGACAGAAATTACTGATTATAATATAGATTTCTAATGATATACACTACCAGTTGGGGACATAGCGTGGCTTAGTGGTTAGAGCATTGAGTTCACAATTGTAAGGCTGCGGGTTTGAATCCTGGGCAAGGTGTGTTTGTGGAATAACATATATATATATATATATATATATATATATATATATATATAGTCTTCCACAAACACACCTTGCCCAGGCTTGCCCCTCAGAGGGGAACTTTCTAGGAGCATAGTCATTTGTGACTGAAGGGGGTCTCCTCCAACACTATCAATTGGGTACACAGCACGGTTGAATGGTTAAGAAGTTCACTTTCCAATCAATAGTTCCTGGGTTCAAACCTACTGATTGAAACCTTGCACAAGTGTCAGTTATCATAGCCTAGGACCGACCCTTGTTTTGGGGGTGAGACTGGGTAGATGGAAACTGTTTAGAATCTTGGTAGATGGACATAACTGTCATTTAAAGCCCCAGCCTTGTCACATACTGAATCTCCCTGAAAATTATGTTATGGGTTGATGTATCTGTAGAATGCACAGCCACTTACTCATTAATTTCATTAGTAGATCATTCCACTCATTCCAGCAGATTGTAACACTTATATTCAAAACTAATGGAGGCTCATTTCATCCCATTCTAACTTTACATTTCAATTAATTTTGAAAATAATTAGATAATTGCCAGGATTTAAAAAAATAATTTCTCATTAATAAATTACTGTTTAACAAATGGCTCATACATAAATTATGATGGAAGGTTTTTACTTGGTGCATAAATCCATAAAATGAGATTCTGTACCATAGAACCAAAGGCAGTCATGTGCTGGTATTCATAGAATTAACTCTTTAGCATCTAAACCAGCTGTATCCGGCCAGAATTCTCTCACTTCTTTCTGTTCAAACTGACTGTAACCAGCCACTCATACTAATGTTATGTTCACAAGAAAAAAAAAAAAAAAAAATTTAAATCTCATAGATTTGATATTATGTGAGATAATTATGTGTGGTAAAGCCTTTACCATGAAAATATAATAGTATATATAGAGTAATGTCGAATCTATGAAATTTTGATATCATTTATTTCGAGAACAATACCTTAACATTAATATGAGTGGCTGGAAGCGAGATAATTCTGGCTGCATAAGGCCGGTTTAAATGCTAAAGGGTTAAACCTGGCAGAGCCCATCCTTTTCTAAGACTGGACAGAGAGAGAGAGAGAAAGAGAATTGACCTGAGTATTGAACTGGTAATTTTTTTTGGACTTCAAAAAGATGAAAGGCTAAGCTGACTTTGGAAAGATTTGAACTCAGAGCTCAGAAAACCAGAATAAATGTTACAAAGCATTCTACCCAATGTCCTAACAACTCTGCCAACCCACCACCTTAAAGAAATACTACAAGTGATATATTTAACCAGTTCATTAACAAAATGTTTCAGTACTTTGCTTGTATACTAAAATCATGCTAATAAAAGTAATTGTCTATTTTCAATTGTTATTTTCATTTCTTTCAAAAGGCTTATTACAAGTTATAACATTTGGAATATATCTTATAAAGATAAGATTCCATGCTACAGTAAATCCATTTATATTCCAGAGCTAATGGAATGCTTTTATCAACTAGGATTCTAATATAAAACAAACAATACCCTTAACCTGATCATTTAAAGAGGATTAACTGTAGAACTTTAACCTTTTAGCATTTACATTACTCTATATAAAGGAACAATCGACTTTCGTCAAATCGGACCGAGGGAACAATGTTTCCATTAGTCTTTCCAATTGCTAATACTATCTATCGGTCGCAACTCCAGGTAGAAGGAGCAACGTGAAATAAAGTGTCTTGCTCAAGGACATAACGCATCGCCTGGTCCAGGAATCGAACTCACAACCTTATGATTGCGAATCCAATTCTCTAACCACTCAGCCACACGCCTTCACTATTACTCTATATATACAATTATATTTTCATGGTAAAGCCATAATATCGAATCTATGAGATTTTGATATTATTTATTTTGAGAACAATTCTTTAATATCAGTATGAGCGGTCAGTTAAGGCTGGTTTAAACAGAAATGCCTCAGGAGAATTCTGACTGGATATGGCCAGTTTAAAATGCTAGAGGGTTAAGCAAATATGCAACTAACATTTCAGTTATTATATATAACCATAATCACCATTATGTTGGCAAAAATGTATTTCATTTTATCATAGTTAAACAAGTCTATACTAAAGTACATTTGTAAGACCCTACATTTATACATCTCGTCTATAACGGTATCAATTTCTAAGATTAGTATGGCCCCACCCAAGTATTTCTTTACCTATCACTGCCCTTTGTTTGTCTCATTCAATTTTTCACCCAACAAAGCAGGCTTGCTATCCATGCAGCTGTCTTTCCTGTACACAATAATACATACAAATATAAGATAATCATTTACTGAAGTCACTAGCAAGATTCATGTTGCACATCCACTGAATATCATTCTGTCATCACCATCTGCTTTCATTGCCCATGTTTTACTGCAGAGGTTTTCAAACTTTTGGGGCCACCGCCCCATTCACAGTCACATAATACCCTCAGACCCCCCCACCCCCTATTTCCAGAGAGACCTGCCAACACACAAATTGTAAATAATATATAATAAATAAAATCATTAATTTATATGTGGATTGGCAGTATCGGTAGAGGGTCGGACGCCATGCTTTGATGCATAGAGTTACGGCCCTTGCCATTCTGAGTCCAAAACCCACCGAGGTTTACTTTGCCTTTCATCCTTACGGGGTCGATAAAATAAAGTACCAGTAATGCACTGGTTAATTGCTGGCCTTGTGCCTAAAGTAGAAATAATTTATATATAATAAATAATTGTTTCTACTTTTGGCACAAAGGCCAGCAATTTTCCAAGTGCATTACTGGTACTTTAAGTTAACCTCGGCGGGATTTGGACTCAGACCGTAAAGGGCCGTAACACTATGCTGCAAAGCATGACGTCTGACACTCCACCAATACTGCCAATCCACCGCC
Organism: Eledone cirrhosa; assembly: GCA_964016885.1. Lineage (NCBI taxonomy): Eukaryota > Metazoa > Mollusca > Cephalopoda > Octopoda > Eledonidae > Eledone > Eledone cirrhosa. The sequence continues at coordinate 22,339,075 of OZ024758.1, forward strand.
TTAATGAATAATATAATATATACTATGTATAAATAAATATTATCATCATCACTGTTTTACGTCCATTCTTCCATTCTTCCACGCTAGCATGGGTTAGACAGGTTGTCCTGTTGTGGGCGATGCCAGGTCAGGTGACCATGTCTTGC
>OZ024758.1:22344220-22346720 GCA_964016885.1 Eledone cirrhosa
TGTGAGGTAATTATGTGAGGTAAAGCCTTTACCATGAAAATATAATAGTATATATAGAGTAATGTGAATGTTATGTGAGATAATTATGTGAGGTAAAGCCTTTACCATGAAAATACAATAGTATATATAGAGTAATGTGAATGTTATGTGAGATAATTATGTGAGGTAAAGCCTTTACCATGAAAATACAATAGTATATATAGAGTAATGTGAATGTTATGTGAGATAATTATGTGAAGTAAAGCCTTTACCATGAAAATACAATAGTATATATAGAGTAATGTGAATGTTATGTGAGATAATTATGTGAGGTAAAGCCTTTACCATGAAAATACAATAGTATATATAGAGTAATGTGAATGTTATGTGAGATAATTATGTGAGGTAAAGCCTTTACCATGAAAATACAATAGTATATATAGAGTAATGTGAATGTTATGTGAGATAATTATGTGAAGTAAAGCCTTTACCATGAAAATACAATAGTATATATAGAGTAATGTGAATGTTATGTGAGATAATTATGTGAGGTAAAGCCTTTACCATGAAAATACAATAGTATATATAGAGTAATGTGAATGTTATGTGAGATAATTATGTGAGGTAAAGCCTTTACCATGAAAATACAATAGTATATATAGAGTAATGTGAATGTTATGTGAGATAATTATGTGAAGTAAAGCCTTTACCATGAAAATACAATAGTATATATAGAGTAATGTGAATGTTATGTGAGATAATTATGTGAGGTAAAGCCTTTACCATGAAAATACAATAGTATATATAGAGTAATGTGAATGTTATGTGAGATAATTATGTGAGGTAAAGCCTTTACCATGAAAATACAATAGTATATATAGAGTAATGTGAATGTTATGTGAGATAATTATGTGAAGTAAAGCCTTTACCATGAAAATACAATAGTATATATAGAGTAATGTGAATATTATGTGAGATAATTATGTGAGGTAAAGCCTTTACCATGAAAATACAATAGTATATATAGAGTAATGTGAATGTTATGTGAGATAATTATGTGAGGTAAAGCCTTTACCATGAAAATACAATAGTATATATAGAGTAATGTGAATGTTATGTGAGATAATTATGTGAGGTAAAGCCTTTACCATGAAAATACAATAGTAAATATAGAGTAATGTGAATGTTATGCGAGATAATTATGTGAGGTAAAGCCTTTACCATGAAAATACAATAGTAAATATAGAGTAATGTGAATGTTATGTGAGATAATTATGTGAAGTAAAGCCTTTACCATGAAAATACAATAGTAAATATAGAGTAATGTGAATGTTATGTGAGATAATTATGTGAGGTAAAGCCTTTACCATGAAAATACAATAGTATATATAGACTAATGTGAATGTTATGTGAGATATTATGTGAGGTAAAGCCTTTACCATGAAAATACAATAGTATATATAGAGTAATGTGAATGCTAAAGGGATAAATGTAAATGTTATCTAACGTTGAATTGTTGAATTTGCACGAGATGCAAGTTTAACAGTGGCCCCAGACAATAGAAGAAATATAGCTGTGGAACTTTCTTAATATAGATATAGTTTAATACATTGATAAATATTGTGATGTATTGATATATCGATATATTTGATAGATACAATAGATAAGAATTGATCTGACACATCTTCCCATGCAGAAGCATCACCGAGTTTTAAGTTTATACATGACTTTATAGATTATGATAAATACTTGATATAAGGGGCTGGGGTTATTATAATTAATAATCCCAGCTAATCCCGCCGAGGTTAACTTTGCCTTTCATCCTTATAAGGTCGATAGAATAAAGTATCAGTAATGTACTGGGGTCGATTTAATCGACTTTCCCTTTCCCCCCAAAAATTGTTGGCCTTGTGCCTAAATCAGAAACCATTATTATAATCAATAAAGGGCGGTGGATTGGCAGTGTCGGTAGAGGGTCGGACACCATGCTTTGACGTATAGAGTTACGGCCCTCGTCATTCTGAGTTCAAATCCCGCCGAGGTTAACTTTGCCTTTCATCCTTACGGGGTCGATAAAATAAAGTACCAGTAATGTACTGGGTAATTACTGGCCTTGTGCCAAAAGTAGAAACAATTTTTATAATCAATAAAGGATAATACCTTAATATTTATCTATGATACATCGATAGAAATCGAATTGAAATATCAGTTAAGCTGTGTAAATTGTAATATACTGGATAGCAAAATTGCTTAGCTTTTCATATATAAGCTTCCATTCCGGCTCTTCTTTGAGATGTTCACCAAATTTATTTTACACATACACACACGCACACATATACATACACATAGATACATGCACACATAAATACACTCATGCATACATACATATATAAATACATACTCATGCATACATTTTTTTTCTATTATTACCAAATATCATCATTAATCTCGTCGAGGTTAACTTGGCCTTTCATCCTGACGGGGTCGATAAAATAAAGTACCAGTAATGCACTGAGGTAAT
>OZ024758.1:22356720-22399220 GCA_964016885.1 Eledone cirrhosa
TATAAAGACAGTTTCCATTTATTAATATTATTGATATTATACTCCAGAACAATCTTGTAGATTGTTTCTAATCTGTTATAAACTAAATTTGTTGAATAACCAACAAATTAAATACCTCATTGCTTATATATATATATATATATATATATATATATATATATATATTAGTTAGTAACTTAACCACTACCATGAATAGGGATTTATATTTAAATAATTTTGAAAACCATACAATGCAATAAAAAATAAAAAATGCCACTTTTAATTTTCTATTGCATTGTATGGACGGAGAGAGAGAGAGAGAGGGAGAGAGAGAGAGAGGGGGGGGGTATCAACTCCAGATTTGAACTGGTACTTAATCGACTTAGATTGGATTAAAGTTGACCTTGGCGATATTTGAACTTCTTGGAACGAAAAATCCGCACTGTGTCCAACGTCCGGTAATATTTGTGTGTGTGTGTGTGTGTGTATGTGTGTGTGTGTGTGTGTGTGTGTGAAGTAGATTGTCAATTTATCACCTCAACATAGTGAGTCCACTTTGTATCATGTATCAATATTTTTTTCATAAGTAGAAGCGCTAACTCGATATATAAAAGAAAGCATGCAAGCATTGCTTATCTTGTACAAGTATTATTTATTTAAGCGGAATTTGAACTCAAACCGCAAGGGGCCGTAACTCTAAACTGGGGTGGGTGGGGGAGGGGGGGGGGGGAGATGCCTTCTCGTATGAAAATGGGTATAGTTTTCATTATGTAAAATTTCCCCATTTTGGCTCATTTCTCCCCGTTTTGGGGCACTTTTTTTTCATGATACTTCCCGTTTGGGTTTTCAGATGTTGGCAGGTCTGGTATGTGTTTGTTTGTTGGTTGGTTTGGTTCCTTCGCGTTCACTAACACAAGTGATACAAACATAGCAACACACAGCTGTGACGAATCTTAGAACGCTGGACTTCTATAGTTTCTCACACACCCGCTTCTTCCTCAGTCATCATTCTGGTGCCTTCCACTCGCGAGAAAACTCGAAAAGCCAGCCGATGCTTTACAAACGAACTCTCTTCTATCGAGTTAGATTGCTAACTTTTCACTCTCGCCGCCAGAAACGCAGTTAAGCCGGTTAAGCCAGCGGCCAGCTCGTTGGAAATCTATCACCAACAACTCTATTGCTGACAGATTGCAACATAAAATCTACTATTATAATAGCCTTGTATATTTGTCCGTCACACACTAGAGATGACTGAGGGAGGAAGGGGTGATTATGTCGACCGAGGAAGGAAGGGGTGATTATGTCGATTGAGGCAGGAAGGAAGGGGTGATTACGTCGACTAAGGAAGGAAGGGGTGATTACATCGACTGAGGAAGGAAGGGGTGTCTAATACTTACACATCTATGTAATGACTGAGGAAGAAGGGAGTGGTTAGAAACTATAGTGGTCTAGCGTTCTAAGATTCGTCACAGCTGTGTGTTTGTATGTTTGTATCACTTGTGTGAGTGAGAACAAAGGAACCAACCAACCAACAAACAAACAAACAAACAAACATCTCTTTTTTATATTATGTATAGATATTGCAATTAGCCGTCATTTTTGACGGCACGGGGCCAGCTAGCATAAAATATAATAAATTTGAAATTTGTCTTTTACTCTTTATCATTTGTAACTGAATAAACAAAGCTGTATTTACATTTTAACATTTGATTAATACACATTAGTATTGTATGTAGTTTTCAGTTTTATCGCTTAAATAACCAGTCTTTTCACATCAATATTAAACCAGTTTATTACGATCATGTAGAGGCACGTGGCCTAGTGGTAAGGGTGTTGGACTTACGACCATGATGCCGTGGGTTTGATTCCTTGAGTGTTGTGTTCTTGAGCAAAACATTTCGTTTCACGTTGCTCCAGTATACTCAGCTGTAAATGAGTACCAGCAATAACTGGGGGGTTAACCCTGCGATGGACTGGCGTCCTGTCCAGGAGGGAGTCTTGTACTCTCAGTCGCTTCATGCCATGAAACCGAGATAAGCACCGGCCAAATGAGCCTTCTGGCTTAAGACAGACTTTAACCCTGCAATGGACTGGCGTCCTGTCCAGGGAGAAGTTTTGTACTCTCAGTCGCTTCATGCCATGAAACTGAGATAAGCACCGGCCAAATGAGCCTTCTGGCTTAAGACAGACTTTAACCCTGCAATGGACTGGCGTCCTGTCCAGGGAGAAGTTTTGTACTCTCAGTCGCTTCACGCCATGAAACTGAGATAAGCACCGGCCAAATGAGCTTTCTGGCTTAAGACAGACTTTAACCCTGCAATGGATTGGCGTCCTGTCCAGGGAGAAGTTTTGTACTCTCAGTCGCTTCATGCCATGAAACCGAGATAAGCACCGGCCAAATGAGCCTTCTGGCTTAAGACAGACTTTAACCCTGCAATGGACTGGCGTCCTGTCCAGGGAAAAGTTTTGTACTCTCAGTCGCTTCATGCCATGAAACCGAGATAAGCACCGGCCAAATGAGCCTTCTGGCTTAAGACAGACTTTAACCCTGCGATGGACTGGCGTCCTGTCCAGGGAGAAGTTTTGTACTCTCAGTCGCTTCACGCCATGAAACCGAGATAAGCACCGGCCAAATGAGCCTTCTGGCTTAAGACAGACTTTAACTCTGCAATGGATTGGCGTCCTGTCCAGGGGGGAGTCTTGTACTCTCAGTCGCTTCATGCCATGAAACCGAGATAAGCACCGGCCAAATGAGCCTTCTGGCTTAAGACAGACTTTAACCCTGCAATGGACTGGCGTCCTGTCCAGGGGGGAGTCTTGTACTCTCAGTCGCTTCATGCCATGAAACCGAGATAAGCACCGGCCAAATGAGCCTTCTGGCTTAAGACAGACTTTACTCTTTTTAGACTTTATTACGATCAGAGGCGTAACTACGGTCAGGCAAGCACGGCATATGCCGTGGGCGCCACATGAAGGGGGCACCACTTGGACAAGGAGCACGCTCTATTAAAGTCAAATAAGCCTCGTCGGAGAGTGAAAACAGAAACTCCTTCAGATGTATGATCTGTCTCTGATTATCATGGGTGAGAACACTTATGGGGACTGGATAATTAAACCATTTATATAAGGCCCATAGGTAAAAAGACAGTGCTGGGCAGGGGCGCTATTTCATTGCTTGCCACGGGCGCTATCTTTCCTAGTTAAGCCTCTGATTACGATGTACTCTTTTCAATTCATTTTAATGTTTCTTATATAAATTCAAACAGCTTCCTATACCTTATGGTGCTTCCAATAGCCGATGGCTTAAAATGCTCCTTGTAGGTACGATTCGGGGCCAACTTGGCTGCCATTTCTAGCGGATCGAACGACTACATTGAGGTTCGTTTGTTATCTAGTTTTGTGATATATCTTCCTGCAGCTCGCCCAAGGAAGGAGCCCCGTGAGGTGGTATGGCTATTGCAGCGGGAGTCGCTGGCCATTGAGAACAGCCTTCCGCATTCAGTGAGTTTTGTGAAACTTGACTGTAGAGCAGATTTGGCTGTCCACATTAGTGTTTTTACCTCCTTTTGATATAGAAGAATTAACATGATAGTGGTTCAAGGATATATGTTAGAATAATTAGTCGATATTTCCTTCAATCTCATATCTACTCGTTCTTATGTTAGAATAATCAGTCGATATTTCCTTCAATCTCATATCTACTCGTTCTTATGTTAGAATAATCAGTCGATATTTCCTTCAATCTCATATCTACTCGTTCTTAAAATATGGAAATTTTATGCACAACTTTTCCAGTTTTGTTAGAAGTGTAGATGGCAACGTTCTGATATCGAAATGAAAAAAATATCTCAGCAAACGTTGCGCTGTTCTCGTCTCTCTGGATTAATGGAGCTTTGTTTAATGCTTCGTTATTAAGGCCGGATTTAGACTTTAGGGTCCCGGGGCATTTCAGGTTTGGGGACCCCTCATACACAAAAAAATTAAAATATTCACCAACACCCCCAATTTTACATATCAAAGTTGGCTTGGCGCAAGTAAACGGAATTGAAAAGTTATACATACACGTATTAAATTAAAAAAAATCTAACCATCCTCATTTTACGTCCATTTTCCCATACTGGCATGGGTTGGTCGGGTTGTCACAGTCCAATATCAAACATTTGATAAATTTTGTCACAGTAAGGATATTAAATATGAAGCGAGAATGTATATGAATATATATAAATATAAGAAAACTCACCTCTAGAACAACCGTTAAAACAGCTAATGTTGTCAAAGACAACGATGGGCAAGAATGCATTGGAGGACAGAGACCAGCGGCGAGTGGTCAACAGAGGGAGAGACAATCCACAAGGTGAGCGACAGGCAGACGATATGTAGAAGAGATTGATTGAAAGAGCAGAGGACAAGAAGTGGGCTGTCGTATAGAAGTGACTGGAAGAAGGAAATAAAGACAGGCGATGTACAAGACAAATTTACACACAGTGGAGGCACTCCGTCGATTACGACGACGAGTGTTCCAGTTGATCCGATCAATGGAACAGCCTGCTCATGAAATTAATGTGCAAGTGTCTGAGCATTCCACAGACACGCGTACCCTTTGCATAGTTCTTAGGGAGATTCGGTGTGATACGGTGTGTGACAAGGCTGGTCCTTCGAATTACAGGTAAAACTCATTTTTGCCAGCTGAGAGGACTGGAGGAACGTGAAATAAAGTGTCTTGCTCAAGGACACAACACGACCTTACGATTGTGAGCTGAATACCCTAAGCTAAGCCACATCGGTAATCAACATACTTCTTTTTCGCCCGCTTATTCCTGAGAGGGTCGTGGGGGAAGTGTCCTCAAACACTCCCTCTAGTGGGTCCTGTCAGAAGCAACCATCTTCAACTGATCCGGCTGAATCCCCAAGCACGACCAGCCAAAGTCATGGATGTTATCCAAGAATCTTGATCGGGGTTTCCTCCTGAGTCTCCTACCTATTAGTTTTACCCGTACTCAACATACAGATTTCAAAATATATTACATTAAAATCAAAAGGATTAAAAACATCCAGTTGGTGTACGTAGCTTTCTGGTGTTGATTTCGAATTAGTATTTTATTATCCATGCTCGAAACGATAATTATGAAGTCAGACGGATTTTAGAACAACTAAATAAAACGGTGTACAGGTGGCATTTCGAAAATTCTGGGAAATTCATTTTCCTCAACTATTTTCATTATTAAATAGCATTTATAAAAGAGGTCTGTTTCCAAAAGTAAAATAAAACCCTTTGTTCTTAATTTCTAATATCAACTAAAACCATTAATCACTGAACGTTGGAAATAATCACGATCAAATTTAATGATCAAAACAGAATACTTAAATAAACGCAGTTTAATTAATTTGTTCTCATTCGTTTGTTTTATTTTCCTTGATTGAAAAAAAATCTCATCGTTTTTAAACCATCTATACTGTTCAAGTTTGTGAGAAAAAAGATCAAATGATGGTATTTTGGTTACAAAAACAGCAAAATATAAACAGTGTACAACGTGTAGTGACCTACATTCCGCGGGCTCACATACATTCTCTGTGCGTGATTTGGCTCAGTTCAGCCAATCAGCGCCAGTAGAAGAGGATGTATCCCTACGCGCCCTGAGGAATAAATTCCCCGCGAAGATTTGAAGAATCTCTCTCTTGTACCAGAAACTTCGAACCAGCAACACGCACAATGTAACGGTGAGATTTTGCACCCCTAGCCTCGCCGGCTTTCCGGCGCAATGGCACATTCCCTTTTGTAACCTCTTTTTATATGTAACTTCAACCATATAAGTTAACAAACATTGTTTGTGCTACATCAAAAATAAACATACATTTCATCTCTAATTTCTGCTGTTGAAATCCTTATTATGTTACTCGTGTCTCAATAACATCTATAATCCATGCTGCTGGAATTGGCGACCTAACGAAAGGAATATTGTAAATACAAAGATGGTAAATAGATCGAGGGACCTTCCCTCACGTCTATGTCGACAAGACAATCCAACGGGGATACTATCATTTTACCACACTGTGACCACTGGCCACAGCTACGCTGGATACTGCCACACTAACGACCTTCATTTCTCTACCCTGCTAAAAACGCGCAAGCTCTTAACTCTTCCTAACTGGTCTCTTGACCTAAAAACTTGATTCAACTTCACCAAATTCTCATATCCGTTACTCCTCAATCTAGACTAGATAGCGCTTCTAAGTAGTAAGTCCATCTGCTATAAATAACTAACCAAACCACACCTTACGTTCTTTTTTAAGGGTTCCGTTGGATAATGTGGTCATGAGATTCCTACGAATAGGATAAAGAGGGAATGGTTATTATAAGAATGCTTTGATCATAGGTTTGCTTGATGAAGGTTAACCTAAAGTTAGCTTTCATCAAGCAAATCTATGATCAAATTAAATTTGTAATAACTTTTAAGACATTCAAATCTAACAGGGTGATTTCATTGATCTCAGTCCTCATTGATCTCTAACTTCAGTGCCTTTTATTTGAGTACCGAAGCACTTTTTACAGTGTACTTAAATCATGATGCGCAAATGCTTAACAATATGTTCCAATGTGGCACTAGACAAACTTCCATTCCTACTTTCCACGTCTCAAAGATGGTGGAGTTGATCCGTTAAATTAGTGATCAGCAACAAGTGAGCCATTGAGATGATCTGTCAGTCCTCGGATCCAGCGACGTGCAGAGCTCTGGTGATACCCGGGGCAAATCTTGATAGTATGCCCCAAACACTCAAGTATAAGGCCTAATATACTGAGAAATATTATGAGAAAGGAAAACATTTTGAATATTTAAACACGGATGAAACATGAAATAAACGTTTTATTCGATTTTAAAATAAATCAATCAAATTTATTAAGTTCTTTTCTCCAAATGATATCCCCATCCAAAGGATGCCCGGGGCCAACGCATCCTCACCCCACTCTGCACGCTACTGATTGGATCATTTCAACGTTTTATATGTAAAATATTTCATTATATACACGTGAGCCATTGAGGTAACCCCTGTTGTCCTCGGGTCACTTCAAAGTTTTATATGTAAGATATGATATAATATACACAGTTACTATGGTGATATCACACAGCCCCTCTCTCAACATTTCGTGTGTAGGGAAAAAAAAAAAAAAAAAAAAAAAAAAGTTTCGGTTTACGAACATTTCGGATGACGAACGGCCTTCAGGAACAAATTAAATTCGTGCACCGAGGTTCAACTGTACAAGCTATATCAAAGCTAACTTCTTCAAATAACCCACATCAATCTGAATTGAACATTATCTGCGCTACTTCTCTTAGTTAACTTCCGTTACTTATCCTCCAGTTTTTGGAGGCGTTAATAATATGGATATGTGTTGTTCCTTTTTACTCTGACTAACGTATAAATAAATAAATAAAACGAAGCTTTCTCTCGAGTATCAGTTACGTTTGGTGTGGCATTTCACTACCTATCTGTCTAAATACAAATTCTTTACTACTGACATAAGCAAATGTCCACCAAAGAATATTATCGAAGTTTTGTTCTTTTAGTCAAAACGTTATGGCATAAATCCAATTTTTCTGTCTAAGCTTGTGGGATTTCCTGGCGTTTTTATTTCGTATCCTACTATATATTTGGGATTGACTCCAAAAGAAAAAAAACCACAACAACAACACAGAAAGAAAAGACTTAGACTAACAAATTATAAGTAGTCTTCGTTGTTTTCATGCTTCCAAAATACCATTCTACGAAGGTTATTGACACTATAAATAAAACGCCATTCAAACCTCTAGTTTCTCTAATAATGACATTACCATCCAACCTTCTATATCTTCCTACTTCTGCTTTCGGCTTTTAGATTATTGTCTTCTTTTTCAGTGCCGGATTTAGGACAAATGAGGCCCTGTGCTAGTTAAGTTATGAAGCTCCCCCTTACTTAGGTCCCGAAAAAAGTTAAAAAATTTTTGGCAGGAAGATGGGCTCCCATCTCTGGCCAACGGGACCCTGTGCTTAAGAACACCTAATGACAATGGTAAATCCGGCACTAGCGATTCTTTGCTTAAACTTTAATCTGTTATTTTAATAAATATATATATATATATATATATATATATATATATATATATATATATATATATATATATATATATATATATATATGTAAAACGAAAACAGAAATAACAACATAATCGGTACAGTATATGGAAGGAATATATTAGGTTAACGGTTGAAGTAGCAGGAAGAGGGTCTTACCGTTTCGGACACTAGTCCTTCATCAGAAGAAAGAATGAGAAATTAGAAAGATTGAAGGGACGGGCGGGGTGGAATTGGAAAAAATGTTTTTCGAGAAAAAAAAACAGGTCCATTCATGTTGACATCTCTTGGATATCTATATATCTATATCTTTATATATATATATATAGTACCGGATTTAGGACAAATGAGGCCCCCAACTTGGGACCTAAAGGAGGTAAACGTTTTGGGGGGCAGGAAGATGCCATCCCCCGGCCAACGAGGTCCTGTGCTTAAGCACACCTAAGAACAACCGTAAATCCAGTACTGTTCTTCTATAATTCCATTCACATCTGAGTAATATTATAAGAATCGACCCCAGTACACTGCTGGTATTTTTACTTTATTTACTCTCCAGAAGGAAGAAAGGCAAAGTTGACCTCGGTCGGATTTGAACTCAGAGCGCAGAGAATCGGAAAGAATATCTGACGGTCTAATGCCTCTACCAATTCGTCGCCTCAATAAAACTCTTCAATGTATGTATGGACCAGTAACTCCTGAGGGAATCGTAGAAGAGTTATATTAACATATGGTGTCTCTAGGACATTTTAAAACCTGGTGGAGTCCATCGCCTCTCCAGGTCTGAATACAGCAAATTTCTTCCAGAGTAGGATAGAGAGAGTGAGAGAATGGAAGTGAGAAATATGTATAGAGGAAGAATCGAACCCAGTACAAGACTGGTACTTTTTTTATCGACCTCAAAATGATGAAAGACATAGTTGACCTCGGCGGGATTTGAACTCAGCGAACAGAGAGCCAGAACGAAGCATTCTATTTGACGTTCTTACCACTTCGTCGCCATATTAATCACAATATATGAAAATCAGGGTGGAGAGAGAGGCACTGCACCCCAGTAAATTTACTGAAAGGTGGGTGAATGAAGCGAAAATGGCCCGAGTGATTGGGCCTTCTCTGTTTATAAGCCTGTAGGTTGAGGAAGAGAGCAAAAGGAAGAAAGGAGCACTTGCACAACACGCTCCTTGAGTTGAGGGTTGTTCTATCGACGGGGTATTAAACAACCCATTTGTGGCGCCTCCCCCCTATTGGGGATTTCGATTGTTGAAATTGTTTGTTTTTATATTTTTTACACGACTGTATGTAAAATCCCCGGCATGTCTTTGTATTGTCCCCTTTCTTGTTGCGCCCTTGTGGCTAATAAAGAAATCAATATATGAATGTATGGTCCCGTAACTCCTGATAGAGTTTTAGGGGCGCCGTATTGACATACGAAGTTTCTTGGGCATTTTTAAGCCTGGCGGAGCCCATCCCTCTCCAGGCCTGAGTACAGCAGATTTCTTCCAAAGAAGGATAGAAAGTGAGAGAGGAGAAACGAGAAGGAGATATAGAGGAAGAATCGATCCCAGTACTAGACTGGTACGTTTTTATCGACTTCGAATGGATGAAAAGCAAAGTTAACCTCGGCGGTATTTGAAACGAGAGAGCAGTGAGCCGGAACGAATATCATAAAGCATTCTATCAGATGTTCTAACGACTCCGACAATTCGCCGCCATGTTAATCACAATACAAACTCACAAATCTTAAAGTCATTGAACTTGCTAATGATCAGAAGTTATGATAGTATATTTGTAATCCACAAAATTATAGTTTGATTTTGTCAATAGCTGAGTTTACCTTCATATCAACTGGCGCCATCAGCACTCTAGGTCGTCATTTTCTTGAATAATTATTGGTACGCCTACTTCCATGGCAACAGAAACAAACAGCGGTAGGATACGTCACCAATGTTTGTACCAATCAACTTGCTGTATCATTTCGTTCATCAGCTAACTGAAACAAAATTTATTTACATAAATATTTCGTGCAATAAACAGGATAAAAGAAAAATTAATGAAAAAAAATGGGAAAAGGAAATGAGGTAGGAGCAGACTCTACACCCCTGTCTAGGTTAGGTGGTATATCTCAACTGCAGTCCATAGATAAGATTACAAAAGTATTGCAGCAGCAGCAGCAGGGAACAGCCAGCGATACCCGCTGCAACAGCCATTCCACATCATCGGATTCGTTCCTCAGGCGGGATTAACTTCTCTTAACCATCGACGCAAACCGATGCTATATTAATGAACGCCGCTAGTCGCTGTCAGTATACTTACCGGTATTGTTTACAGAGGTTGTCAAACATGCAGATCAACCGAGAGTCGGCCTAGCCCTCAGTAGTGGCTCTGTTGTTAGTCGCAGGTGACCAGTTATGAGGTACAATGAGGTGGGGTGGCTGTTACAGCGGATGTTGCTGACCATTGTCCGCGGGGCACAGCCAAAACACCGCTCTCCACCCCCAATAATTATATTTTTCTCCCCAAACTACCAAAACACATCTATTTGTATATGGGTCACGGGTAGTCTAGTAATATATATATAGAGAGAAAGGGTTATAATATATAGAAAGAGAGAGGGTTATATATATATATATATATATAATGGAAAAAATTTGAACAGGGACAAAACAGAGAGGCAGTACAACAAATGTTTATTAATTTCACGCTCTGGAGAGTGGGGTGTTGGTGGGGGACGACGTTTCGGGCATAAGCCCTTCCTCGGGTGGGAAGTGTGTGGGAACAGAGTTCAAAGGGTGTGTAGGGGAGTGGTGGAGAGACATATAGCGAAAGGAAACGGTGCGATATATATATAGGGTTATAATGTATAAAAAGATCTGTATGTGGATCGACCTGACTCTGGACTCGCAGGTTCCTCGGTCACGTCTATTGATTTCAGAGCATATCCTCTTTCTAGCATAGATTGCTCAACCGGCATACCGCCTATGGAAGCATCTTAGCTACCATTAGACATATATATATATATATATATATATTAAAAAAAAACATGAGCTATGATGTCTTATTCTTCTTCTCCAACCGAAGTGTCATGGAACATTGACGCATCATCATCAAGAGATAAATCAAGGTTGTCAAATTTTCAGCAGTAGGCATCAGTAGTTTTGGGTCATTGATAAAACCATCTAGGAACACTACAGATTAAAATATATGGTTATAGATTGTTTTCATAAAAAATAGAAGGAAAAAAAAAAAGATAGGAAAATATTGGTTTAGGAATAAGCTTTGTATTGATTTGAGTCTAAATGTTTCTTTCTCTTATAATTCTTTGAAAGGACTTCTGCTCACGCTATTCAAATTGTAACAATAATTTATACGGTATAATGCTTCTACTCGAGTGTACACAAACCTTCTGGATTAATCATTGATTGGTTTTTGTTGTTGCTTAATCATCTATAGAGTTAAGAGACATTGTCAGGTGGCTGGCTAGAAGAAAGACTGAAATAGGCTTTTCGTGTTTACTCGAAGCTGACTGGTCGAATTGGCTTAGGTGGAGGATGGTTGTGAGGTGTAGTGAATGATATTTAGCAACAACAACAACAACAACAGCAGCAGTAGTAGCTCTCATTTTCTTTAATTCATTTATGTAGCTTATCTTTTGTGGCTATTTATTTGATCTGTGAGAATAACAATTACAAGAAGATTTGAGAGTTTGTATTGTGATTAACATGGCGGCGAATTGTCTGAGTCGTGAGAACGTCGGATAGAATGCTTTGTGGTATTCATTCCGGCTCTCTGAGTTCAAATCCCGCCAAGGTCAACTTTGCCTTTCATCCATTCAAGGTCGATGACAAAATTACCAGTCAAGTACTGGGGTGGATTCTTCTCTTCTCTCTCTCTCTCTCTCTCTCTCTCTCTCTCACACACACACACACACATTCTCTCTCCTTCTCTGGAAGAAATCTGCTGTATTCAGATGTGGAGAAGAGATGGGCTCCACTAGGTTTTTTAAGAAATGGCCCTCGATACGCCGTATGCCAATGCAGCCCCCCCCCCAACGACTCCTCCAGGAGTTACTGGAATATATATATATATATATAGAGAGAGAGAGGGGATAGAGAGAGAGAAGGAGAGAGAGGAAGAGATAGAGAGGCACGTGGCCTAGTGGTAAGGTTGTTGGGCTTACGATCATAATGTTGTGGGTTCGATTCCTGGGTTGCATGTTGTGTTCTTGAGCAAAACACTTCATTTCACGTTGCTCCAGTATACTCAGCTGAAAATGAGTACCAGCAATAGCCGGGGATGTAACCCTGCGATGGACTGGCGTCCTGTCAAGGAAAGTGGGGTGAAATAGGGGGGTCTTGTACTCTCAGTTGTTTCACGCCATGAAACTGGGATAAGCACCGGCCAAATAAGCCTTCTGGCTTAAGACAGACTTATATATACGTATGTGTGTGTGTGTGTCTGTCTGTCTGTCTGTCTGTCTGTCTGTCTGTCTGTCTGAATGTCTGTCTGTATGTATGTATGCAGACGATAAGCGCAAACTGGTCATACGGGCATTTGGACAGAATTAACAATAACAAAAAATGAAAAAAATGTTTAAAAATAAAAGGAAAAAAATTATAAAATCCTATTAATGTTTGTATAGTAAAAAAAAAAAACGAGGGGGAAAAAAATTAACTGACGAAAGTAAGTGAGGAGGGGGGGGGGGGGTTGAAAGCGACGGGGGCTCGTCTTAGATACGCCTAACGGCATTTCCATATCTAGCTTTACCACTTTATTTTTCCTTCCTGACATTTCTCAAATATATATATATATATATATAAGAATTTATTTACTTTCTATAACTGTGGTTTCTTTCCGAATTCCTTCGGAAAACCATCATTAATCACACACACACATATAAGTTTTAATATCTATATATATATATATAGGTTTTTTTTTCAAAATGCCCCACACGGGTAAAACTATAAAGAAAAGAAATTGAAAATTCAACTGGAGTCTTTGAAGAATATTTTTAATTATAGTTTTACCCGTGAGGGGCATTTTGAAAAAACCTATGTATATATATTAAAACTTTTATACTCTGCTATGTATTGAGTACCTTACTTGCTGTGGTTACCTCCGATTCAACCTGGAATAACATATATATATATATATATATACCTTCCATATATTGTACCGATTGTGTTGTTATTTCTGTTTACCTTTTACACACACACACACACATATATATATATATATACTCCAAATATTTGTCGAGTGCTTTTATATCAGTTATAAATATTTACTAGTTGTAACCCAACAATTTTAAATATAACTTTCCATATATTATGCTTATTTTTTGTTTATAGAATCAATTTTATAAGTAAAATATATCCGAGAGTAAAAATACTTCTCACTTGTTTCCTCTGGAATGCAGGGAACGATTGGTTGGGTAGCTGGAATTATCGTTGAGATCAATAGTAAACAATGTTGACGAATGCACTCTCATACACTTGCTTATGGCTGTCCATTGAATTCGATAATAGCAATCATTTCCTTTATTCATCGATCATTTGACGACTGTATGTTCCAATTTTTGATGTACAACATCGATTGCAGACGAGGCCATGTAAATATTTAGGCTAGAGGAGTCAAGTATATAATTCTTTTCTCGTTTCTGCTGGTAGTATTGAGTGACCTTCTTCTCCTCCGTATAGTGCCGGATTTAGGACAAATGAGGCCCTGTGCTAGTTAAGTTATGAGGCCCGGAAGAAGGAAAACAAATTTGGGGGGGGGGGGGGGGGGGGGGCTGGAAGATGCCCCCCCCCCCCCCCCCCCCCCCCCTTCCCCGGCCAACGGGGCCCTGTCCTTAAGCGCACCTAAGCATAATGGTAAATCCGGCACTGCCTCTATATCTTCAATCTCTCTCCGACAGTGAAACAAAGTGAGAGTCAAGATAAAAAGCACAATACCACAATGAGAATTCCAACACCAAAAACAGGCGCCAAGCAACAATGTATGCTAGCTACTGTATTGTTTGATGCAGAATTTCCCAAATCTTTTCAAACACAGAAACCTTTTTGGTTCAGAAACTTTTGGGGAGAACCCCAAAGTCTAATACTGCTATATGGTCATAATAGAAATACCGTATTTCCCGGTGCCGAAGACGTTTTGTCCTCGAGAACGCACCCAAATTTTGACAACCAAAAATTTGAAAAAAAATAATAAACAACCTTCGGCCTCCAGGACACACGGTAGATTTTTGAGACTTATTTTAGGGAAAAAGTAGCGTATTCGACGCTGGGAAATAGGGTATATTTCTCTACTTTTTTTTCACGGAACGCTTAGGCTCTGTGAAACCCACTTTGGGAACCACTGACCTACACCAATCACGTTAAAATACTGCACTCCGTGAAACCAGGTCACACTGAGTGCAGCAATATCTACTCTATAGATATTGAGAGTTGTTAAATGCCTGGGCAGGTTTATGAAGCTGTCGAAACCAAGGAGTGTCTAAATAATCAAAGCTTTAAGCCTGCCTGGTATATTATGTTTATGGTTTTTACGGCCGCTACTTGGAGTGTCTTGACAGGCGTGGTTTCCTGTGCAGGAATTGAACTGAGTGGGTGTCTTTTAATCTGCCTTCGTTGGCTATTTCCTATTTGTAGTGAACAGCGAGGCCATTAAGTATAGCTAATAAGTCCTGCAATTATACAGAAATGTGTATAGACAGATAGATTGAATAGTAGGTTGATAAACAGATAGGACAATAACCTTCGGCTAATTTCTTGAAAGAATGATTAGAACATCTGACTGATAAAATGACAAGTCAGTCAATCATATAGGTGGCATCCCCACAGCCCCGGCGGACAGAATGGAGAAGGCGTTTCCCCGGTGGACGGCAAGGGAGACGCGCTGGAAACGCCATTCCATCTCGCGATGCTCACACCTGCGGCTGGCCAGCTCAGCGCCTATGCTGGTAGGAGAAACTCCCACTCAAAGTCAACTGTCAACGATTGTTGCCCAGTCTTACTAACGGGTTGAGTTATCACAAGAAGCTTCCAACATATTCAAACCTGCTCTGGTCGCCAGACTTTCGATCACCGTCAGATCACTCGCCCTTCATATCACTGGCCCTGTACTTAAATTATAAACATGATTAACCCTTTAAACATTTAAACATTTTAACGTTCAAACTGGCCATAACCAGCTGCCCATACTGATGTTAGCGTATTGTTCTCAAAATAAATTATTGTTTCTACTTTTGGCACAAGGTCAGCAATTACCCAGTGCATTACTGGTACTTTATTTTATCGACCCCGTAAAGATGAAAGGCAAAGTTAACCTCGGCAGGATTTGAACTCAGAACGTAAAGGGACGTAACTCTCTGCCGCGAAGCATGGTGTCCGACCCTCTACCGATACTGCTAAACCATCCCCCCTTTGTAAATAATAGTTTCTACTTTTGGAACAAGGCCAGCAATCACCCCAGAACATTACTGATACTTTATTTTACCAACCCCGTAAGGATGGAAGGTAAAAGCTAACCACGGCGGGATTTGAGTTCAGAATGCAAAGGGCCGTAACCCTATGCTGCAAAGCATGGTGTCCGACCCTCTACCGATACTACCAATTCACCGCCCTAGTCCGAGGGAAATTAGAGGTAGTCAAACATCAGTTAACACCGTTCGGAAATTTGAATAAGTTTGTATGCTGTAAAAGAGGTTTAAATTCTAATGTTTTGATTAAGATCGTTCTCGAAAAAAGCCCCACAAAACCTTGAAAAGTAAAATGTAGCTGTTACTAAATATTTCAGCATAGAAAATCGCATATTTCGCGCATAGTATTAACAACAATAAATATAAACAGCTTCCATTAATATTTTGCAAACCAAGGGAAATAACTCTTTTCAGTAGAGGGTCGGACGCCATGCTTTGCAGCCTAGAGTTATAGCCCTTGCCATTTAGAGTTCAAATCCTGCCGAGGTTAACTTTGCCCTTCATCCTTACGGGGTCGATAAAATAAAGTACAAGTAATACACTGGGTAATTGATGGCCTGGTGCCAAAAGTAGAAACAATTAATATTTTGCAAACCAAGGGAAATAACTCTTTTACTTGCTAGCAGAATTGTTGTCCGTTATTTTTCGAGTGCGTATGTAATAGCTTCAGATATTACATGTAACTAGATTTTGCGAGGTATTGCATTCACTCGACACTATATCAACATTGCTGCTTTATTCGCGTTCCAGCCAAGGGGCTGAGACCATGCTGGGGCACCGTGTTGTTTTTTTTTATTTACCGATATTTATCTTAAATATTTTTATTTGAAAAATGATTATTTTCTCAATCCCCACTGCCCTATCAGGAAGAAGATTTTCTCCTATTACCACTTCAAACAACTGGTCTATTTTATTACCTTCAAAACTTCCATGCTTCCTGAGATTCGCCAACACTACACCTGATATCCCCCCTCCATACACACGCACACATGTATTTCATCACTTGTACACTGTTCATTTTCCCGACATTTGTACATTATTCTATGTACTATACATGCACCTTTGATGAGTTGTAGTGCACCTGAGTACTGTAGACAATAATTTTATTATTATTATCATTATTATTATTACCTCAGTATACATTCGAGGGTCGACTGAAAAGTTCATAGGTTGACCAAAATACTTTCATGGAATGACCAAATGAGGTTTATTTTTTCAACACAGGCCTCATCCAGGACCCCACATCTAAACCAGCTGGCTTTGACCTTTCCAGAAAGCAATGAGTGTCCTTTAATCGGTTCCTCACAGCACATGCCAGGGCAGCCCATCATCTCCTTTGATGGAAAATGAAAGACAGCCCAGGATGTGAGTGTGGGAATCCTGACCAGTCAGTACTACATATTGTTCATGATTGCATCCTTCCTGGCTGCCTAGAGGCCATCTATAATACTGCAAATGACACCTTGGTTTGACTTGCTGGTCCCAATCTGCCTCTCTAGCTATTGTACATATGTCATATAGCAAGAAGAAGAATGTACATGATGTATTTACACCCAAGAGAATGCTATCCTCTGTGACAATGCTGTCAGTGTGTTGGCTTACGTAAAAGATTATCAGAGAGGTAACTTCTGCACCCCTTGCTTGTGATATGTGATTTAGAGGGTCTTACATGGTCATTTCATGAGAAGGCTATTCCATTGATTGAATTAACTGGAACACTCGACATCAGAAATGATGGCGGCCCATTCCATTATTTCCTATCTACAAACATGATTAGAGTACTTTTCATTAACAAATATAATTAATCTCCAAAACATTGAATGTGATCTGAAAATCTAACATTTTAATGATCAGAAATAGTGGCTAAACCCTTTAGCATTTAAACTGGCTGTATCCGGCCAGAGTTCTCTCACCTGTTTAAACTAGCTGTAACTGGCTTCTCGTACTTATGTTAAGGTATTGTTCTCAAAATGAATAATATCAAAATCTCATAGATTCAATATTATGTGGGATAATTATGTGAGATAAAGCCTTTATATGAAAATATAATAATATATATAGAGCAATGTAAATGCTAAAGGGTTAAATGTTCTTTTTTCATTGAAGCCTGGCTAAATAGTTTCCTGCCAGATTTCAGATACTGGTGAGGTGCTTTGAACGATTAAGCCAAGGGATTGTGCCATCTCTTACCAACTTAAACTTGATAGCCGAATCACAGCTTTTAAATGTCAAGAAACATCAGGTATTCATAGCCAATCTCTAAGACTTTTAGGTAAAAGTCTGAGACAGAGAGATTGGCTTTGTATATTCTAAGTTAAACATTGCTAAAAAAACAAAAAGAAAGATACAAATTATATTAGTAAATAAATATCATCATCATTGTTTAATGTCCATTTTTCACACTAGCATGGGTTAGATGGGTTGTCCCATTTGAGGCAAGTTGGGTCAGGTCACTGTATCCTGCTCATACAGAACTGTTAGAAAGATACAAATTATATTAGCAAACAGATATATCCATGTATTTCATTTTGAGACAGTAACTACAGCAGATGGAACGATTTGTGCTGCATTAACTGACAGGAGGAGACAAGTGAGATATAATGAAAGAAGAGGAGAGAGAGAGAGAGAGAAAGGAGGGGGGAGGGGAAGAGAGTGATCAAAGGAAAATAGCAGAAGTAGAGTAAAATAGCAAGTAAAAACATTTTATCAAAATAGAAGTGTTTTAGCTATGGATATGTATAAATATGATAAGAGGAGAAAATGCACACAGTTACATATCACAAACAGACAAATACATTCTTACCTCATCAGCCACCTTACTGGCAGTGCAGTTTCGTGCATTAAGGTGTTAGTGCACTTCTGATGCTAGTTTGTGCAACAGAATAGAGCCTGTTCAGTTGGTATGATGCATGGGAGAGGATAACAAAACAAAGAATGGACAAGAAAATATTTTTTCTTTGATAGTGAGGCCTTCAGGTGTTTATTGTACATAAACATATTGCATGTTTTTACCTCCCACCCCTATTGTGCACAATGCTATCATGGTGCTACTGCCAGTATACACACACATATATATATATATATATATATATATAACACACATACATATTTAATATTATATACAACATCATCATATATATATATATCATCATCATCATCATTTTACGTTTGCTTTTCCCTGCTTGAAAGGGTGGGATGGGTCCTCTTCAGCACAGCCTCTCTCCATTCATCACGGTCCCTCATCATCTCCTCTGTGAGCTTCAATGATCTGAGGTCAGCTCTCACCACCTCCGCCCATCTTTTTCGTGGTCTTCCTTCACCGAGATTTCTTGGCACTTCTTTACCCAGCGGTCATCTTCCATGCACATCACATAGCCACACCAATGCAGTCTTCTCTCTCACACACTACAGTTTGTCCCTCTTATACACAGTTTCATGCTCAACTCGTCTATGCTTGGTCATTCATGCACATTGACACTGCACATCCATTGGAGCATGCTTGCTTTATTTCTCTCCAGCCTTCGCATATCCTCTACAGTTGCTGCCCATGTCTCACTACCATGTAGCATCGCGCATCTCACACAGGCATCATACAACTGACCTTTCGTTCGTAGGGAGAAACCCTTTGTTGTCAACAGAGGAAGCAGCTCCCTAAACTTCTTCCATCCTGTCCTTATTCTCTCTCTCTCTCTCTCTATACATATATCTATATCTATATATCATCATCATTTAACGTACATCTTCCACACTAGCACGGGTTGGACGGTTTGTCCCACTTGAGGCAGGTTTTCTACAGCTGGATGCCCTTCTTTACACCAACCACATTTGCAGTGTGGACTGGGAGCCTTTTCACCATGTCTCCTACACGTCCACCTTACAGTGTGGACTGAGTGCTTTTTGTTGTGTCACCTACACGACCACTTTACAGTGGACAGAAATGGGAGGATGGAGTAGGGTGTGGGGGTGGGGTGTATATTGGGTTAAGAGATGCCTACTGACTGTAGGTTTAAGTTTGTATGCTTTAAAGAGGTTGGAAGGGCATTCAGACATTAAAAAAATTGCCAAACAAAGGGAGGACCCTTCAGTTTTGTCAAGGATGCTTGGTTTACTTCTATTGCAGCTTCCTCTCACTGGAATTTCCTGGCACTTCTTCATTCAGCAATCATCATCCTTGCACATCATATATCTATACTGATGCAGTCTTCTCTCTTGCACACATTTAATTCCTCTTATGCCAAGTTTTTGTCTCAGCTCGTCTACACTTCACCATTCATAAATATTAACATCCCACACCCACGGAAGTAAACTCACTTCCTTTCTCTATAGCCTTTGCATATCATCTGCATTCACTGCTCATGTCTCGCTTCTATGCAATATCAAACTTTGCATGCAGGCATTATACAGTCAGTCTTTTGTTCATGGAGAGAAACATTTTATCTTCAGAAGATGTAGCTCTCAGAAAATTTTCCCTCCTGTTCTTTTGTATTCTAGCTTTTCTATTGCTAATTAGAGGAGGGGAGAAACGTTTTATTGTCAGCAGACCTCAAAAATGTTTCCATCTTGTCCTTATTTTAACTTCTTTATTGCTAATTAGAGGAGGGTAGAAACATTTTATCATCAGCAGAGGAAGTAGCTCTTTAAAATGTTTCCCATTGGTTCTTATTCTAACTTCTCTATTACTAATTAGAGGAGGAGGTTCTTATAGTTATGGTATTTCCTGATTTACTTCCTCTTCATAATTCAAAATATCTGGAATCTACAATAAAGGCATTGGTAACAGTTGGGGTGTGGTGGCAGGAGGTGATGTTTCCTATGAAGTAATGTTTGTCAACTATTTGTATTCTGCAATCACAACTTTGTTTTCTAATCTAAATGTGATGTCAGATTACTGTTAACTCTTTTGATACCAGACTACCCGAAACAGCTGAAAACCGCCCTTGGGTCTGTGATACAGAACTCTTTGTTTCAAAATGTTTGTGTTTATTTTAAAAAAACATCCACCATAATTTTATATATGGACCACGTTTAAGCAATGTTCCAAATACCAACTTATTAATGACTAAGTTAGTTATTGTACTAACCCCACCCCCAAATTATTGATCTTCTTCATCCACTAATTCCTGAGAGGGTCATGGGGGAAGAGTCGTCAAACACGCCTTCCAGTGGGTCCTGTCAGAAGCAACGGTCTCCAACTGATCCAGCTAGATCCCCAAGTGAGACTAGCCAAGCTCATGGATGTTATCCAACCATCTTTCTCGGGGTCTACCCCTGGGTCTCCTGCTGGTTGGTTTTGTCCATAAAATCTGTCCAACAATTCTTTCCTGAGACATTCTAACCACATGCCCATAGTACTGGATTATTTTCAAAATTATTTGAAAGCCCCAGGGACCATATTTCATTAAAAGTATGGTAACAATAAAGTTAAGCTATGCAGATAACTAGGATCATGTAATCTCTTTAGAAAACAATATATAAATTAATGAAAAAAAGGTTTACACAAAAAAGGAAACCTTTAATGGAGTTGATTCTGTTGTAAGCATTTCAAACATACTGTCAATTTACTCCCAGCTCACATTTAGGTTACAAACATTGACCTGAAGATGTTCCACGTAGGTATCAACTCTAAAAGTCTCATCAGTCTGTAGAAGGTTTGTACTGTCACTCCTTGTCTGACTAAATTGTTAACTCTTTAATGATTGTTTTTTCTAATGAAATACACTCTATTTCAATTAAGTAATGAGCAATTTTGAGGAATTTACTAAAATTATTAATTATTTCATTACTAAAATTGTAACTTAATATATGGTCCTTGTGTAAAATTTTGTTAAAAGATTTTAATTTTAATAGGAACCCTTTAAAATGGAGACGAGATGAGCTCCACCAGGTTTAACCCTTTAGAATTTAAACTGGCCATATCCAGCCAGAATTCTCTCACCTCTTTCTGTTCAAACCAGCTATAGCTGGCCACTCATACTGATGTTAAGGTATTGTTCTCAAAATCTCATAGATTTGATATTATGTGAGATAATTATGTGAGGTAAAGTCTTTACCATGAAAATACAATAGTAAATATAGAGTAATGTAAATGCTAGAAGGTTAAGAATGCTTTAGAAACACCATATCACAATATGGCGTTCCTACAACTCCCTTAGGAGTTACGGGACCAAACAAAAGTTAAATTAAAATAGTTTTTATCAGTAATGTACTTTAAAAATGTAAATGAACATTTTCCACCCTTGTATCCTTTGACATTTATGAGTAATCTATTCGTTGTTATGTTTAAAATTCTGACAATGTTATTATCAGACCAAGGCACCATAAGTTTAAAGTTTGAAGGCAACACAATTCAGATGAATTATAAAAAAAATTACTGTAATATTAAATACTTTCTTTGCCCCTTTGTAATTTTCATGTGTTATGAGTAGTAATCTACATGTTTTTATGTTGAAAATCCAGACAATTTTATCATCAGATGCAGACAGCACGAGTTTAAAGTTTGAATAAAAGGTAACACAGTTCACCTGAATTATATTATGATATCAAATATTTTATTTTATTTTAATTTTTAACCCTTTCGCTACCAACCGGCTCAAAACCACCCCT
Organism: Eledone cirrhosa; assembly: GCA_964016885.1. Lineage (NCBI taxonomy): Eukaryota > Metazoa > Mollusca > Cephalopoda > Octopoda > Eledonidae > Eledone > Eledone cirrhosa. The sequence goes on from OZ024758.1 coordinate 22,378,883, forward strand.
GGTTCTATGGAACAAAACCATGCTTTTCACTCTTGAAAGGTTGATGTTATTCCTCTTCAAAGTGGTCTTTAAACCACTTCTTTGGTCCTTCAGTCAGGCAATGACCATGGAGTAGCTGACCATAGAGGATCGTGCAAGGGAGACGCTAGTTTCAGACGTGTTCACTACATGTCCGAACCATCTCAGTTGATATTGGTCTAGTGTGGAGACAATGCTGGGAGTTACAGGTTCAGTGGAGGATTTCTGTGTGTGCAGTTTTATCTCACTAGGTGACTGAAAAGGCCTTCTGGTGAAACTGTATATTAATGGCTTTGTGGACCTTAGTATATAAAGTTTATGTGGTACATGTCTCTCTCGTACCCACAGCAGAGCATGGAAACGCAGACTACCCGGTAGACAAGAACCTTGTTATGAAGCCTTGAGACGGTTGTTTAGAAAGATCCTCTTTCTGCGCCTTCAAAAAGCAACAGAGGTCTGTCTGAGGTAATTTCAAATTTTCTCTTCCAGTGTGCAGTCATTGGAAATTATCCTGCCAAGGTATTTGAAAGAATATGACTGTGAATACACTTTATCGAGTAACGTTACTCCAAAGACCCTTTGGAGAAATCCCATTTCTCCAAAGGGTCTTTGGAGAAACGTTACTCGATAAAGTGCATAGCCTGGAGAGCAGGGAGTCACTTCAGGTAGAGCCGCTACTTCTCCGAAATGAGAGATCACAGCTATTGAGAGATCATATACTAGGAGCATATGGTTAGAACGTTTCAGGAAAGAATCATTGGACAGATTTTATGGGCAAAACCAACCAGTAGGACACCTAGGGGTATACCCCCGAGCAAGATGGTTGGATAATATTCATGAGCTTGGCTGGTCATGCTTGGGGATCTAGCCGGACCAGTTGGAGACGGCTGCTTCTGACAGGATCTGCTGGAAGGAGTGTTTGAGGACTTTGCCCCTACCTACACCCTCCCAGGAATAAGTGGACGAAGAAGAAGAGAAGAAGAAGGTATTTGAATTGAGTGGATGTGGTGGTCAGTTGTGGCTGTTTTATTGAGAAAGATGGGAAGAGAGAGGGTGATGTAGTGTGCCCATGACTGATGACTTTAGTTTTCTGGACGTGAACAGTCAGGTTCAACCTTTTATAAGCAGTAACTGCTGCTGGGGTGACGGCTTTTAGGGCCTTTGTTGTTTGAATTGCCAGAGCGTAGTTATCAGCATATTGTAGTTCAGTGGTCTCTCCATATCTAAGCATAGTGGTAGTCTGCAGTATTTAGATGTTGAAAAGGTTCCCATCAAGAATAAAATTCGTAAATACCTGGATTTATCTAGTAATTATTTTCCCAGCCTGTGGCGTTCGAGACGTTTGGTGGAGTTGGGTCGCTGACAGCGAAGTTCTTGTCATCGCCGGCGGCTCGCCTTACCGAGGTGTCAAGTGATGCCCGTGAGGGTGCTTGGTTCTTTCAGCGCCTTAGCCTCGCCATCACTCATGGTAATGTTGCCAGTGTATTGGCTTGTCTCAAAGTGTTCCATTAACCCTTATGATGTGATGTGCGGCCGATTGTCGCACTTGGTGGTGAATTGATGGTCGTTTTCGTTTTTGTTACCTCTTCCTTTTTTTCTTCTTTTTTCTCTTTTATGCGTTTATATTTGTGTCCATCAACGACATTATATTTGTAATGTTCTTCTGAACGAATTGCAAGCAATTTATAATATTATTTATGCATTTGTAATGTTATCTATGCATTTGTAATGATATTTATACAACTGTAAATAAAAAGTTTATAAATAAATAAAATGTTTCTAATGATTTCCGTCTCCCTTTCTATCCTTCTGTGTTAGAACATATTCACACAATTGAGGGAAATATTGAACAGTATAGAAGCCAGAACATAATCTTGTCTGACTTTTGTTTTTCATTGTAATAGCGATGGTGGCGTGTCTCTGCATTATTTTTAATTTTACTAATAAAACTACGAAACTAAACAAAAAATAATTCTTTCATACTCACAGAAAAATGTTGCTTTATTTCTTTTTTACGTAAATAATATTTCCACGGATAAATTCTCCGAATGTATCTATAAACACATGCAATAATATATAATCTTCTTCGGTAGTATCTGAATTTCTAAGACAGAATTTTAACTCTTCGTATTTGAACGGTTCAGAATCACGTTAGAGTTACCTCCCTGGAAAATCCAATACTTACGCTTGTTGTCTTTTCTAGGTGTCACTAAAAGCTGTTAAATACACATTCACCGTCGTCAACAGTGGTGTGTGTTTTATGAACAAGCAACCGAAGAAGTCTTGTTTTCATCAGTGACAAACTGGCCTCATCTTTCAACAGTTATGAGGCTTAAAGTCTGAAATTCTGTGAGGAGTTGGTTGAGGGCATTGCATAAGGGTCTACCAGAATAATTTCGACAATGGGCGTGACCCCAACTGATTTAATTTCAATTAACACTTTCAACTGGCAGAAATTAATACAGCTTATATATTTCGTAAGTTTCTTTAAATTAATATTTATTTATTTTTTGTTATTTATGTAATCATAGCTATTAATAATAATGTTTAACTTCATAAGTGCGTACTTTGAAAGTGAACATTGTTTTCAAAAAAGCTAAGTAATAATCGTTTAAAAAGCAAAACAAACTAGTGTTGATATACTATTTATTTAATTAACACCCTTTATCAATTTTAGTTAAAACTCTGTTTTCGTCTCTGTTTTATTTATTTAAAACACTGTTTTTGTAGATATTCCGTTTAGTTAAAAACACTCTTTTTATGGCTATTTCACTTTTTCTTTGTCTTGCTATTTACACTTGTTACAAGTCTCGTTATATTTACATCGGTTCTCTTTGTCGTAGCGTGGTAAGAGCAAGGTAAACGTAGATTTCTTCCAAACCTGGTTTCTAACTAACTAATGAGTCAACAAAAGAGCTTCTACATGGTTGTTCAACCCGCTAAAAATAGCAGTCAAATCGACATCATATTACACAGTACCGTGTTAAAAAAAAGAAGAAAAACCACGATGGACAGTTTGGTCCTAAGTAGAGTATGCTTATAAAAAGTTGGGATGGTTATCGCAGGAATGTATTGTTATAAGCTGGTTTGATCAGGGCTGATTTAGAGCTAGACAATAACAACAACAACAATAATAATAGTTGTAACCTTTCAATTGCTTCGTTAATGCCCTTGATGAAGATCTGAATGAATCAGTTTGTCTTAATGTACACGTTAAACCTCGATTCCATGTTTTGTAGACATTTCAATTCCCGTCGTTTATGTCACTAAAATACTCTCACGCTAAATATATCACTCAACATCAATTACGAATCTTAGATCTTCAGTATGATTAATGACTGATCACTTCTGTTAATGTTGTTTCACTTAATTTAGAGTAATATTTAGTTTAAAACCGAACATTGTAACAGTAAATCATGCCGCTGGCACCATTTCTGGCAATTGACTGTCGTTTGGTCCTAAGACCTCGCAGATTCGATTTCGATACTTAGTTGAAAACAGTTGACTAGTAACATTATTGATGTTTTTTATGAAATGAATGAACGTAGTACGACCTCACACATCATATTTCTCAATAATAGTGGGATATTTTTTTCTTCTGATTCTTCAAAACACGACATGGTGCCCAAAACACGACATGGTGCCATTCCAATCTATGTTAGTTGCAAATTATTAAAAAATATATTCAATTATTGGTGATTTTGTTAAAGTTATCTCCCTCGCTTATTGTCTTTGTAATTCTAAGCACGCCTAGAGGAAGAATTTGACTATTAATTGCTTGTATAATTTCATTTAATCAAAGCTGTTCAACTACCACGTATTACATACGTGTGTGAATCTCTAACCTGTTTGTGTTTTGTATACAAAACGCTCCTCTGCGGCATGCACCCCCCTCTAGATTCATTAGAAATCTGATATTGTTTTCCCTCTGGTCGTATTTGTAGAGCTGAAGTACGATATTTTTCATGTTTAACGTATTTGTTTATGGATACCTAACCTAACCATGTGTTGGAATATTTTTCTTTTCACATCGAAAGTCTGAAAGTTTAACCATTGCTCTATGTCTGCACATATACGTAATTTTACTCAATATGAAATGTACATTGCAACACACACACACACAGGCCCTTTATGGTCTGAGTTCAAATCCCGCCGAAGTTAACTTTGCCTTTCATCCTTACGGGGTCGATCAAATAAAGTACCAGTAATACACTGGAATAATTGCTGGCCTTTTGCCAAAAGTAGAAACAACTATATATATATATATATATATATATAAATGGTAAACAGAAATATATATATATATATATATATATGTAAATGGTAAACAGAAATATATATATATATATATATATATATATATACACACACACAGGGTGTTATATATATATATATATATATATATATGTAAATGGTAAACAGAAATATATATATTATATATATACACACACACAGGGTGTTGCCCAAAAATGTATACACACTTCAACAGCATTCTAATAAATATTGCCTGTACAGGTAGTCAAAGTGAATACATTTGGGGGGTGTCACCCTGTGTGTATATATGTGTGTGTGTGTTGAATTGTACATTTCATATTGAGTAAAATTACGTATATGCGCAGACAAAGACAAATGGTTAAACTTTCAGAATGACAGCATCTTTCTTAATATTCTTATACACACACGCACACACACACACACACACACACATATATATATATATATATATATATATATATATATATACATACACATAAAGTGTGTGTGTGTTGTATTGTATTATATACAGTTATATTTAAATCAATATTTGATATGAAACCTGACATTTACGTCGAAGTTTAAAGTGAAAGTAGTCATAAAAATACTTCGTCTTCGGGTCTTATTGTTTACATAATTTATATTAGTGTTTTCTTTTTAAAGTCTTAGTTTTTGACACCATAACAAACTTCACAAGTGATTAATGCTTTTATTTTTATTTTACAATAATGAATTGACAAGATACAAAACGGGAACAAAAACTTCATTTACTTTGTTTAATTTCATTGAAATATATTAACACACATTTCCCAGCCCACTTTAAATCGATAAAATGTATCTAAAATGTCCTTGCTCTATTACTAGGAGTCTAAATGTAACAAGGTTTATAGATCTTCTTTAACTTCTACATTAATGGTTTGGGAAAATGTGGTCCTAGTTATATTATTCCTGAATACAAGAGGTGTGGTTCTGGTTGGAACGTCTTTGATTGTGGTCATGCTTGATTAAACAACAACCAACACAAAACGCCCAAACAAAGCAAACCCTGGCGCTTGGATGGTTTTGCACTTGGATGTTTTTTTTTTTTATTTTTTATATGAACTCACAAGTTCATCACGTGTCTATAGAACTCGTGACAACCTCCAAGTAAATTGAACGTCCTGTCTACAAGGGTTTGATTCCTGTGGAAGTTTCTCATAGTATAAAGATTTATGTATGAGTCACACTTGTACGATATGCACGCGCAGCTGAGTAGTTAACAAGTTCACTTCGTAATTGTAATGTTCCGAATTCAATCTCACAGCCTGCTTTATCTTGGCCGAAATATCTTCTATAATCGCGAGTCAATATAAGCTTTATTCATAAAATTAGGTGAACGAATTGAGGGAAAACATAGTCACAGGCAATCTTCATTAAATGATCGAATATTTTGTTGTTTCAATACTTTATTTACATTAAATGAAACGTTATTGTTGTTTTTTTTTTTATTCAAATATCTAATGCCGTCATATAAATTGTATGGCCATTGTGTACAAATCTTGTGGTGTCAGCAAATAAGCTAAGGTAAAAGTGGAGAATTGCGGCGTAGTTAAAAATGAAACCGGGGAAAGTAAACTTGGTTTTTAAAAGGAAATTTATATTTACATGAAGCCTTAAGCATGTTTGATTCGCAAGTATTAACATTTCACTACGAATGCAAACATAAATATAAGTGCTTAATTAGTTCATAAAAGCATTTATTTTATTCACAGTTGTATAAATAATATTACAAATGCCTATATATAATAATAATAATTGTTTCTACTTTTGGCACAAGGCCAGCAAATACTCAGTGCATTACTGGTACTTTATATATAATAATTGTTTCTACGTTAGGCACAAGGCCAGCAAATAACCCAGTGCATTACTGGTACTTTATTTTATCGACCCCGTAAGGATGAAAGGCAAAGTTAACCTCGGCGGGATTTATATATAATAATAATAATGAAGATTGTGTACAGTGCTCAGGTGCACCCTATGTGTGTGTGTGTGTGTGTGTGTGTGTACGCACAGGGTGCCCCCCTCCCTCCCTAAAAAAAAATGTACACACTTCAGTATACATACCTTGTATGTATGTGTATATATATATATATAAATAAAGTTGGTGGTGAGAGTAAAAATCAAAGTTTATGTAAAAAGAAATGGGGACGAGTATGAGGAGTGGAGTGTGGGCCCACGGAAAAGCTTATTCGTTTCGGTAATTAAAGAAAACCAAATTGCTTTTTTTACATTTCCATTATCGTTAGGTTCATTTTTAATTATGCCGCAAATCTTCACTTTTGCCTAAAACTTCTTTATTTATGGTATTGAAATGAAATGACATTATCCTTTCAACTGTTGTTGTTTTTTCTAGCTAAACTAATCATTTTGTTTCCGATCATCTGATGAACTAACTATGTGTACCTCTAAATAAATGGCCAGTTTTGTTGAATACCATACCACGCTGATTCTATCCGAGAATTATGTCAGATGTACACATGGCTATGATACAATATCCTTGTACACTTGTACGATAATATAATAATTAGATAATTCAGTTAATCGCACAACTGGAAAACTCATCGTCGACACCGACGGAGTATCTATTTATAACTGTAACTTTCACATTTCACAGTTGCTCCATGCTTACTACTCGTGATTTTGTTGTTATAGTTTATTTCGTATATACAGGGTGGCCCTCAAAAATATATATACATTCTTTTATTAGAATGCCGTTGAAGTGTGTATACAATTTTTTGTGACACCCTGTATAAGTGATTATATAACATTACCCTTCAAACTTGTGGCATTGTTCCAACGTGCAAATTAATGGTTGTCTTATTTGTTTTCGTAGAGAATGTATCTAACCGTGTTATCTTATCTGGCAAACAGTTGTATTAAAAGATGTAGGTGTGTGTTGTGTGTTTGGTGTGTCATTGTGTGTGTTTGGTGTGTCATGTGTGTCGTTGTGTGTGTGGTGTGTCGTTGTGTGTGTGGTGTGTCGTTGTGTGTGTGGTGTGTCGGTGTGTCTAGTTTTAGTGTCGGCTGTAACATATGACCTACTAATTCACTAATAATAGTTTACTGAACGTAAACAAACGTTGTTTATCTCGTTTAACTTGGCACAGATTTTGTGAAGGAGCTTTATCTCGATGTTCGATGTAACGTTCAAATATGACTTTTCTTTTTTCAAAATGATAAGTGATAGATTAATAATTGTTTCTACTTTAGGCACAAGGCCAGCAATTACCCAGTACATTACTGGTACTTTATTTTATCGACCCCGTAAGGATGAAAGCAAAGTCAACCTCGGCGGGATTTGAACTCAGACCATAAAGGGACGTAACTGTACTGCAAAGCATGGCGTCCGACCCTCTACCGATACTGAATAATCTTTGATAATCATGATTCTTGTGACATTGACAAAGTATGATTTTATATATAAGGTGTTACAGTGGAACCTCGGTTAACGAACTTGATTCGTTCCTGACCGACATGTTCGTAAACCAAAACTACCCCCCACCCATACGTAATGTTGAGAGAGAAATACAGTAAGAGAAAGAGAGAGAGAGAGACTGTATGTGTGTATGAAAGACAGACAGATATCACCATAATAACTAACTACAGTGCAAGTGATGCCCCCCCCTACCCCGATAGACCAGTTGCTTCTGATAGTACCCGCTAGAAGGAGTGTTTGAGGACTCTACCCTCCCATGACCCTCTCAGGAATTAGGTAGTTCAAGTCTCAAATAGGGAGGGCGAGAGAGACGGAGGGCGATGACTGTGTGTGTGTGTGTGTGTGTGTGTGTGTGGGGGTTTCCTCTGTGTTCGAACCTGTAATTTTACACTATCGACCCTTTCCATTAGATTATTGAGTAAGGGGATAGAACTGTATATTTACTTAACATACATGCACCTTTTTATTTACCCCCCCCCCCCCCCCCCCAGTGATTATATTTTCACCATGAAACCATGAAGCAAGTAATATGACACTAAAATTATATTTGGATTATATTATCCTGAATAAATTGTTTATTTTTTATTTTTTCAAGCATTAAAATACTAAAAGTATTTTAGGGGTGAGTAATTTGCTCTCAGTTTTAATTAAATGTCATCTTATTATCATGCCACTAACGAGACAGGCGTGGAAACCATGTGCAGCACTATCCTGCTACAAAGGTCAAAACCATTTAATTAGAAGGAAAATTAATTGGGTTCATCATAGGAGGGGAGTAAAATTCGAATTACTTTTTATGTACGAGAAATAAAATTTCCTATCATGATTTCCCAAGCTCTCTCTCTCACTATCTAGGGCAAACGGGGGGTATTAACCCTTTGAGCTCCACCACACTACAAATGCATTTGTCATGTAGAGGAGCTTAACCCTTTAGCATTTACATTATTCAATATATACTATTATGTTTTTACGGTAAAGACTTTATCTCACATAATTATCTCACATAATTATTTCATTAGTTATCTCATTAATTATCTCTGATAATATCTAAGCTATGAGATTTTGATATTATTTATTTTGAGAACAATAGCTTAACATCTGCATGCATGGCCTGTTACAGCCAATTTGAACAGAAAGACGTGAGGGAATTCTGGCTGGATACGGCCGATTTAAATGCTAAAGGGTTAACCCTTTAGCATTTACATTACTCTATATTTACTATTGTATTTTCACGGTAAACACTTTATTTCTCATAATATCCCTGAGCACTGTACACAATAATTTCATTATTATTATTATTATTATTATTATTATTAATATCAAATCTGAGATTTTGATATTATTTATTTTGAGAACAATACCTTAACATCAGTATGAGTGGCCGGTTACAGCCGGTTTGAACAGAAAGAGGTGAGAGAATTCTGGCCGGATACGGCCGGTGATATCCCTGTTTGTCCTACTTATGTTATATATTTGCTATTTGGGAGCAGCAAAATACCATTTCAGTTGCATTTTTCATTAAGGTTCTTAAATTTAGGTGAACTACTTTCCCAGAACCTATTCCAGTTTAGAATAGAGAGCCTGATAATTAATTTCTGTTTTCATTATATGAAATGTTTTGGGATAATAGTGGAGAAAGGCAGGTAGTGTCTTGGTAATATTTGTTGCTATCATACTTGTTATTTGTGGAAACCTTTCCTTTACAGTTATACCATAGTGCTTGTTAGATTTAACAGGCATTACACATCATTCTATTTATATTTAGGGTTGGGATTATTTCTAAATTGTTTTCTCTTAGTTTTATTTAGTATTTAGTTGTATTGTACAGGGTGTATAAAAAAGAATCATTCCATTTCAAAAGGCTATATTTGTTTAAAAAATATCGCTTATTAAAATCGGATGTTTACTTTTGATACACTGTATATATTCAGAGTCACTCTAGGTAGAGCCACTGCTTCTCTGGATTGAGAGATCACAGCTCTGATACTATGGGCATGTGGTTAGAATGTCTCGGGGAAAGAATCGGTGGACAGATTTTACAGCCAAAACCAACTGGCAAGAGACCCAGAGGTAGACCCCCAAACAAGATGGTTGGATAACATCCATGACCTTGGTTAGTCATGCTTGGGGATCCAGCCAGATCAGTTGGAGATGGCTACTTCTGACAGGGTCTGCTGGAAGGAGTCTTTGAGGAGTCTGCCCCCACAACCTTCTCAGGAATAAGTAGGCGAAGAAGAAGGCATTGGTCAGCCTAAGTCTATAGTAGAAGACACTTGCCTAAGATGTCCTGTTGCAGGATTCAAACCCAAACTATGTGGTTGCAAAGCGAATTCCTTAAATACACAGCCATGCCTGCATCTAATGTACTTCATATAATATTTGGGAAACTGGAATGCTGAGAATTTTGGTTGTTGAAAAATGTGAAATATTCCTATCAGATATAAAGAAATTAAAGTGTTTTAAGGTTCTGATATATTTTTCTCAGATTTTAAGCAGTTAAGTAGGTTGGTAGTATTAATATCTGAGAGCAATTACCTAGGGACGACATCTGCATGAAGCACAATAGTTGAGTGAGCAAACCAATTTCAATTAATTACAATTGCTTTTATTTATGGAAAGGAAGAGATAGGTTTAGTCACCTTGGAGGATGCAGAGGGGCTGACACAGGACCTCCAGTGATGGAGGGCACTGGTGGACCTGGTCAGCTTTACGCATGATGACACCTCTGGGGTCGCTGACCAGAATGACCCCCCACTCCCATCAAGCAAGAGTAATAGCAGAGCTACACGCACAGAGCATACTATTATCTATATAATCTCCTACCAACAACCAACATGTAGCTGTCTCTCTTTTTTCCCCCCCCATTATTTCCTACCTTATTAGGGCGGTGGATTGGCAGTATCGGTAGAGGGTCGGACGCCATGCTTTCCAGCATAGTTACGTCCCTTTACGATCTGAGTTCAAATCCCGCCGAGGTTGACTTTGCCTTTCATCCTTACGGGGTCGATAAAATAAAGTACCAGTAATGCACTGGGTAATTACAGGCCTTGTGCTTAAAGTAGAAACAATTATTTCCTACCTTATCTTAATTTGTTTCTTCCCATCACACTCGTATTCCTATTTCTTCTTGCTCATCACTTTCCTTTTATTCAAACTTTTGGTCATGTAGCTTGTCCCTTCCATTCTCCTGGCTATACATACCATTTGAGAGAACAGATACAATGTAAATTAAAGAAACTTCTTTGGTCTTGTAGAGAGTATGATAAACCCTCTAGTACTGGTGCCATGAAAAAATGTATCCAGTATACTCTGTGAAGTTGTCATAGTCAGGAAGGGCATCTGGCTATAGAAACCACAGCAAAGATGCATTGTATAAGTGAGACTTGGACTGGGAAGACCCATGCAATACTTGACAGCGTGGAAAGTGGATATAAAATGAGGATAATGTTAAAACTATTTTTCCATTTAATATTCACTGCTGATCGACGACCTCCGGGATGTCCTTCACACGAGTTGTATGCACTGTTACGGCCATGTCGGACGCAGTGAGGAGTGGATCGGCAAAGTGATGAATGTCGATCCCAGAGGCAGTAGAGGCCCAGGAAGACCAAAAAGGACTTGGATGGAGGGTGTCTATCGAGATCAAGCTAGGCTTGGCTTGGCTCAGGTGAGACCAGCATACAAAAACACATGGGATGATGATGATGATTCAGTTTTTTTTTTGTCCCTTTTTCTTTCTTTTTGTGTGTTTTTGCTTTAATCTCTTACATCTGTCTATTATTTCTCTTTTCAGTGTGTTTTCTGGATAATAATTTTGGGTTTATCTGCTGTACTTATCTTTATCATAATTTGGGGCTTTAGCAAGCTGAAAGCCAAAGGTAAGATTTATTTCAATATCTTCTTTTTCTCTTCTTTGCCCACATATTCCTGAGAAGGTCGTGGGGGCAGAGTCCTCAAACACTCCTTCCAGCGGGTCCTGTCAGAAGCAACCATCTCCAATTGATCCAGCTGGATTGTATCTTAAAATTCTGATTGCTTATGAGTTTGTAATTATTGGCTATTGCCCTCACTAGTTGGTAAATGTTACTTTAAAAAGAAGTTATTTTGAAATTGAAACCAGTTACGAATTGAAATATTTCTTTATACAACACTTGGTTATTAAATATTTTTATTTTGTCACATTAATAAGTTACTAAAATAAATATAAATAAAACATTTAGTTCAGTAAACATGCACACATGCTCACACACACACACACACACACATGCACACACACACATGCACACACACGCATGCATGCACACACACGCATGCATGCACACACACGCATGCACGCACATGCATTCACTCACATGCACACACGCATGCACTTACATGCACACACACACAGGATTCTTATATTACATAAAAATGGAATATTAATAAGAGAAATCTGTTCAGCTCAAGGCAGAAGGGCAGTGCTCATGACATTTGCAGGTTTTCCAAGACTAATGTGGTTAATATATCTAACTTGAACTTCTATAGGTTAATGCCTGCAAAGAAAATGTAAAGGGAAAGAATTCCAGAAGGCTGCAGCTGGAAGGAAGTTTTGTATAAAGTGTCCACTGTGGAGGTTTGTGGAGATATAGTAGTAGGGTGGCAAGAGGAAGTGAGGCAGAGTGGGTGTCGGCTAAGGTAGTATGTAGCTTGCAAGTTTAACCCTTTGGTATTTACATTACTCTGTATATACTATTGTATTTTCATGGTAAAGGCTTTACCGCACATAATTATCTCACATAATATTGAATCTATGATATTTTGATATTATTTATTTTGAGAACAATGCCTTAACATAAGTATGAGCAGCTGGTTATGGCTAGTTTGAACAGAAAAAGGTGAGAGAATTCTGGTTGGATACAGCCGGTTTAAATGCTAAAGGGTCCATTTTTCCATGTTAGCATCGCTTAGAAATGTTTGTGTGTAGTAGCAACTCCATCTTGGACATGTAAGCATAATTTATAAGAAAGAATTCAATCGCGAATATAAGTGACCAAAATGTGATTCCTCCAAAGGGTCTTTGGAGTAACGTTACTCGACCGAGTGCGTAGCTCGGAGATCAGTGAGTCACTCCAAGTAGAGCCTCTACTTCTCTGAAATGAGTTCACTGCTGTGATCTACTACGGACATCTTGTTAGAATGCCTCAAGAAAGAATTGCTGGACAGATTTTATGGACAAAACCAAACGGCAGAAGACCCAGGGGTAGACCTTTCAGGAATATGGTTGGATAACATCCATGAGCTTGGCTGGTCATGCTTGGGGATCCAGCCAGATCAGTTGGAGACGGTTGCTTCAGACATGACTCGCTGGAAGGAATATTTGAGGACTCTGCCCCAACGACCCTTTGTTAGAAGGGTTATAGAATTTTTGACACTTGGTGAGTATATACATGTGGTGGTGAGAGTTTGAATAAAAATAAAAGGAAAATACTTCTAGAATTTTTAATATTTAATTTAATAATTTCTGTTGATTATTTTATTTATAAAAATCTTAGTTTTGCCAAATGAAACTCAGAAATCCAAAATCCGATTTCGGAAGAGAGATAAAGTACTATTTTATGGAAGAAAAATGCTTAGAAAGGTAAGTGAAAAAAGAAAAAAATAATCTTGTTTTTTCTCTACATATACCGTAAATGTGGTTGGTGTGAGGAAGGGCATCCAGCTGTAAAATACCCGGCCAAATTTACAGTCGTCGCCAGAGCAAGGTGCGACACATGGCCAACCCTGATTACTCTTGCCTCTTAGTGTGGATGACTTGTTTAACCCATGCAAACATGGAAGAATTGACACTAAACAGAAATAATAATGATATACATTTTACTTGTATTTGAATGACAATTAACTTTCCAAAATAGAATGTTTGAAACAAGAGTAAATATAGTCTGACTGGTCATATATTTCTTATTTCTGTCATTTCATTTTATGTCCGCTTTTTCTCTGCTTGCAAGGGTGGGACGGGAACTGATTCTGGCTTGATTTCTACAGCTGGATGCCCTTCCTAACACCAACCTCATTTACAGTGAGTGCTGGGTGCTTTTTTTGCCGTGGCACCTCCACGACCACTTTACAGTGGAATGATAGGGACCCCAGTCCCTATCATCTCATTTCTACAGCTGAGTAAACTAGAGCAATATGAAATAAAGTGTCTTGCTCAAGGAAACAACACATCACCCGGTCTGAGAATTGAACTCACAACCTTTCGATTGCAAGGCCAATGCTCTAACCACTAAGCCATGTGCCTCCATGGTCATATATTTCTTATTTCTGTCATTACCTTTGCACATTTCTTTAGGCAGTTCAGTGATGATTCTTTTTCATATTGAGTCCCCCTGTCATGTTTTTTCTGAATTTAAATCATTTTTGATATCATTTTTCTGTCATTTCTGATTATCCAACTGATTAATCTGACTGATAAAAACTGCGCTTAAATCTTTTTGATAATTTGAACTGGGTGCTTTTTATCGTGACACCTACATGACTACTTTACAGTATGGGCAGGGCACTTTTTATCATGACACCTACATGACTACTTTACAGTGTGGGCTGGGCACTTTTTGTCATGCCATCAATATGACCACTTTACAGTGTGAACTGTGGCTCAGTATATATATATATATATATATATATATACACATAGCCCCTATATGGATACACTAGAAGAGGAAGACCAAGGTTAACGTATGTTGATGCCCTAAGGACAGACACTGGTCTATTGGAGACGCAGGACATGGCAGCGATAATGAGGGACAGAGACCGCTGGAGAGAACTCGTCCATGGATCTCGGGGAATTTTACCCGCCTTAGAAATATATATATATATATATATATATATATATATATATATATATATATATCATCATCATCGTTTAACGTCCGTGTTCCATGCTTGCATGGGTTTGGACGGGAGTTTTCCCACTTGAGGCAAGAGTGGTTGTCTTGCTCACATAGGACTGTCTGGCGGGTTTTCTACAGTTGGATGCCCTTCCTAACACCAACCACATTTACAGTGTGGGGCTGGGAGGTTTTTACCGTGTTGCCTACACGGTCACATTACAGCGTGGACTGTCTGGCAGGTTTTCTACAGTTGGATGCCCTTCCTAACACCAACCACATTTACAGTGTGGGACTGGGAGGTTTTTACCGTGTTACCTACACGGTCACATTACAGCGTGGACTGTGTGTTTTTTTTTGTCGTGACACCTACACGATCTCATTTGTTTCGGCCTGGATTTTGTGGCACCAACATAACTTTACATTGAAAGGGGCGGTGTGGATGGGGTGGGGGTATATATTCTCTCTATATATATATATATATTCTATATATTTACTGGCCAGTACTACTATCTGAGAGGGAGACAGCTTTTATTGCTATTAAATATAGCCTTATATTTTATTGCTATTAAATATAGCCTTATATTTTATTGCTATTAAATATAGCCTTATATTTTATTGCTATTAAATATAGCCTTATATTTTATTGCTATTAAATATAGCCTTATATTATATTGTAATATGCAATATCTGACATGGGTATATTCTTTCAAGAACAAGTAAATAGCACTTCAGATAGGATTGGAGATAAAATATATGAATTGTGATAGCTCTTTATTGGAGATACAAATATATGAATTGTGGTAGCTCTTTATTGGAGATACAAATATATAGATTGTGGTAGCTCTTTATTGGAGATACAAATATATAGATTGTGGTAGCTCTTCATTGGAGATACAAATATATAGATTGTGGTAGCTCTTCATTGGAGATACAAATATATAGATTGTGGTAGCTCTTCATTGGAGATACAAATATATGAATTGTGATAGCTCTTCATTGGAGATACAAATATATAGATTGTGGTAGCTCTTTATTGGAGATACAAATATATAGATTGTGGTAGCTCTTCATTGGAGATACAAATATATAGATTGTGATAGCTCTTCATTGGAGATACAAATATATAGATTGTGATAGCTCTTCATTGGAGATATAAATATATAGATTGTGATAGCTCTTCATTGGAGATACAAATATATAGATTGTGGTAGCTCTTCATTGGAGATACAAATATATAGATTGTGGTAGCTCTTCATTGGAGATACAAATATATAGATTGTGGTAGCTCTTTATTGGAGATACAAATATATGAATTGTGGTAGCTCTTTATTGGAGATACAAATATATAGATTGTGGTAGCTCTTCATTGGAGATACAAATATATAGATTGTGGTAGCTCTTCATTGGAGATACAAATATATAGATTGTGGTAGCTCTTCATTGGAGATACAAATATATAGATTTGTCCAACTTGTGCAAATATGAAAAAAAAAAAAAAAATGCATGAAAATTGATGATTATTATGTTTTATTTTTTAGGTTAAAACCTTTACAAAAAACAATGTTTTGGGCCCCAGAGGTCGAATGAAAAAGCGACAGCTTGTATTGAAACTAGCAAGAAGGTAATTGATTTCATATTTCTTGAGGTATTTTAACTATAATAATAATAATATTTCATTATTAGATTATTTGGCTAGGGTGGTGGATTGGCAGTATCGGTGGAGGGTCGGACGCCATGCTTTCCAGCATAGTTACGTCCCTTTACGATCTGAGTTCAAATCCCGCCGAGGTTGACTTTGCCTTTCATCCTTACGGGGTCGATAAAATAAAGTACCAGTAATGCACTGGGTAATTGCTGGCCTTGTGCCTAAAGTAGAAACAATTATTAGATTATTTGGCGGTGGATTGGCAGTATCAGTAGAGGGTCGCACACCATGCTTTGCAGCATAGTCACGGCCCTTTATGCTCTAAGTTCAAATTCTGCTGAGGTTAACTTTACTTTTCATCCCTACGGGGTTGACAAAATAAAGTACCAGTAATGCACTGGGATAATTACTGGTATTGTGACAAATGTAGAAACAATTATTAGATTATTAGTTATGAAACCTCCTGCCGAGGTTGACTTTGCCTTTCATCCTTACGGGGTCGATAAAATAAAGTACCAGTAATGCACTGGGTAATTGCTGGCCTTGTGCCTAAAGTAGAGACAAGTAATTGGTAGAGCATCTGACATGTTTTGTGGCATATAGTAATGTCCATTTATGTTCTGAGTTCAAATGCTGCCAAGGTTTGCTTTGACAGTAGATAAAATAAAGTACCAGTAATGTACTGGGATTGATTTAAATGACTTTCCCCTCCCACCAAAATTGTTTGCGTTGTGTCTAAAGCAGAAACCATTATTACCTTGTTTGTGGATTGGCAGTATCGGTAGAGGGTCGGACGCCATGCTTTGCAGCAAAGAGTTACGGCCCTTTATGATCTGAGTTCAAATCCCGCCGAGGTTGACTTTGCCTTTCATCCTTACAAGGTCGATAAAATAAAGTACCAGTAATGCACTGGGTAATTGCTGGCCTTGTGCCAACGCATCTGGGACAGATCTTTTTGGCAGGGTCCCTACCCGGGCGCCCTTGTCTGTAGAGCTTTTCTCGAACGGGTAGAGCCCCTCGGTAGCACTGCCAGGCCAAGGACTTCTGGAAGTTGTCCATAGGTCCCGGGCTGAATGTCCTACTGAACAGGCTGGCCAGTTTGTCTTCCTCCATGTCTAGGGCTTCTCCGAGGGCGTCGTCGCACCTGCTGCGTACCAGCCCTCTATAGAATGTTGCGGTGGAGTCTCCACTGATAACCGGATCCGCCTGCCAGAGGGCGGTGAGCGCCTGGGCACACTGAGTGTGCCAGGCGCCCAGTTTTCTCGGTCTTTGCTTGACCCAGGATTGCAGCTTGGTGAGTGAGACGAGTCTGGGAAAGGTTCGTCTCACAAACGAGGCCCACACCGGTTGACCGGAGAGGAATACGTGGAGGTGCCGTAGACTTAATGCGTGTTTACGCATCATTAGCCAAGGCATCCCCAGCCCTCCTTTCGAAGGGTGTTGACAGCAGATGGATCTCCTCACCAAGGGAGCCCGCCTCTTCCAAAGGAATTGGAAAAGCGCACGCTCCATCTTGGCGAAGGTTTCCCTTGGGCAAGGCACTACGGTCAGGCGGTAGTAGATGACGGACGCTATATAGGTGTTCGCCACTTCCGCCCGACCTTTCAGGGATAGTTTGCAACTGGCCCACTTCTGGGTCAGTGCAAACACCCTGTTCGTAACCTCCGCCCAGTTCTTCTCCACCTGGAGGTCTGGTCCGAACCAGACCCCGAGTAACTTCACCGGGCCCTCCGTCCAGCGTCCGACGACGCCATCGGAGGGCATCGGTCTGCCCCTCCACGTGCCGAGTTGCAAACCGATCGACTTGTCCCGGTTCAGCTTAGCCCCTGTGAACCTTTCGTACTCCTCCAGTAAGGTGCCGACCGCCTCGATTTCGGAGGCCGTCGACACCATTACTGTCACGTCATCGGCGTAGGCCGACACCGCTTTCCGCAATCCCGGTTCCAAAGGTATGCCCTGCAACAACTCCAACTTCCACAGTAGTGGCTCGAGAGTCAACACATACAGAAGGGAGGAGAGAGGGCACCCTTGTCGGATGGACCGCGCGATTTTGAACGGCTCCGAGAGGTAGCCGTTCACCTTGACCCTAGAGCAGATGCGGCTGCTGTGCATAGCAGTGATCCAGCCCCAATAGATTGATAGATAAATAGATTGATTGATAGATAAATAGATTGATTGATAGATAAATAGATTGATTGATAGATAAATAGATTGATATTAATTTAGGAGCCAATAATTTCTTTGTGCATTGCTTCTTTGCAGGCTTCTGGAGCATAAGAAAGAGAACCATCCGAAATTACTGGTTAAAGAACCTCCACGTTCATTCTTGGAAGTTGATTCTTCTGAACATGATGATTCTGACCACCGGCTTCCTCCTGATATTTTGTATATGCTGCGAAGTGTGAGGTGAGTGATTTTTATTTTCATTTCAGTTATTACTATATATTATTTCTTTTGCGGTGGATTGGCAGTATCGGTAGAGGGTCGGACGCCATGCTTTCCAGCATAGTTACGTCCCTTTACGATCTGAGTTCAAATCCCGCCGAGGTTGACTTTGCCTTTCATCCTTACGGGGTCGATAAAATAAAGTACCAGTAATGCACTGGGTAATTGCTGGCCTTGTGCCCAAAGTAAAAAAAATTATTTCTTTTGTGTGGGTTTGGCAATTATTACTATTATTACCACCTGGCAGTATCGGTAGAGCATCAGACACCATGCTTTGAAGCACAGAGTTATGGTCCTTTACGTTCTGAGTTCAAATCCCACCGAGGTTGACTTTGCCTTTCATCCTTACGGGGTCGATAAAATAAAGTACCAGTAATGCACTGGGTAATTGCTGGCCTTGTGCCCAAAGTAAAAAAAATTATTTCTTTTGTGTGGGTTTGGCAATTATTACTATTATTACCACCTGGCAGTATCGGTAGAGCATCAGACACCATGCTTTGAAGCACAGAGTTATGGTCCTTTACGTTCTGAGTTCAAATCCCACCGAGGTTAACTTTGCATTTCATCCTTACGGGGTATAAATGGAACTTGACCGCTGTCGATACTATAGACAGAAATCCATGGAGAGCGGCTGTGAGACATTGCCTGGTGTTGCCTACCACGGAACCACAGCACCTTAAAGACCAAAACTGGATATGGATGGATGGATAGATTTGTAATACAATAACTTTCTTACAAACAAATCTGCAATGATTATTTTCAGTGTATTTGTGAGTGAGTAATAATATTATTAATATTCGGTTTGTTTGCAAGCAAACAGCCTCATAACACCATGTGTATTTTCTAGATGACTATGTTCTCTTTTGTTCCAGTTGTACCAGAGAGAAAACAGACTGTGTCCTCTCTTCTGTTCCAGTTGTACCAGAGAGAAAACAGACTGTGTCCTCTCTTCTGTTCCAGTTGTACCAGAGAGAAAGCAGACTATTTTCTCCTCTCTCCAAATGTCTGGCTTTGTGCCTAAAGTAGAAATCATTATTTTATGTTGACTTGGGTGGTGGATTGGCAGTATCGGTAGAGGGTCGGACGCCATGCTTTATCGCATAGAGTTACGTCCCTTTACGATCTGAGTTCAAATCCCGCCGAGGTTGACTTTGCCTTTCATCCTTACGGGGGTCGATAAAATAAAATACCAGTAATGCACTGGGTAATTGCTGGCCTTGTGCCTAAAGTAGAAACAATTATTTTATGTTGACTTTTCTCCTTTCATTTCAATTATTTCTTCAATTTCTTTTTAGGGTGTTTGGACATCTTCAGAAAGATTTGTTTTTAGAGCTTTGCCGAGACTTTGAACGAAAGTTTGTACCAGCAAATAGTTACTTGTTTCGTATCGGTGACAATGACGACAGTATATATGTGGTCGAGAGTGGCAAAATTCATGTTTGCTTTACTGAAAGTGTAAGTTGTTACTTTATTCAACAGTTTCTACTTTATAGAAAGTATTTTTTACTGATCTGTGGAATATGATGAATGACAAAGATGTCTATATAAAAGTGGAACCTTGGTTCATGAACTTAATTCATACCTAAAGGCCATTTGTCACCTGACATGTTCGTAAGTCGAAACTATTTCCCC
>OZ024758.1:22404220-22434220 GCA_964016885.1 Eledone cirrhosa
AATCTCGTTGTCCTAGACTTTGTAGTTTCTGGGATATTTACATCTGAAATTATATCAAATTTTTTTAAACATCCTGTATTCTAAATTGTCCTAGATTGGAGTGCAGGAATACCTGGCTGAGTTTAGTATGGTTAATGATTAATTGTACTTTTGCCCCTTTGCAAGGGCTGTACTTTTACTAGGATTGTACTTTGCCCCCCCCCCCCCCCCCCCCCCACTAGGGCTGTACTATGTTCTTAACCACTCGCCTCACCAACAAACTTAGATGTAAAATAAGTATCATTTAAACCAGGTGTATCCGGCCAGAATTATTTCACTTATTTCTTTTCAAACTGGCTGTAACCAGCCTCTCATACTGATGTTAAGGTATTGTTCTCAAAATTAATAATATCAAAATCTCATAGATTTGATATTATGTGAGGTAAAGCCTTTACCACAAAAATGTAATAGTAAATATAGAGTAATGTAGATGTTAAAGAGACAGTTAACCACCATATAGAGTTGAACCACTGAATAATTGAAGTTTAATAGCTCACAGTATTGGGATCAGTTGATCCACTGAATAATTGAAGTTTAATAGCTCACAGTATTGTGATTAGTTGATCCACTGAATAATTGAAGTTTAATAGTTCAGTATTGTGATTAGTTGATCCACTGAATAATTGAAGTTTAATAGTTCACAGTATTGTGATTTGTCTTTTATGGAAAACAAATCTGAAATAGACTGCTGCCGTGTGTAAGAGAGGGGGTATTGTTTAACTGCTCAATACCATAAAAACTGGGATAAGCTACTTACTAATTTTTGTTTCCTTTTTTTTTTTGTGTTGTAAAGTTGGTGTCTCAAGACGAAAATGTGAAATCCTTGAATATCTATTCCTTGCTCAATAACAGCCAAAGAACTCCTCAAAGATCTGTAAGCTTAAAGGACCAAACCACAACATTATTAAACCTACCATCTTCATCTTTAGACTCAGAATCAAATGATTACTCAGAGTCAAATTCAGAAGATTTCTCATTTAAGGAACATTATTGTAAGTATTATAAGCTTTAAGTAATTTGCAGTTACATAAAATGTTCATATCTTATCTTATCCATTACCCTTAACTCTTTAGCTTTTAAACTGGCCATATCTGGCCAGAACTCTCTCACTTCTTTCTGTTCAAACTGGCTGTAACTGGCCACTGATGTTAAGGTGTTGTTCTCAAAATAAATAATATCAAAATCTTGTAGATTCGATATTATATGGAATATTATGTGAGGTAAAGCCTTTACTATTAAAATATAATAGTATATATAGAGTAATGTAAATACTAAAGGGTTAAGCAAGGCAACAAGCATGACATCATGTCTAAAGTCTCTGTTTCCCATCAAGGTTTGTAAGTCACCCTTATCAATTCCAGTGTCTCTTGCGATGGTATCCTGGTATCTGAGCTTTCTGGTAGAGGAGATCTCCCACAAGAAGAGGTCTGAAACCACCCATTTGAGAAAGGCTCAAAATATTAATTGCGAGGTCCATCCCATGCTTAATGAGATGTAAAATTAATTTTGGAATTTTTCCATACGACTGATTGAAAGTCGTACAAGGTTTGCGGCTTATTGTTTCCACACCAAAGATGAGATGATTTCTGACCTCTGTTGAAAAACATGAAATCCGTGTTTAACCCTTTAGCATTTACATTACTCTATATTTACTATTGTATTTTCATGGTAAAGGCTTTACCTCACATAATATTGAATCTATGAGATTTTGATATTTATTTTGAGAACAATACCTTAACATCAGTATCAGCTGCTGGTTACAGCCAGTTTGAACAGTAAGAGGTGAGAGAATTCTGACTGGATATGGCCGGTTTAAATGCTAAAGTGTTAATGAGATATATGGAAAAAAAACCCAAATTAAGTGCACAACTGATTGAATGTTGTACAAGGTTTGCTGCTCACTGCTTCCACACGAAAGATGAGCTGGTTTCAGGTCTCTATTACAAAGATATGAAATCCCTGCTTAAGATAGAATTGAAATTTATGTAAACCAACATCAACTACTAACCAGTTTCTAATGATATTAGTCTTTTGAAGGTGCCTGGTTTAGTGGTTAGAAAGTCAGATTCACAATCGTGAGGTTGCGACTTCAATTCTTGAACTGGGTCATGTATTGTGTCCTTGAGCAAGACACTTTATTTCATGTTGTTCTTTCTGCCAGGAGTTGCGACCAGTAGATAGTATCAACAATGGAAAGACCAATGAATACATTGTTTCCTTGGTCCAATTTAACAAGGTCCATGCCAGTCGGCAAGCAAATGAAGTCTGGGATTTTGTCGATTGATCAGAACGAGAGAGTTAGTGAAACCAATTTCTTTCCCCACTAAATAACTTTTTCTGCTCTGTTAAAATATTAATCTCATTGTTTAATTATTGGTTTCATTATGGAGTAGGGATCTATTCTATTAATGTAGGATATTTTATATGAAATATAATTACCATAACATTTAAATATACAATCTTGACAGTACACACTTTTAATATCAAAATATTTTTTTTCTGTTATACAGTACATATACCAAATTCGACCTCTGTTGCATTTGATCTTATGTGTGGTCGATCACAAACTGGGTTTCAAAGAAATGTTGCTGGAGGGCTTGCACCTGTACAACTGGTAAGATAGGTTTTTTTATGTTTTTAAAACTGTTTTTGTATATATTTCTTAACTGTAGTAAGATCTGTTTTTTTTTTTTTTTTTTTTTTTTTTCTAAACTGCTTTTTAAATTACTTTTTCAAAAACTGTTTTTACATATAATTTTCTAAACTGAAGTAATTAGGTTTAGGCTGTGAAGTGCAGTAATAATCTCTGAACTTCATCAATGTCTGTCTCTTTCTCTCTCGCTCTCTCTTTCATTGTTCAGACCTGGTGAGGGATAGACTTCACCAAATTTAAAATACCCAAGATGTCCTATGTCATGTCAGCACCTCTATGACTCCAATACATAAGCCTATATTGAAAATTCTTTTTTTTTTTTTTTCTAAACTGAAGTATGTCTTTTATTTAAATGCTAAGATTTATTTTCTTGTTTTATTCCTTTCCATGTAGAGTGATGATGAATTGGCGAGACAAAGAATGAATATCAAGAGACATGGATCCGACCCGATGGGATATTCACTTTCTTCAGGACGGACATTAATTGATGAGAAAAAACTTGATCTGATTAAAGTGGATTTGAGTAATCTGTTTAAACTAAAGGTGAATATCTTTACATTTGATATTTCGTAAAGAGGTTGTTGCGTAGGTGACATGACAAAAAGTGGCCAGTCCACACTGTAAAATCGTTGTGTTGGTGACATGACAAAAACACCCAGCCCACATTTTAAAGTGGTTGTGTAGGTGACACAACAAAAAGTGCCCAACCCATACTATAAAGTGGTCGTGTAGGTGACGCAACAAAAAGTGCCTAACCCACACTGTAAAGTGGTCATGTAGGTGACACAATAAAAAGTGCCCAGTCCACACTTAAATTGTCATGTAGGTGTCACAACAAAAAAGCATCCAGCACACACTGTAAAGTGGTCTTATAGGAGTTGTGACAAAAGTACCCAGTACTCTGTAAATGTGGTTGTCATTAGGAAGGACATCTAGTTGTAGAAACCAAGCCAAAATGAGTTCTGTCATGATCAAGATACAGTCATCTGATCTGGCTTGTTTCACAACAGGACAACTCATCTAACCTATGCTGGCATGGAAGAATGGACATTAAATGGTGATGATGGTGATGATGATGATATTTACCATGTTGGATGGTAAGTAAGTAGACTGACTTCCTTCAGAGGATAACCACTTCAATTTCTCCTGCAAGTCTCTGATGCTCTGAAGGGGTTAAAATGCACTGCCCCTACCAATCTCTGATACTCTGAAAGGAGTTAAGACACTTCCCTTGCCAGTCTCCGATATCCTGAAGGGGTTAGTAGGCACTATCCTGCCAATCTCTGATGCTCTGAAAGGAGTTAAAAGACACATGGTGTATTATTATGGTTGGTTACCTGTTTATGACAAAAATCTTTATAATTATGGTTTGTATATTAAAATACTTAAATTCATTACATTTTTTTTTATTTCAATTTTTTTTTTTTTTTAAGGATCCTAGTTTATTGGATGGTAAAATGACCCTCAAACAATTTAGGGCCGGAAACATCTTGCAGAAACAAGGCGATCAAGTAAGAACCAGTTGATTCTTGTATAATTATTTTAAAACATTTATTACAATATTTTGTTAATTTGTTTTCATTTTCTTTCTTTCTGCATTTTTTTGTTTATTAATTCTATATATAGAATGTTATATTCTAGTGTATATGTACATATATATATATATATATAATTGTTATCTATATATATATATATATATATATATATATATATATAGTTATGTAATAAACAATATAAGATAATTATTTCATTTACCAGTGGTTTCTTGAAAGCAAACAAATTTGCTTTCAGTCATCAGAATGAAAAAATCCTGGTGTATTTATTGAAAGTTGATTTGAAAGTGGATTTTTCAAATCCAATTTCAATAAATACACCAGGATTTTTTCATTCTGATGACTGAAAGCAAATTTGTTTGCTTTCAAGAAACCACTGGTAAATGAAATAATTATCTTATGTTGTAACTAATAAGCTCTGTAACCTACATAGAGCACTCTTTTTTCCTGGACCTTTCCGACGGAATTACTTCACACACATATATATATATATATATATATATATATATAAAATTCCATATACAGAATATTCTTGTATATATGTGTGTGGAGGCATGTGACCTACTTACGATCATAAAGTTGTGGGTTTGATTCCTGGGCTGGGTTGCGTGTTGTGTTCTTGAGCAAAACACTTCATTTCACGGTGCTGCAATATACTCAGCTTGAAAATGAATACCAGTAATAGCGGGGGTTTAAACCTGCGAGAGGGAGTCTTGTACTCTGTCTCTTCACATCTTGAAACTGGGATAAGCACCAGCCTAACAATCCTTAAATTGTTGAAGACAGACTTTAGAGTATATATATGAAATCTTCATAATGGCTTGGGTTGGTTTACAACATTAATAATTTCCTTTTAACAATAGTTATGTGTGGGAGGGGTAATGGAAATGAATGTGGAAGGAAGTTGAGGAAGGGGAAGACCAACATCTATAAATATATAACTGTATGCCACAAATTTTAACGTCTTCACTATTTTTAAAGTTAATACTTAAAATTATTAAATAAATAAAAATTATTAAAGATATTTTTATCTGGATTTTAAAATAATTTATTTCTTTTTAACAATACTTAACTTTTATTCTTTATGAATATAATGAATAAACGTAACCCCCTCCCTCCCACCTTGACCCTTTAGCATTTAAACCGGCTGTATCCGGCCAGAATTTTCTCACCTCTCTCTGTTCAAACTGGCTGTAACTGGGCGCTCATACTTATGTTAAGGTATTATTCTCAAAATAAATATCAAAATCTCATATATTCGATATTATGTGAGATAATTGTGAGATAAAGCCTTTACTATGAAAATACACTAGTATATATAGAGTAATGTAAATGCTAAAGGATTAACTCTTTAGCATTAATCCAGCCATATGTGGCCAGAATTTTTTCACTTTCTGTTCAAACCAGCCATAACCAGCCACTCATACTGATGTGAAGGATTTGTTCTCAAAATAAATAGTATTAAAATCTCATAGATTCGATATTATGCGAGATAATTATGTGAGGTAGAGACTTTACCATGAAAATACAATAGTAAATATAGAATAATGTAAATGCTAAAATGTAAATGCCTAAATATTTGTTGGTTTTTGTTTTATTATATTTTTTTAATTTATTTTTAGGATTGTAACTTGTTTTTTGTTGTATCTGGAACATTAAATGTTACTCAGAATTTAGTTGGACATGAAGAAAAGGAGGTTAGTTTTTCTTTCCTAATTTATTAATCCTTTTGATACCAACTCACCTGAAACTGCCCCTTGTAGTATGTTATAAAACTTATTTTTTTAAAATGTTCGTACATGTATTCAGACTTCCTATCATAAATCTGAGATGTTTAACCCTTTAGCATTTAAACTGGCCGTATCCAGCCAGAATTCTCTTATCCCTTTCTGTTCAAACTGGCTGTAACTGACCATTCATATTAATAAGGTATTGTTCTCAAAATAAATAATATCAAAATCTCATAGATTCGATATTATGTGAGATAAAGCCTTTACCATGAAAATACAATAGTCTATATAGAGAAATGTAAATGTTATGAGATAATTATGTAAGTATGCTGAAGCATGGAACAAACTCATTTTTTCACGCTCAGAGTTGCTGAAGCATGGAACAAACTACCTGCATCAGTTATTAGCTGCCGAGACACCGCATCCTTTAAAACCTCTATGCTTCCTGAGATTCGCCAACACTACACCTGATATTCCCCCTCCATACATGTATATCATGACTCATACACTGTTCATTTTCCTGACATTTGTACATTATTCTATGTACTATACATGCACCTTTGATGAGTTGTAGTGCACCTGAGCACTTTACACAATAATTTCATTATTATTATTATAAAGCCTTTACCATGAAAATACTATAGTATATATAGAGTAATGTAAATGCTAAAGGACTAAATCTTCTCTCATCGTGAGTCAATTTTTAAATCTTAACTATAATAAAGGGAGAACTATAATAAAGGGAGAACTATAATAAAGGGAGGAGTGCGAGACTCTGTCCAGAATATATTTTTTTACCCCGTTTGTAAAATAAGTTGGATTACTTAGAATAAATAATTGTTTCTACTTTAGGCACAAGGCCAGCAATTCACCAGTGCATTACTGGTACTTTATTTTATCGACCCTGTAAGGATGAAAGGCAAAGTCAACCTCGGCGGGTTTGAATAAATAATGAATGAATATTACATAATTTATGTGATAAATATCGTGGTTGTTGATTAAATATATTTTATAGCTTATTTAATGATTCACTTCTTTAAAATTGTCAAATATCAACACTTCCGGTTAGCGGCCATTATATTATAACACATATAAAAATATCGCATTTATTTCCGTCGCTAATTTTCTCCTAATCCAGTTTATATATAATATTGTCTTTTTTTAAATGTATCATGGATTATGTTACTGATTACATAAGACAGTGTAACACAGTCTTTGTTCAATTTCTGTGTATATTGTCAATTACGATATTATTTGATGTATCATATCTACATGTATATTTACTTGTGTATAATATCAATATACACACTATACATGCTAGCAGAAAACCACCTGTAGAGTGGTTTTTCTGCTAGTTTCAATAATGGGGAAAAAAAAAAATATTGAACTGTATTTTGTTTTTTAGATGTTTTATAAAAAATATATTTTAAATATTTTTGTATTTTTTTTCCCCCTCAGACATTGCTGTTTAGTGCAGGTCTTGGTTGTCTTGTTGGTGCATTAGCTGTGTTAACTGGAGAACCATCTATGTTTACTGTACGATCAAAAACAGAATCAGAAGTGATTCTCATTTCCAAAGCAGATTTTTATTCGTATGTATAGGTTTTTTTTTTTTCTACTTTACCTTTCCACTCTATTTTCATAATTTGAGTTATTGACTTGTTGACTACATGATTCATCATCATCATCATTTCATTTTACGTCTGCCTTTCCCTGCTTGCAAGGGTGGGACGGGAATTGATTCTGGCTTGATTTCTACAGCTGGATGCCCTTCCTAACACCAACCTCATTTACAGTGAGTGCTGGGTGCTTTTTTTTTTCCGTGGCGCCTCCACGTCCATTTTACAGTGAGTGCTGGGTGCTTTTTTGCCATGGCACATTCACGACCACTTTGCAGTGGAATGATAGGGACCCCAGTCCCTATCATCTCATTTCTACAGCTGAGTAAACTGGAGCAATGTGAAATAAAGTGTCTTGCTCAAGGAAACAACACATCACTCAGTCTGAGAATTGAACTCACAACCTTTCAATTGCAAGGCCAATGCTCTAACCACTAAGCCATGTGCCTCCATTATTATTAGTTTAAATTTTATTTCATCCTTTGTTACCTGTTTGGCAAAATTCATTTTGTTACTTTGGAGATATGTTGAATGGAGAAAAAGGATCAGACCCCTTGGTGGTATCAAATCAATTGTTGCTGAAGAGTGGCCAGGCAAACTAAGGAAGCAGACATATGCCCTTTACTTAGAGGGACATTACTACACTGGTTATAAGATGTGAATTTATAAGCTGTTGTCCAGGGCCTTTTCCTTGTAATTATTGCTTTGTGCTTGTTTTTAATATTTATGTCTCAAATAGGGCGGTGGATTGGCAGTATCGGTAGAACGTTGGACAACATGCATAATGGCATAAGGTTACGTCCCTTTATGATCTGAGTTCAAATCCTGCCGAGGTTAACTTTGCCTTTCATTCTTATGGGGTCGATAAAATAAAGTACTAGTAATGTACTGAGGTTGATTTAATCGATTTTCCTCTCCCTCAAAATTGTTGGCCTTGTGCTTAAATCAGAACCTCAAATTCAAGAATTTAGTAGAATACTTTACTAAATGCCTACAGCATTTGTTAGCCTTTAATTATAGCCAATCGGGGTGTTGTTAATTACAACTAATTAATATTTTCATATGAAATTTGGAAATGATATGTTTTTGTTTGGTAAAATCGAAATATTTTCTCAGTTTTGAAATGTTTACTATTTTTCAGAATAATGAAAAAACAACCTTCCATAGTGCTTCAAGCAGCCCACACCATTGTCAAGAGAATGTCTGCCTTTGTCAGGCAAATTGATTTTGCTTTAGACTGGACAATGTTAGAAGCTGGTAAAGCTTTGTTCAGGTAAACATCAACATATTTCTTGTTCTGGTTTCTGTGTCACTGTACTAGGTCAATAGTTTTTACAATTGAAAATATTTTTTCAAAGCAACAGCCTGGCTTTTCAAAATCTCCCTCCCTCCCTCTCTCGCTTTCTCTCCCTTTCTCCCCCCTCTCTCTCTCTCCCTTTCTCTCCCCTTCTCCCCCCTCTCTCTCTCTCCCCTTCTCCCCCCTCTCTCTCCCTCCCCCCCCTCTCTCTCCCTTTCTCCCCCCGCTCTCTCTCTTTTATATATATATATATATATACAAATAAAGATTCAGCGAGAATCGCATTTCGGCGGGCAGGAAAAGCGAAGTGAAACGCAAAAATCAGAAATGAGACTGGCAAAGTACTCAATTGTTAAAAACCAGAGCTAAACAATATGTTAAGAAGCCATACAAAACTGAAAAGGTGGTCAAGAAGGCATTAACCACCCAAGCCAAAAACCAAATCAAGCTAAACGGGTCAAAACAAAATAAATGATAACCAGATATAGATATATATAATTAGTTAGTATAGCCAAGGTTATATATATATACACACAGAGAAACAAAGAGAGAAAAAGAGTAGAGATAGACATATTATATATATGCATATATGACTATAACTTATTATTAATTTTTGATCTTTACAGGGTCGATAAAATAAAGTACCAGTAATGCACTGGGTCATTGCTAGCCTTGTGCCTAAAGTAGAAACAATTATTAATTTTTGATATTTTACTGCAGTTTTTCTCCAATACATTTTAGATTTGACCTTTTTTTTACTCTCCTATTTACCCATTTTATGTTGATCAGGCAGGAAGATCCATGCAATTCCATATATATTATCCTGACTGGGCGTCTACGATCGATCATGACCACTCCAAATGATAAAAAAGAATTGGTTGGAGAATATGGCCGTGGAGACCTTGTTGGAATTGTAGAGGCATTGACTCAGACCCAACGAGCTACAACACTGATGGCCGTCAGGTAAATTACCTTGCCTTAACTCTTTAGCATTTGACGAGTTGAGAAAGAAACTGGTTATAAGTTGTGGTGTGCAGGAGAGAAGGCTGAGATGGTATGGACTTGTGATGCGCATGGAGGATGACCGATGGGTGAAGAAGTGCCAGGAAGTCCCAGTGGAGGGAAGATGCAGTAGAGGTAGACCACGTAAAACATGGGCGGAGGTGGTGAGAGCAGACCTCAGATCGCTGAAACTCATGGAGGAGATGATGAAGGACCGTGACGGGTGGAGAGATGCTGTGCTGAATAGGACCCGTCCAACCCTTGCAAGCAGGGAAAAGCGGACGTAAAATGATGATGATGATGATGATTACTCTATATATATATTACTGTATTTTTGTGGTAAAGGCTTTATCTCACATAATTACCTCACATACTATCAAATCTAACAGAATTTGATGTTATTTATTTTGAGAAGAATATCTTAACATCAGTATGAACAGCTAGTTACGGCCAGTTTGAATAGGTGAGAGGATTCTGGCTGGATACAGCCGGTTTAAATGCTAAAGGGTTAACTTAACCCTTTACCAGAATGAATGTCTGGGAACATTTTTCAAAGACTATTCAAATAAAGAAGAAAAAGAATGGGAAAGGGTGGGGATGTTAAGAGCTCTGGTGTCGCAGAAGAGAGGGGCTGAAGAGTGAAGTGGCAGGGTGATTGGGCCTAGGGCAAGGGGGCAGGAGTGTTGCACCCTGTTGACAAGATGGCAAAAGCATTCCCCTGGATGATGGCCAGTGACGCCTGCTGCCGTTGCAACCTTGCGGGGCTCACTCCTCAGAGGGACCGAGGACGCTCTGATCTTGTGGAGGAGTTCAGCAGTATGGGGTCCAAGTACGGCGACCGGTGCGAAGAGGAAGCGGCCAGACAGCAGACCCCGGTATTTGTTTATTTTACGTTCTTCTGTGAGGTGGGCTGCGATGCCGGAGGTTGTGGCCGAAGTGACTAAGTTGGAGGCGGAGAACGTGTCGCAGCAGGTGGCGTTCCAGATGAGGGATCTACCTCCTTCGAACGGGAAGAGGGGGATTCCGTCGGGATTCAAATATATGTCATGTTTTTGATTAGTTATGGAACATTGTAATATTTAGATTTGTTAACCCTTTTAGCATTTAAACCGGCTGTATCCGGCCAGAATTCTTTCACATCTTTTTGTTCAAACCAGCTGTAACCAGCCACTCACACTGATGTTAAGGTATTGTTCTCAAAATAAATAATATCAAAATCTCATAGATTCGATATTATAAGAGATAATTATGTGAGATAATAAAGCCTTTACCATGAAAATACAAAAGAAAATATAGAGGAATCATCATCACTGTTTTACGTCCATTCTCCAACGCTAGCATGGGTTAGACAGGTTGTCCTGTTGTGGGCAATGCTAGATAAGGTGACCAATTGTTGCCCATACAGAACTGATTTTGGCTTGATGTAGTAGTAGTAGTTGTTGTTTTAGTTGTAATTCCATAATGTTTTCTTTCTTTCCAATCCAGAGACACTGAACTTGCTGATATACCATCAGAGTTATTAAACCACATTAAAAGAAAATACCCTCAGATTGTTGCTCGTCTCATCCATTTGCTGGGACAGCGACTACTTGGCAATCTACAAAGCAGATCAGGTAATACATCGTTATCATTGTCAATGGTATATAATATATATATCAGTAAGGTAATACCAATGTCGGTGTTGTGGTGGTGTTGTGATGGTGTTGTGTTGTGATGCTGTGGTGTTGTTATGTCGTGATGGTGTTGTAAAAACGATTACTCAACAACCTCACTATATATATATGTATGTATGTATGTATGTATGTATGTATATATATATATTTTTCTTTTATTTCTTTTTTTCACCTGGGAGTGAAAGGCCTCCAGTTGTTGTCACAACATCTTTCTAGGAGAGAGAAACTCTGAAAAAAAAAACCTGTGCCTCAGAAGCATCCTATGATGTTGACCAGTTCTCCTCTTCGGGTAGTGTTTTCGATGCTCAGAGTGTGGGATTGGTCGAGAGCAAGGTCTTTCCCCACTTAAAAAACCTTCAAAGCACAGGCATTGCTTGGTCAGGATCTGTTACAGGTTTGTGTGGCTGGCCGTAGCCTAAAAGTGCACCAAACTCTATAATCTGACAAGCAATTGAAGTACTCTTAGCAGAGTTTGCAGCCATCGTGTATATATGTATGTATATATATATATAATTAGCATAGAACCAGTATTAAACTAGTTAGACCATTACTCAACAGAAGCAACTGTCTCCAACTGATCTGGCTGGATCCCCGAGCAAGACCAGCCAAGCTCATAGATGTTATCCAAACATCTTGCTCGGGGTCTACTCTTGGGTCTCTTGCTGGTTGGTTTTGACCGTAAAATCTATCCAGCGATTCTTTCCTGAGACATTCTAATCACATGCCCATAGTATGGCAACATAATCCACTCTGCGAGTCGCCAACTAACATTTATTTATAAAACATTGACATTTCTTTTCAGCTCCACTCAGTATCGACAACCGACTCTTAGTGTCAAACCTCTCAACTGTTGCTGTTGTTCCTGTTTCACGTGATGTACCTCTTACGAATTTTGTTCTGGAATTACAACATGCCCTCAATGCAATAGGTAAATCCTGCTTTTGAATATTTATTTTTTATTGTATATATATATATATATATACCGTATTTCTTGAGGACGCACGCTAATTTTGACAACCCAAAATTTGAAAAAAAATAATAAACAACCATTGGCCTGCAGGACGCATGGTAGATTTTTGAGACTTATTTTAGGAAAAAAGTAACATCTTCGACGCTGGGAAATACGGTATACTCCTCTACTTTTTTTCACGGAACGCTTAGGCTCTGTCGAACCCACTTTGGGAACCACTGACCTACACCTATTTTAGGAAAAAAGTAGCACCTTCGACACCGGGAAATACGGTATGTATATGTATGTATGTATGTATATATGTGTGTGTGTGTGTATATGGATGTGTGTATGCAAGATTTTAAAGATAAAGACGAGAGATTGTTCCAATTATAGAGGGATCTCCTTGTTAAGCCTCCCCAGTAAAATCTATGCCAAGTGTCTGGCAAAGAGATGCAGGGAGATTGTTGAGCCCAAGCTGGGGAACTGTGTGGATTTTTGCCCCGGAGGAAGAATTTGTCATCAGATGTTTGTCTAAGCAATAAATTTATTTATTTTGTAGGTCCAACTGCTCGGATCACTAGTGAGATAGTCAGTGCAAGAATTGGTAGCCCTGGATTTAACAGGTAATTATAGAACTAATATTTTAACACAAATAATATTCTATAAAATATTTGATTGTTGTTTTTACTTTAGAAGCTGCAACCTCGAGTGTTTAGTCTTGCTTTTATTTAGGAAGATTAGGACAGTTGGCAAAGTCAATAAAGTTTCTGACTGGACACTGCCCACAACAGGACAACCCGTCTAACCCATGCTAGCGTGGAAGAACGGACGTAAAATGGTGATGATGATAATGTATGTATTTCAGTTTTCCTGCATGTTATGTGAGGCAACTAAGAGTTTTCGCATCAGGAAAGACATTATCATCATCAGCAGCTTCATCATCATCATTTTACATCCGCTTTTCCCTGCTTGCAAGTGTGGGACGGGTCCTCTTCAGCACAGCAGCATCTCTCCATTTGACATGGTCCTTTGTCATCTCCTTTGTGAGCTTCAGCGATCTGACGTCAGGTCTCACCACCTCTACCCATGTTTTCTGTGGTCTTCCTCTTCTGTATCTGCCTTCCACAGGGATTACTTAGCACTTCTTCACCAAGGGGTCATCATACACTCAACCATAAAACACTGCTTCAAAAAAACAAAAAAACGTCTCATCTAATCTATGCTCGCTTGGAAAGGCAGAAGTGAAAATGAAAATTTAGTTTCATCGATCTAAATTCTCTGTTCAAATCCTGCTATAGTTGAATGAGACCTTCATTTCTCTAGAGAAGGCATGAGCAACCTTTACTGATCAGTGGGCCGCATAGGGTGTGTCTCATCAAAAAGTGGTGCGCACTACTAAAAAATTCAAGGCAGTTTTGAAATTAGGCGTGCCATTCAGAAAGCCAAACAGGCCATATGTGGCTCACAGGCCATATGTGGCTCACAGGCCATATGTGGCTCAGAGGCCGCAGTTTGCCCATGACTGCTCTAGAGTATGACTTGTATGCCAAGATTGATTCTTTTTTTCATTATCTTCCTCCCCTAAAAATTTGTGGTTTTATGCCAATGTATGATACCATAAATTTTAGGTATAATCCCAATCTATATATATTTATATATATATATTGAATAATATATGGGATCATCATCATCATCATCATTTCATTTTACGTCCGCTTTTCCCTGCTTGCAAGGGTGGGACGGGAACTGATTCTGGCTTGATTTCTAGAGCTGGATGCCCTTCCTAACACCAACCTCATTTACAGTGAGTGCTGGGTGCTTTTTTGCCATGGCACCTTCACGACCACTTTGCAGTGGAATGATAGGGACCCCAGTCCCTATCATCTCATTTCTACAGCTGAGTAAACTGGAGCAATGTGAAATAAAGTGTCTTGCTCAAGGAAACAACACATCACCTGGTCTGAGAATTGAACTCACAACCTTTCGATTGCAAGGCCAATGCTCTAACCACTAAACCATGTACCTCCATATGTTTATGAATATTATTCAATATACAGTAGGGTGGTGGATTGGCAGTATCGGTAGAGGGTCGGACGCCATGCTTTGCAGCCTAGAGTTACGGCCCTTGCCATTCTGAGTTCAAATCTCGCCGAGGTTAACTTTGCCTTTCATCCTTACGGGGTCGATAAAATAAAGTACCAGTAATACACTGAGATAATTGCTGGCCTTGTGCCTAAAGTAGAAACAATTATTCAATATACAACATGTACATTTATATGTATATCGCTATGTTGGATCACAAATACAAATGTATATATATATATATAGTTATGTAATAAACATAAGGCAATTACTTCATTTACCAGTGGTTTCTTATAAGCAATTGAAGCATATTACTTCATTTACACACACGTATATATATATATATATATATATATATATATATATATATATATGTGTGTATAAATTAATAAAAATAATGAATAAAAACAAAGAAACAGTTCCTTATATTAAAAAATTCATCATTTTACAATCGTTTCTAGGATATATGTGTGTTTTGGTATGTATATCGTATAGATCTATGTAAACATTTTACAAACTATCAGAGTGAATATACATACCTACACATATATATGCTGTCTTCAGAAATAATATATATATATATATAAAGAAATTTGTTTTCAAATATAAGAACTGGAAAGACGTAGGTAAAAAAGTTATATCGGTTCAAAATACGATATTTGTTACAATAAAATGCACATACAGCTACATACAATTTTTAAAAAGAATATATGAACTGCTAATGTGCAAGCTTATACTCATGTAGAGTAAACTTTTTACATTAAATGTGTTACCAAACACTATACCAGTAATACACTGGGTAATTGCTGGCCTTGTGCCAAAAGTAGAAACAACTATTAGTTTTATCATAATTTAATTTGCATATGTTTCATCCCCCTGGGACTCTCCAGAATTAATTAAGGTATAAATACCTCAACAAGTTCATTTCTTGCAAACGCAAACCATATTGGAGAAATGTTTTGTTTACATATAAAAGAACTGCACCATCATAATAGGAATCTCTCTCTCTCCCCCTCTCTCTCTCTCCCTGTTAAAGCCTAATCTTGATGTTTTTATTTTATAAAATTTCAGTTTGAATGATTTCCGTTTGTTCAGCTGGCTTGGACAACACGAAGATATTAATCGAATGGTTTTGTACCAATGTGATAATACAATGACAAGATGGACTAAACATTTTGTGAGGCAAGCTGATTGTATCCTAATTGTTGGTGTTGCCACAAATGACCCCACGTCATTGGGTGAAGTATGCACTAATCTTTAAAATCTAAACTCTATCTACACCAGGCATCAATTCTTATTTATCACTGTAACCTTATATGTATAAATTTGAGTGACTTCTGCCTGTCCTGTTACACAATTTGTGTGTGGGTGTGTTTGTGTGAGTGTATGTGTGTGTGTTTGTGTGAATGCATGTATGTGTGTTTGTGGGAATGTATATGTGTATAAAAGGAGGGAAAGGGATGATGAAAAAAACTATAGCAAAACAGCAGCTGGCGTTTCATTTGCTACGCTGTGTATGTGTGCGTTTGTGTGAATGTATGTGTGAATGTATGTGTGTGCGTTTGTGTGAATGTATGTCTATGAGTGTGTACTTTTGTAAGTGTGTCTGTGTTTGCATGTTTATGTTTATATACTCATAAATGTATGCATATGCACATTACACATACGTCAGCGTATGGAAAAAATTCTAGTATTATTAAAATTGTTTTTCAATCATACATGTATTAACCCTTTAGCATTTACATTACTCTATATATACTATTGTATTTTGTGGTAAAGGCTTTACCTTACATAATATTGAATCTATGAGATTTTGATGTTGTTTATTTTGAGAACAATACCTCAACGTCAGTATGAGTAGCCGGTCATGACCAGTTTGAACAGAAAGGGGTGAGAAAATTCTGGCCGGGTATGGCCGGTTTAAATTTTAAAGGGTTAAACCAGATGTATCTGGCCAGAATTCTTCCACCACTTTCTGTTCAAACCGGCTGTAACTGGCTGCTCATACTGACGTTAAGGTATTGTTCTCGAAATAAATAACACCAAAATCTTGTAGATTTGATATTATGTAAGGTAAAGCCTTTACCACAAAAATACGACAGTATATATAGAGTAATGTAAATGCTAAAGGGTTAAGGAGACTTAGTTTTTCCCCTTCAAAGTAGATTAGTTCTGTATAATAATAATAATAATAATAATGAAAAGGAGACTTAGTTTTTCCCCTTCCAAGCTTCAAAGTAGATTAGTTCTGTATAATAATAATAATAATGAAAATTATTCTGTACAGTGCTCAGGTGCACTACAACTCATCAAGGGGCATGTATAGTATATAGAATAATGTACAAATGTTCTTGGATGTCTAATTTAACTCAGTGGTACAGTCTTTCACTAGTTCTTTCACTATGTGTTTAGTTATTAACTGAATAGCTTTTGAGATTTATCAGTTCCTTCTGACTCGCATTGTGCCTTCTTACTTATAACTACTTGAAATAATTCTTTCCTATAACATTTATCTATGTAACGTTTTTCAGATTAACTTAATTTTTCATTGGTATATTTAGGCTTAAATATATTTTACTTTTAAATTCATTTTACTCTTAAATACATTTTACTCTTAAATAAATTTACATGAATTATGTTCATTTTTTTTTTTTTTTTTTCATAAAAGAAAAAATCTTTTTTCTTGCTATAGCATAAAAATGGTAGTTAATGAAAATTAGGAAAAAATTGTTCCTTTTTTCTACTTTATTCCAGCCTGGTTTTATTATAATTTTTCAACTTGTATATTGTCATTCACATGTATTTGGAGGTTAAACATAAACTGTAAACTCTATTAAAAGAAAAAAAAAAGACCTTGTGCACTTTGTTCTTTACATATGATATTTGCATCAAAATGTTTTCGATTGTGCCTTGAAAAGTATTTTATCATAGCATTTAGATATAAAATTGTGTTCATTCTTAATTTGGGTTTTTTGAAATGTTATAAATTTCTAGTTCAAAGCTTTGTACTCTAGGTTGAAACACAGTTAGAAAACATTGCTGTTCGGGCTCAGAAAGAATTAATTTTGCTGCATAAAGAAGGTACTGACTCACCTCGCAGAACAGCTGACTGGTTGAATGCACGTGGTTGGTGCTCCTCACATCATCATATACGCTGTCCTAAGAGAGTTTTTAGCAAGAAAAATAAAGAAAAAACAGTAAGTTCTAATTTTTGAATATTTTTTTAGGGCTTTTAACCTCTTCAGTGCCGTAGACGAGATAACTCATCCTAACATGTATGCATTCCGGTGCCACGGATGAGATAACTCGTCCTAACATGTATGCATTCCAGTGCCACGGATGAGATAACTCGTCCTAACATGTTTGAACTCATTTCCAACAGTTCATAACTTCAAAGTTATGAACTTGTATCCAACAGTTCATAACTTCAAAGTTATGATCTTGTTTCCAACAGTTCATACCTTCAAAGTTATGAACTCGTTTCCAACAGTTCATAACTTCAAAGCTAGATGGAGTTACTAGTTTATTAATGTGATGTTTGTCAATCAAAATAGTCATTTTACTGAAAAAAAAAACTCCAACACAGCAATTGTAGCTGTGTAAAATATACACAGCGGTCAACAAGTTAAGGTCTATCATTTTATACATATTTTCATCTGTTTTCCTTGTGGTTTAACAAAGTTTCCATTATTACCGCTCCTCATATTTCATGTAAATAGTAATACTTAACCCTTTTACCATATCTCTAAGGAAATACATCATCAATGTTTTTCAATAATTTTGTAAATAATCAATAATTTGAAGAAATTTAGTAAAATAACTAACCATATTAATAAGGGGGCAATTAGTACATAGCTTAACAAAAATATTCTTCTATAACATTGATTTTTATTTAAATAGGAATACTTTAAAACACGAGGTTTGTCATTATATAATTGGGGTCAGTTGGGGTGTTTGGTATGAAAAAAAGTTAAATTGGTTATTAGCAATTTAGTTTTTTTTATTAAATGTATTTAAAAGGCAATTTTTTATGAGAAAGAGAGGGTGATCCATCCATATGTTTGGCTGCTGGAGAGAGAGAGAGATCTATCCATATGTTTGACTGCCGGAGAGAGAGGGTGATCCATCCATCCATATGTTTGGCTGTTGGTTTCTGAAGAACATCAGTAGTGGTTTACAAATATTTTTTGGAATGTTTCAGTACTGGGAGAAATTAGTGTTTCAAATTTAAGTTATGATTGACTAAATCCTTTTAAAGTGGTGCCCCAGCATGGCTGCAGTCTGATGACTGAAACCAGTAAAAGAGTAAGAACTCAACTGCCTCAAATATGGTAATCTGATCTAGTTTTATGCTTAAACCTTGGTAGAGAGGGAGTTGGTGTTCCAATGAGGGGGTGAGATAGTAATCAACAAATTGTAGTAACTGTACATACCAAATAATTCTTTCATTTAACCCTTTAATGTTCAAACCAGCCAAAACCAGCCAGAATACTCTACCTCTTTCTGTTGAAACTGGCTGTAACTGGGCGCTCAAACTGATGTTAAGATATTGTTCTCAAAATAAATAACATCAAAATCTCATAGATTCGATATTATGTGACATAATTATGTGAGATAAAGCCTTTACCATGAAAATACAATAGTATATATAGAGTAATGTGAATGCTAAAGGGTTAAAATCATAATTTAAAATATTGAAACGTTTAATTTAAATTTTTTATTTTCAGTCAGAAATTTATTTAAAACTTTTTGAATCAGAGCCAGACCGTATGTCTGATTTCTCCAGACTAGCACGGTTCCTCACTGGTACGTCAATAGGTTTGGTGCTTGGAGGAGGAGGTGCTCGGTAAGAAACTTTTCTTTTTAGTAGAGAATTTAAAAAAAAACACAAAAAAAATATCCCAAATTATTTTGTCCTTTTCTGTGAACATGAATTAAACAGGGTGACCCCCTAACAATGTCCCCCTAAACAGTGTCTCCCTATACAGGGTGTCTCCCTATACAGGGTGTCCCCCTAAACAGGGTGTCCCCCTAACAATTGACATTGGCTGTGTTATTAGACAATTTTTGTACTTTGAATCATAATTATCATTGTCATCATCATCGTCATCATCGTTATCTCCATTGTCATCATCAATGATGATGTCATGTGCGATATAATGTGAGAATGTTTCATCATTCATTCATCATTCATTTCCTTTTACGTCCACTTTTCCCTGCTTGCAAGGGTGGGACGGGAACTGATTCTGGCTTGATTTCTACAGCTGGATGCCCTTCCTCACACCAACCTCATTTACAGTGAGTGCTGGGTGCTTTTTTGCCGTGGCACCTCCACGACCACTTTGCAGTGGAATGATAGGGACCCCAGTCCCTATCATCTCATTTCTACAGCTGAGTAAACTGGAGCAATGTGAAATAAAGTGTCTTGCTCAAGGAAACAACACATCACCCAGTCTGAGAATTGAACTCACAACCTTTCGATTGCAAGGCCAATGCTCTAACCACTAAGCCATGTGCCTCCATGTTTATAGATATAAAAAGTAGGGAAGGGTAGGTCACAAATTAATGGCTCTTGTAAGAAGAGTTTGACTTACTATGAAAGAAAAGTCTGGAAATAGATTCTTCTTTTGTTAATTTAACTGAATTACTTCTGTGTAAATATAATTTTCTATCCTCATCATTTTACGTCCACTTTTCCCTGCTTGCAACGGTGGGAAGGGTCCTATTCAGCACAGCATCTCTCCACTTGTCACGGTCCTTCGTCGTCTCCTCCGTGAGCTTCAATGATCAGAAGTTCGCTCTAACCACCTCCGCCCATCTTTTTCGTAGTCTTCCTCTACTGCGTCTTCCTTCTACTGGCATTTCTTGGCACTTCTTTACCCAGCGGTCATCCTCCATGTGCATCACATGTCCTTACCATCTCAGTCTTCTCTCCCGCACTCTACAACTTATCTCTCTTATACACAGTTTCTCCCTCAACTCACTTTCTATCATGATTGATAATACTGTTTGTTTTTTTCTTATGTCCTTTTTTAGTGGGATATCTCATATGGGGATGATCCGAGCGATGGCAGAATCTGGAATACCTATTGATATTGTGGGAGGTACGAGTATAGGTTCTATAATGGGTGCTATCTGGGCTGAATCTCAAGATGTTACCAGATCAGTACAGAGAGCACGTGAATGGTCCAAAGTAAGTAATGAGATATATTTGATCCACCATTTCATTTTTTACATTTTTGAGTATTTTCCCATTAAATACTCTCGGGTCTCATTAATTTTTATTAATCTACTTATTAATTTTTCAGATTTTTTTCCAGCCCTTCTGCCCTTATTCTAAACCCCCCCACTTTTTAAATTTTGTTAATCTATCTCCTGTGAAATGTTTCTTTATATATTAAAAAATATTACACATGGACAAAAAAGTGCATTAGAAGAAATCCCATGCGTTATAAAATAATTAGGATGGGTTAGAGTCTCAATATGTAAACTAAATTACTAATTTTGATTTAAAAAAAAATCAATGGTGACAACCTAGAAAAATTACCAATATTCCAACACCCCCGCTTATTCCACCCCTAGACCCCCCCCCCCCGTGCTTATTCCAGCCCCCTCCTATCATTAGGGACCTGAGAGTATCTGTGTGTCTGAACTGGTAGGTCTAACTGGATTGACCCGATAATAATTGTTAATTCATTTGTATTCTTTTAAAAGTTTTGTTTCTCTCTTCTTTCTCTTTTAACAGGAAATGACGTCATTATGGAAGAAAGTTCTAGATCTTACCTATCCTGTTACGTCCATGTTCACAGGTAGGAATCACCTAACACCAATCATTTTATAAATCAATATAAATTGAATGATACATGAACAGATAGAAGCATGGCTTCATACTGAGGAAGTCATCATCATCATCAACGTTTAACGTCCGTGTTCCACGCTTGCATGGGTTTGGACGGGGGTAGTCCCACTTGATGCAAGAGTGATTGTCTTGCTCGCATAGGACTGTCTGGCAGATTTTCTACAGTTGGATGCCCTTCCTAACACCAACCACATTTACAGTGTGGGTCTGGGAGGTTTTTACCGTGTTGCCTACACGGCCACATTACAGCGTGGACTGTGTGTTTTTTTTGTTGTGACACCTACACGATCTCATTTGTTTCGGCCTGGATGGCGCGGCACCAACATAACTTTACATAGAACGGGGTGGTGTGGATGGGGTGGTGGTGGGACGGGGGGGGGGGGGGGGGGGGTATTTTGTTAGAGATGCCTACTGGCTGTAGTAGGTTTTACCTGAGTCCAAATATCACACATTTTGATTCTCCTCCTTTCGAAGTCAATTAAAAATGTATCAGTCTTGTACTGGGGTTGATTCATCATCATCATTATCATCACCACCACCATTATCACCACCACCACCGAGGGTGGTGTGTGTGTGTGTGTGATATATAACACAAACTGACTTTATTCTTCTCTAATATGAAATATTGTTTCTCTACTAGAAATCAATATATTTATATAGATTTCATTTGTCAAAATAGTTGAAACAGGAAGGCAATTAAACAATTTTTTTATTTCCCTGTTCTTCTTCTTCTTTGCCCACTTATTCCTGAGAGGGTTGTAGGGGTAAAGTCCTTAAACACTCCTCCCAGCAGGTCCTGTCAGAAGCAACTGTCTCTCACTGATCTGGCTGGATATGGCCAGTTTTAATGCTAAGGGGTTAAAGTATTTATGTTAACTCTCCGAGGACCACCGAGAACATCGGATGGTACCACCATGTTTCCAAGAATTTCAAGAGCTGTGTGCATGCACACAGCAGCCCACAGCCTCCTGCCTCATAGCCATCTGCTGCATGCGCTGGTACAGACATGTCCTCCTCCCCATGCCAGATCATCCTACCAGGGCCTTACTCTTGTTTGACACTGCAGCTACAGGCTGGAAGAGGTCCCGCGGCAGGCCCTGCACCAGATGGCTGGATGTCATCAAGGAGGATCTCCAGAGGCTTGACGTCACCTTGGAGGATGCAGAGGGGCTGGCACAGGACCGCCATCAAAGGAGGGAACTTGTGGACCTGGTCAGTTCTACGCACGATGATGCCTCTGGGATCACTGACCTAAGATGACCCCAGTCTCATCAAGCAAGAAGAAGTATCTACTAAAAACAAAACACTATTAGAGGGAACAAAAATTGCAATCAATAATTTGAACATTATATTTTTATCACTTGGCGGTGGATTGGCAGTATCACCAGAGGGTCTGACGCCATGCTTTACAGCAAGAGAGTTACGACCCTTTATGGTCTTAGTTCAAATCCTGCCGAGGTTAATTTTGCTTTTAATCCTTATGGGGTCAATAAAATAAAGCACCAGTAATACACTGGGATAATTGCTGGCCTTGTGCAAAAAGTAGAAACAATTATATTTTTATCACTTAACCACACTGTTATAATTGTTCACTCTATTATACAGTCACTTCCAGTGTCGGATTTACCATTGTACTTAGGTGTTCTTAAGCGCAGGGCCCCATTGGAGAGGGGGGAGGGGGGGGCATCCTCCTGCCTAAAAGATTTTTTACGATGAATTTTTCAAATTAAGGGGCCCCATAACTTAACTAGCACAGGGCCTCATTTGTCCTAAATCCAGCACTGGTCACTTCTCAGTGTAGATATGATATAATTGTTTCTACTTTTGGCACAAGGCCAGCAATTACCCAGTACATTACTGGTACTTTATTTCCTCTGCCCCGTAAGGATGAAAGGCAAAGTTAACCTCGACGGGAGATATGATATAATATTTTGTTTGTGTAGACATGATATAATATTTTGTTTGTGTAGATATGATATATTTTGTTTGTGTAGATATGATATAATATTTTGTCTATTATTTCTTTGTAGGATGTGCCTTTAATAAAAGTTTGGAAAATGTATTTAAAGATCGTCAAATTGAAGATCTTTGGATACCCTACTATTGTATCACCACAGACATATGTTCGTCTTCAATGAGAGTGCACACCACAGGTAAAGAGAAATATGTCTTTGAATGATTCTGAGA
Source organism: Eledone cirrhosa (assembly GCA_964016885.1). Taxonomy (NCBI): domain Eukaryota; kingdom Metazoa; phylum Mollusca; class Cephalopoda; order Octopoda; family Eledonidae; genus Eledone; species Eledone cirrhosa. The sequence goes on from OZ024758.1 coordinate 22,427,867, forward strand.
TTTATATGATACATCTTATGATACTCCTTTAGTGTGTGGTCTATCAGTCTGTAATCAGTGTAATATGATATACATTTTATGATACATCTTATAGTACTACTTTAGTGTGTGGTCTATCACAGTCTGTAATCAGTGTAATGATATGATACATCTTATGATACATCTTATGATGCATCTTATGATGCATCTTATGATGCATCTTATGATGCATCTTATGGTACTACTACTGTATGGTCTATCACAGTCTGTAATGATATGATATACATCTTACTTTAGTGTGTGGTCACCATAAGAAAAACAAATATAATTATAGTATAGCTTTGTGAATGTGGAGTTGGTTAGCTGGGTTAACAAAGAATCAAATAGAATCTAAAAGTTACTGCTGCTGCTATATATATATATATATATATATATATACAAAAAGTTATGAAACGAAAGGAGCTGTGTGGTTACTAAAAACAAGGTTTAGGAAGGTGGTTAGGACACGGAACAGGAGGAGAAAGGAAGAAAGGAGTTTCCATCGTCAGCTGTAAATGTAACCCGAACCGATGTTTCGGTGCTGAATTACAGGACATCGGTGTAGTTGGGGTGCACCCGAGGCCTTTTATTAATCAAAAGGCCAGGTGGAAAAGGAGAGAGAGTGAATAGGGAGAGAGAAGAAGAAAAGAGATTCCCTCTCTTTTCTTTTTCTCTCTCCCTTTCCAGGGGGGAAAAAGATGAGAGAGGAAGAAGGGGAAAAATAGGAAAGGAATAGAAGAAAAAAGTGTGCAGATCCCATCGTGGGAAGACACAGATGAAAGAAACATGCAAATATATATATCAAAGGTATATATTCCACATATTACAATGAAGCTCTAGCTTGGAGCAGATTTGTTGATAAGGTAGAATATACTAAGTACGAGCATAAACCTAGGAAAAATAGATCTCGATGTCTTATATGGTATAACCCACCATATAATATGGAGGTGGCCACACCAATAGCAAATCTCTCTCTCTCTCTCTCTATATATATATATATCTATCTATCTATCAGTAGAATATTGGAGGGTTAAATCCATAGTATTTGAGCACTCAGTCCATGGGACAAGTTTGGTAGTAGTAGTAGTAGTAGTAGTAGTAGTATATGGTTCTGCATAAGGTGAAACATTTGTTCTCGGCATGGTGAACTAACTGTTGTGGAACTACTTCTATATATATATATATATATATATATATATGTGTATGTGTGTATATATATATATATATATATATATTCTAACGATCGACTTTCGTAAAATCGGACCGAGGAAACAATGTTTTCGTCGGTCTTTCCAGTTGCTAATACTATCTATCGGTTGCAACTCCAGGTAGAAGGAGCAACGTGAAATAAAGTGTCTTGCTCAAGGACATAACGCATCGCCCGGTCCAGGAATCAAACTCCCAATCTCAAGATTGTGGATCCAATTCTCTAACCACTCAGCCACACGCCTTCACACACACACATATATATATATATATATATATATATACACACACACACACACACTATATATATATATATATATATATATATATATATATATATATATATATATATATAAAAAAAAAAAAACTATGATATAATCCATTATATTGATTTAGTAAAATGGATTTAAAACAAAGCAAAATATTTTGAAGAGTTACTTTAATTCAGGAATAGTTTTATTGGAATGTGATAAAGAGAATTATTCTTGCTCAGACCATGTCTTCTATATACTTAACTATCTCTGTCCGTATGCATTCTATTTCCATTCTCTTTTATATTCATCTGTTAGTCCATACACTTATCTTATTAAGAAAGATTGTTCCCTCTTCTATTTACAGGTTCACTTTGGCGCTATGTCCGTGCCAGTATGTCCTTATCTGGTTACCTTCCACCCCTCTGTGATCCAGTAGATGGCCACTTGTTGTTAGATGGTGGTTATGTTAACAACCTCCCAGGTATATGATAGCCTTCTATAAGTTTTTAATCTTTTAAGTTTTCTGAAACTAAAGTATTTGAGAAATTTTCAGCAAATTGATGTAGAAAGTGTGAGATATTTAACTTTTTTTTATTTAGATGTTTTATAAAAAATATATTTTAAATATTTTTTTGCCTCAGACATTGCTGTTTAGTGCAGGTCATAGATTCGATATTATAAAAGTCTTTACCATGAAAATATAATTGTTTCTACATTTGGCACAAGGCCAGCAATTACCCAGTGCATTATGAAAATATAATAGTATATATAGAGTAATGTAAATGCTAAAGGGTTAAAATAATACCACTGGTATCTGTTAAATGAGAGTAATATCTCAAGATAATGAGCTCCACATATATGAGAGGATATAAAACTGAGATGTTTGACTATAAACTATACTGAAAGATATAACTAGTGAAGAAAACAAATGCTGACTATAATAGCTATGAAAAAATGTAATCCCATCATTCTAAGTTAACCCTTTAGTATTTAAACTGGCCGTAGCCTGCCAGAATTCTCTCACCTCTTTCTGTTCAAACTGGCTGTAACTGGCCACTCATACTGATGTTAAGGTATTGTTATCAAAATAATATCAAAATCTCATAGATTCAATATTATATGAGATAATTGTGTGAGATAAAGCCTTTACTGTGAAAATACAATAGTAAATATAGAGTAATGTAAATGCTAAAGGGTTAAAAGCTAAGAAATGCTCTGAATGTTTGCAGGAAGTAGTAGATTAGTTCGGTTTCTTAAGGACCTAAATACAAGATGACACAAAGCTAGCAATATCATACATTTGACATTATGTGAGGTAAAGCCTTTATTGCTAAAATATAATAGTATATACAGAGTAATGTAAATGCCAAAGGGTTAATGAAGCCTCCATCAATTATACTTAACTACATTCTGTGGTGTAGAAAACTTATGAAACTATATTATTAGCTACTGTGTTGTGTGTGTTGGGTTGCTTGGTGGTGGTGGGTAAGGCTGAAATTACTTTGGGGTGTGTATATCACAAGCTGAAAGGTTTTTTTTCTCTTTTCTTCTCCAGCTGATGTGATGCGTGCTAAAGGTGCTCAAACGATATTTGCTGTCGATGTAGGCAGTCAAACAGAAGATGAACTCACAAATTATGGAGATGAACTCTCAGGTTGGTGGCTTCTCTGGAACCGCTGGAATCCATGGGCGAAAAATGTGAAGGTATGAATTTTCTTTTCTTTCATTTATTCTTTTTTTTTTTTTTTTTTTTTTTTCCCGAGACGGTTGCTTTAAACGCTTAACTAGGGTAAGAAAAGTGTGGGGAAAAGTTAAGAGAACTACTTACCTCTGTTGACAACAAAGGTATTTTCTCTCCAAAGAAAGAGTAGATCAATATGATGCTTGCATAAGAAATGCGATGTTGCAAGGCAGTAAGGCATGTATATACATATATAAATATTGATTTTACTGTATATACTCGAATATAAGTCGACTACCTGCCTGCCCCATTTTATGTCTAAGAAATGGGCAAAAATCCAAACCCCATTTATAAGCTGAGGCAGCTTATAAACATTGTTTAAATGGCAAATGTAAGCCCCTCCTCAATATTTTACCATTTTTTTTCTTTTGAGTGGAGGGTCACATATTTCTCAGCTTATATTTGAGTATATATATTGTAGTTCCATTGTGAGACGATTTCATGAATGGATTGAGTTAAATGTTTAGTATTTGTTGTGATATTTCAGGTGCCAGACATGAATGAAATCCAATCTCGCCTAGCTTATGTATCGTGTGTAAGACAACTCGAAGTTGTGAAAAATAGTGATTACTGTGAATATGTCCGACCACCAATTGATAAATTCAAAACTTTACAATTTGGCAGTTTTGATGAAATTTATGTAAGTAAAATAATTTTTAAAAAAATTCTATATTTCAAAAAATATTATTCAACTTAACCATGAATTCTACAAGTTAATATTTTCTTTATTATACATATATTACAGAGGAATAGTTTCAAGTGTTCAGGTAATAAATGTACAAAAAAAAAGATCTTTGATGCTATATTAGCATTCAATAATGATTGGCAGTATCGGTAGAGGGTCGGACGCCATGCTTTCCAGCATAGTTACGTCCCTTTACGATCTGAGTTCAAATCCCGCCGAGGTTGACTTTGCCTTTCATCCTTACGGGGTCGATAAAATAAAGTACCAGTAATGAACTGGGTAATTGCTGGCCTTGTGCCTAAAGTAGAAACAAATAATGATTTATCAAGTTACTTTTGAAACAAATACAACCATATTTTCATTCTTCTTTTGTGATTATACTCAACTGTTGTTGTTTTTTTAAAACTGTCATATAATAATAATAATAATAATAATAATGATTGTGTACAGTGCTCAGGTGCACTATACCTCATCAAAGGTGCATGTGTAGTACATAGAATAATGTACAAATGTCAGAAAATTGAACAGTGTTTGAGTCAAGATATACACAGATACATGCATGCGTGTGTATGGAGCGGGAATATCAGGTGTAGTGTTGGTGAATTATGGGAAGCATGGAAGTTTTGAAGGATGCAGAAGTTATGAAAAACATTTTTATTAGTGCTATGTTAACTGCAAGAATTTATGAATTTCACAGGATCTCCCTGAAGTTTAATCTTTCTCTGATAACTATAATGATATGTAGTGGTAGAAAATAACAACCACTTCACAACCTCAAATGTTATGTTAAATTTCTTTGGCATTATTGTTTTTACTGAAAGATTTTAATATCAATTTTGTCTTGTAGGAAGTTGGTTACCACCATGCAAAAACACTGTTTAGTGGCTGGATCAAAGGAGGACTTTTGAAAGATCTTTTCATGGAAAAATCAGAAGAAAGAAAGTTCAAAAAGAAAGCATCACCATTATTTGTAAGAATGCCATTAATTATAAAAAATATTATTGTTGTTTATCAATGTCATATATTCTTCATTTTTGTACAGTTTTTTCAGCAATATATTAGATGTATATATATATATATATATATATATATATATATATATATATATATAGTTATATTTGGGGAGGGTCATGTTATAATATTGCCAGAAATAATAATAAAAAAACACTCGCTGTTTGGTTTGGGTTGGGTTTCATTTCTGTATATCCCTATAGTTAATTTAGTTGGCAATCAATCTTTATCATTGATTCACCAACAGTTAAAAAAAAAATATATATATTTTATATATATATATATATTTATATATATATATATTTATATATATTTATATATATATATATTTTATATATATATATATAGTCTCTCTATATATATATATATATCAAAGTTCTTTCATCACACACCTGTGTCATCATCAGTGGTACTATTATGTTTCCTCCCATTGTATTGTAATTTTTACTTCTAAGTGCCTAAATCAGAAACCATTATTACCATAGTTCTGTAGATCTTAATTCTCATCACTTCAGGCATGTAACAGTTTTTAAGTCTTTGGTGGAAAGTTGATGGAATTTTATTTGAAATATATCTTCATCTTCAGGTTGGTTACTCTGGTATTTTAGAGGTTACCCCTGTTTATCACATGAAACAGTGTGGTTCTTTTTTTTTGTTGTTGGTGCTATTATTAGTAACTTTAGTTAGTTTTAATTATAGTATGAAAGTAATTAACCCTTTAGCATTTACATTACTCTCTAGTTACTATTATATTTTACATCCCTTTACAGTTTGAGTTCAAATCCCGCCGAGGTTAACTTTGCCTTTCATCCTTACGGGGTCGATAAAATAAAGTACCAGTAATGTACTGGGTAATTGCTGGCCTTGTGCCTAAAGTAGAGACAATTATATTTTATGGGGTCAATAAAATAAAGTACCAGAAATGCACTGGAATAATTGCTGGCCTTGTGCCAAAAGTAGAAACAATTATATTTTCATGGTAAAGGCTTTATCTCACATAATATCAAATCTAGGAGATTTTGATATTATTTATTTTGAGAATAATACCTTAATGTCAGTGTGAGCAGCCAGTTATGGCCAGCTTGAACAGAAAGAGGCCATTTTAAATGCTAAAGAGTTAAACTTTTGTTAATGATCCATAAGCTAGCATGTAAGGCTTAGAGTGGAAGTTTATCTCTTGAGGTAGCACATTTGTCATGACTGCTTTGTTGGGCTGTTAGTTCGGGAATTTTTCCTAGTCCTGACTCTCTAGATACTCAGGAATATTTGAAATTTAACTGTGTAGTTTGGTTGTTGGTTATTTGGAGATAGTACTGCTATTGTTGTTGATGTTGTTCCAAACAATTTATCATAAGAACTTGAAGCTTATATGTAAGTATATCTGATAAGCTTGGAATTGGTATTAGTGTTTTTGTAGTGTAGTTTTATGTAAAGTAGTG
>OZ024758.1:22441720-22484220 GCA_964016885.1 Eledone cirrhosa
GTAACTCTGGGGTTTCTATATCTAGCCATTAAAATGTGTCCCAATATAGACCCTAAATTCTATGGTGAGGTGCACCTTCCAAGAGAGACTTTTAAAGCATAAAGTGTACTAACTATAGAGTAGTTTATATTATTATTAAGGTGGATTAACCCATCTTAAGGTGCTACAAATGGAAATTATAGATGATGAGCGAGGATTCTAAAATGATCTCTGTGGTTGTAGTCTGCTCATATGACCAGGCGCGGTGATTGCAGGATTGCTTCAGGACCCAATGATCTCTGGTAAGATCTGGGTCATCGCTTGCTACATTGGATGTCGAAAGATAATCGTCCCCAGGCAGGCCAAGGTCAATCCGCAGTCCTCGCGACCCCTCTCTGACCGTCAGATCATCCATATACGTACAACCCGCACGGCAGTTGCATTGCATTCACTCACTGCGCTCAGCAGCCCGGTCCTACTGGTCAACAGCGCTACTCGATTAAATCATTTTACATCTGTCTAAGGAAGGTGTTTCCTCTGCCCAACAACATCCAACCGATCAATTCATGCTCAAAATTACCCTTAGAGCGGTGTAGTGCCATCAAGTGGGTGGATGTTGTCACACCTGCCGTAGAGGTATAAATGGGTATTTTCCCTGCGAAGGGTTCCAGAGGGATGCCGTTGTTTGTGTTATAATGGATCAGCTAGTGTTGGGTATGTAGTATAGGGTGTGTTTCTGGTGTTTGATGCTAGATGTGGTGTTAGGTTCCAGTCCGACATTGCTATATATAGGGCTTAAAGTTTTGGAAGGAATGTCTGAGGCGGTGCTGGCAAGTTGCAAACACCTCAGATTTTTTGTTAAGTAGGTTACGGTTGGAGAAGATAATATTGTGTGTCTCTAGAATACAGAGGTTACAGAATTTATTAGGTGGTTTGTACGAGGTCGCGCTGCCTATCACTTCCCATTTGAGTGTGTATGGTTTATTTTTAGATTTTAGATAGTGTATGTAGCTAGAAAGTGAGGTGGAGTTGGCTAGGCTGTGCTTTTTGAACGAGTGGATGTGCGAGTTATATCTGATTTTGAAGCAGTTAGAAGTGGAGCCTACATAGGTTTCTGAAGAGTTATTAGTCGTGACTGTGCATGAGTATATGACATCCTTGGTTAGGCATTTTTTATCTAAAGGGCAGGTTCTATTAGCTCTACAGTTACAATTATTCTGTGCGTTAGTCCGCTGGTTATAATGCAATGCGGAAGTCTGTGTGGTGGATATAGGATTTTGGGTGTTCGGGTTGGCAACCCTGGTGTTATTATTTATACTAGTGTTATTTCTATTGTTACTGCCGTTGCTATTGTTGCTTGCTACAGTGGTATTTAGAGGGTTTGCATCCTGTTGTGATTTTGTTTGTTGGAAGTAAGAACTAATTTTACTATTATTGCTGCTAGCTATGTGGTATGCTAAGTTAGGCGTCGTAGAGTATGAGATTTTAATGGTGTTTTTGTTTAAGAGGTTGTGGTACTTGTGTCCTAGAGGGAAGTTTTTATCTAGTAGTGAGAAGAAAGCCCTAGGTATGTTGGTGGAGACATTTAGGTTGAAAGGAGGGTTGAAAAATGTATTATTTCTTCTTCTATTTTTGTTTTTAGTGTTTGGTGTGTTGCTTCCTCCTAAGGCCTCACAGTAGTTTCCATGGTAATGGTTACTTCCTGTGGCACCCTCCGCTTTGGTGTACTTGTGGTTGCTATTCCTATTATTAGATTTCCTCATGGACATGTTGTGCGAGATTATGTTGTAGCTATGTGTTTTCTTAGGTAGGAACTCAATTTCTATATTATGGCCGGAGCTAGCTAATGCTTGATTGTAATATTGTGAGTTTTTGCTAAATATGTTTGCGTCATAGGACAGACTAGAGATTCTATTGGACACCCCCTTAGAGATAGAGTTTAATATTGATCTAGGGTGATTAGACTTGGTATCTACGTAAATAAGTTTCTCATTAGGCTTATGGAAAGGTGTATATATTTTTGAGTCTAGGTATAGTGTGGCGTCTAGGAAGTTAACATTTTTAGTGTTTTTGTCCATGGTGATACTAAGGTTAAAGTTTTTGAATGTCTTATGCAGTTGTTTTCTAGTTCTTTCTATATTAAATTTTTTATATTCTATGAGTAGAAGTGCATCATCGCGGTACAAACCACCGTTGAGGTAAGGGAGGTCTTTATGGATTTCATTGAGGAGGTATAGGCCGACCAAATCAGTGACCTGCGCCGAGTCACTAGATCCCATGGTTATGTCGAAGTTGTTGTGCGTATCCTTGCGTGTCCATAGTTGGTCCTCGAAGGTGATTATGGTTTTACGGGCCGCAAGGATGACATCAACCTGGGCTCTAGTCAGGTCGCTATTGGTCATGGCCATGATAAGTGCCTTATTTAATAGGATAGGGGAAATAGAGGTGTAGTATGAATTGATATCAAATTGAATAAATTTTTTGTTTTTATTATTCTTGATATCCTTAAACCATTCAATTACTTCACCCGTATTTCCCCATTGTTTAAGGTGTATCTTGTGTTTAATTTGTGGGATGATTTTATCCAAAATCTTCTTGCTGATAATACCAATGTCGGACTTGGAAGGGCAGATAAGTCTTATCGTGGGGTTGCTGATGAAGTTCTCCTTATGGTCCTTCAGAGAGAATCTAGGGGGGTTCGGAGTGAAAGGTTGTGTATGCCTCTGTAGTCCTAGTTTAGACACTATATTATAACCCTCTACATTAATATCTTCTAAGTTTTTCAAGGTGGTTTTTTTGTAGCTTTTATGTAGTTCATTATATATAAACTTTCTATAAGTAATATAATCTAGGCTGTATATGTTATTAGTTTTATCTGCGTGTACAATAATTTTATTACTAGTTTTGAATCCACTAATAGAAGTGTTAAGTTTGTTTAAGAAGGTGTTGCTTCTAATATGGTGCTTATTGTATTTAATGTTCTTAACTAGTTTAACTAGGTCATTTTCAAAGGAGTTAAGTAGAGTGTTATGAGGGGGGCTTTTAAAGGTTTTAAAGCCGAAGGAGTCAAAATTGTTAGTATTATTCAAGTTGTTAGATTTGTTTCTATCATAATGGAATGTCCTCCATCTCACTCTATTGATAAATGAATTTACACTGTTGATCAGCAATTTCTCATATGTATTCCTGGATGGTATTGGTATGTTCTTGGTTGACATGGGGAGTTGGTCTTTGATTAGCATATTGGCAATATTATATGTCAGCTCAACGATATGGAGCAGTTAATAGTATTAGTTATACTATTTATGGTTATGTAAATACAAAGCCTTAAGCAGTTGTAAGTATTTTACACACACCCTAAATAGTGGTAGGCAGTAACGTATTACTACCTTATTACCAGTAAGTTAAGTAGCTCAATGTAAAAACATCAGATGATTTACAGAGCAGTTATATGAAATATAAGAATCAAAGAACTGTTCAAAACATTATTGTGCTTACAGCTGTTTCCTCCAAACCGAGGTTTGGATTCTTCGGAGCAATTTATTAATGCATGGACAGTTATATGACCTCCTTTTCAGCCGAGAGACATACCAAATACATATTCAAACATTGATACATATTCAAACATTGTGGGTCAACATTCATTACAGAATTTAGAGTGGCAGTACACACTTCGAGATTACATTTATATTAATAGGTACAATCAAAAATCAAAGATATAGGTTAAAGTACAGCATGAAGATAAGTGGTTATATAGTGCAAATGTTATATGTGTGGCACGCATGTGCGTCTTGTTTATATAGTGTGGCAGAGAGATATGTGTGGTAGAGGCACTTAGGTAGGTAAATAAGAGTGTTAGGTTGGTAGGTCTGGTGGCAAAGTCTTTATATGGCAGGTGTGACAACATCCACCCACTTGATGGCACTACACCGCTCTAAGGGTAATTTTGAGCATGAATTGATCGGTTGGATGTTGTTGGGCAGAGGAAACACCTTCCTTAGACAGATGTAAAATGATTTAATCGAGTAGCGCTGTTGACCAGTAGGACCGGGCTGCTGAGCGCAGTGAGTGAATGCAATGCAACTGCCGTGCGGGTTGTACGTATATGGATGATCTGACGGTCAGAGAGGGGTCGCGAGGACTGCGGATTGACCTTGGCCTGCCTGGGGACGATTATCTTTCGACATCCAATGTAGCAAGCGATGACCCAGATCTTACCAGAGATCATTGGGTCCTGAAGCAATCCTGCAATCACCGCGCCTGGTCATATGAGCAGACTACAACCACAGAGATCATTTTAGAATCCTCGCTCATCATCTATAATTTCCATTTGTAGCACCTTAAGATGGGTTAATCCACCTTAATAATAATATAAACTACTCTATAGTTAGTACACTTTATGCTTTAAAAGTCTCTCTTGGAAGGTGCACCTCACCATAGAATTTAGGGTCTATATTGGGACACATTTTAATGGCTAGATATAGAAACCCCAGAGTTACCTCCCCGCATGCATTAACTCCCCTTAGCCACACACACACTTCCGGTATTCAATGGCGTTTCTCGAAACGTAACATCCCCCTGTATCGAACTAAAGAACACCAGACTACGATCTCTTACTGGATTGTCGTGGATTATGTGAAAGGCATATAATCGAAATATACACTCCCTTGACCATGAAAATGCCGAAGTACATGAATTACTTGACATCCCTGCGCTGTGCATCTCCAATACTTATAACACTTTTAATGCTTGCACTATCTTTAATGCTTATAATATTTCTCCACACACAGACTATATCAATCATATAAAGACTTTGCCACCAGACCTACCAACCTAACACTCTTATTTACCTACCTAAGTGCCTCTACCACACATATCTCTCTGCCACACTATATAAACAAGACGCACATGCGTGCCACACATATAACATTTGCACTATATAACCACTTATCTTCATGCTGTACTTTAACCTATATCTTTGATTTTTGATTGTACCTATTAATATAAATGTAATCTCGAAGTGTGTACTGCCACTCTAAATTCTGTAATGAATGTTGACCCACAATGTTTGAATATGTATCAATGTTTGAATATGTATTTGGTATGTCTCTCGGCTGAAAAGGAGGTCATATAACTGTCCATGCATTAATAAATTGCTCCGAAGAATCCAAACCTCGGTTTGGAGGAAACAGCTGTAAGCACAATAATGTTTTGAACAGTTCTTTGATTCTTATATTTCATATAACTGCTCTGTAAATCATCTGATGTTTTTACATTGAGCTACTTAACTTACTGGTAATAAGGTAGTAATACGTTACTGCCTACCACTATTTAGGGTGTGTGTAAAATACTTACAACTGCTTAAGGCTTTGTATTTACATAACCATAAATAGTATAACTAATACTATATTTATATATATATATTTATATATATATTTATATATATATTTATATATATATTTATATATATATATATATATATTTATATATATATATATATATATTTATATATATATATATATTTATATATATATATATTTATATATATATATATATATATTTATATATATATATATATATTTATATATATATATATATATTTATATATATATATATTTATATATATATATATATATATTTATATATATATATATATATTTATATATATATATATATATTTATATATATTTATATATATATTTATATATATATATATATTTATATATATATATATATATTTATATATATTTATATATATATTTATATATATATATACATATTTATATATATATATATATTTATATATATAATCATCATTATTATTTTTACGTTTGCTTTTCCATGCTTGCATGGGTTGGATGTACATATATGTATATATACGTATATATATATATATATGTATCTCTATATATATATATGTGTATATATATATATATATATATATATATAAATATCCTATAGAAATAACTTCTACAACACTAGAACTGTTTCATTTGTTAGAAATCATCAGGAAAGTCTTGTTGATTTCAAATGAAAGAAACAGTTTTAGTCTTGTAGAAGTTATATTTATATGAAATATAATTTATATTGAGTACCTCTACTAATTTATATTGAGTACCCTGTATAACTGTGTTTTTTCTGTTTCTCTTCGGAAAAGCATTATATATAATTATATATATATATTGCACACACTTTCTCACACACATATATAATTATTTATTTTGAAATTTTTGTCCTCTTTAGCAGGCTGATATGAGCCTTGTACATGGCAGGAAGTAAAGTGGTGATCATAATATTACAGGTCAAGAATGTCTATCAACTCAATTCCAACTCCTAGTAAGGTTATTGGTGCTAATGCTTCAGCTAGATATATATATATATATATATGTATATATATATAATATATATATATATATATATATATAAAATCCCATACCAAATGCCCTTACCGAATCTCCCTGTATGTAATTTATGTAGTTATTAATTTAACTGTAAACCTTTTCTAGCTTTTGCAGCATATAAAAATATTTATTACAATATGCATTTTAAAGTCTTTTACTCAATGAGGCAACAAGTGTATTTTTTTTTTCTTCTTTTGAAATATTTGACAATTATTTTGCTGTTCAATATTTTTTATGTCACACTATATATATTTTCTCCTTGCATGAACATTCCTAGAATGGCTTATTCCAGCTGTCAGCTCTGATACATCACAGTTTGTATTGATTGATAACACTGGGGAACACAACTTTTTGTGACTTCAATTTTAGACCTACTTCTGTGTATATTGGGGTTGCTGATTCTAAAAATGACATTAGTTCTTCTCTATTGACTCTGCTTACCAAGATATATATCAATGTATGTTTATATATAATGCATACAATGTTATATAATCGATGACATGACTGGCAACCACTTTTGTTGCTAATTTAATACAAAACTATGATAATGTTAGCTAAAATAGTATATTAACATCAAACCAGCATAAAGTACGAAAACTACTTATTAAATTCAAACAAGCTTAAGACACAAACGACTAGCTTTCTATGACTGGATGCCTTTCCTAGCACCAACCACTTTACAGCATGTACTAGGTGCTTTTATTGTGTAGATCACCAGCACTAGGGAGGTTATCATGTCCTTGACACAACTAAAAGGTCCTCCCAACCTTTTGTTTAGCAAGCTTTCACCAAATGGTTGTGGACGTAATGCCATTTGATGCTCAATTTACAACCAAGTTTACAAAATGAAGAGAGCATATAGTTCCTCAGGAAATTCTTTGCTACCATATTAAGGATATATGAAGGCTGGATAGAATTGAAGCAAGTATGCTTCGAAGGATATGCTATGTCAATGTGTGTGAACAACCAAGCATGGACAAGTTGAGAGAGAAACTGTGTTTAAGAGGAATAAGCTGTAGTGTTCAGGAGAGAAGACTATGTTGGTATGGAGATGTGATGTGCATGGATGATGGCCATTGGGTGAAGAAGTGCCAAGTAATCCCAGTGGAAGGAAGACGGAGTAGAGAAAGACCACGGAAAACATGGGCGGAGGTGGTGAGAGCTGACCTCAGACAGCTGAAGCTCACAGAGGAGATGACGAAGGACTGTGACGAATGGAGAGATGCTGTGCTGAAGAGGACCCGTCCCACCCTTGCAAGCGGATGTAAAATGATGATGATGATGATTAAATGATGACAATACACATGCCTCAGTGTTGTCCATTGAGTGTTGTAAACACAGATCTTTGTCACTCAGTGTTCATCTTTTGTTCAACTGTCCCTGAGACATATAAATCATGGATACTTAGTGTACTGACTCTGCTAGTATAGGAGAAAATTTGTCATCTTCAGATTCACACAGATCACCCATTGGTGGTCTCAGTATAATATGTCTTCTGGGACTAATGACCAATTGGGATTGATCTTTATCTGTTGCCATTGTGTAGAACAAATAATTTTAGGCAAAAATGTTATTATTATAGACCTCCCTGTATGATCTGAGTTCAAATCCCGCCTTACGGGGTCGATAAAATAAAGTACCAGTAATGCACTGAGTAATTGCTGGCCTTGTGCCAAAAGTAGAAACAATTATTATAGAGATGCAGTTAGATTTATGATCAACTCATAATACCATTCCAAAAGGGTAATGGAGTAGGTGATGACATATGTAATATCTCAAAAACTAGAGCTGTTAGACCAAAATGGAGTCTGAATCAGTGGCATAAAAATATCCAGAATCTGGTCTAAAATCTCAGGTACCAAGAAAAAAATTTTGTTCCCCAGTATAATCAAAGCACTTTCATTATATGAGTTCTTGAAAACCCTTTAAGAGGATTTAAGAATTGTTCCTATTTTTTTTTTTTTTTTACACTTTCTATCTGGAGTTTGATTAGACATAGTTCCTGTTATTGACCAATTGACCATTTAGTGAACACTTCCAGTTAGTTGAGATCGGTCAGTCTGTCTCACTTGCACTGTCTTCATATTCCAGCAGGAAACCTGTTTATATTCTATGAGGTCTGCCTAGAGGGATTTAAAATATTACTGTCAGAAATTTAACACATTTGAATACAAAGACAATCTTTGGTGTTGTGATCATGGTAATTATAAAAATAATGAAATAATATTATATGGTGATGATGATAATATAGTTATATAATAATAATTAATTAAAAAAAAAATATTACTAAATAATTTTATCAATTTTTCAAGCTGGGAATTTTTTATTTTTTATTTTTTTTTTTTCCTTATGTGTGTTGTCAGGTCTTTAATGACCCTTGGTATTTTCCTTAACAAGCATCATGCTGTCCATTCATTAGTGCAAATTATATAGTTTAACCACAAATGTTATTGAATCTGTAGCAGTGGAGATTTCTGGTGTCCTTAGTCCCTGCTATTGGAATGACTATTTCAATGCGTCTCTCTTGCTATCATTTGGAGCATCTGTTTCTCCATTCTATCCACTGAGACCATGAAGCAGCTTGCACCTGGGTTTCTGTGTGTCAGCATTCTTCTACCACACTGCCTGGGCTCATATCATTAGAGCAGTGATGATCAAATATTTGTTGTAGTGAGCAGATATTTCAACATACTTCCACCACACTGTCTGAGCTCATATCATTAGGGAAGCACTGGTCATATATTTACTGTAGTTAGCTATTTCAACATACTTCCACCACACTGTCTGGGCTCATAACATTAGGGCTGCATTGGTCATATATTTACTGTAGTTAGCTATTTTAACATACTTCCACCACACTGTCTGAGCTCATATCATTAGGGCAGCGATGACTGAGTATTCTTTCTCATATATTTGTTGTAGTTTCAACATACTTCATATATACATAGCAAACAACATTTTTTTTGTGTTCAGTAGAGGTCACTTTATCATTTTTGCTTGTGGTTGCACACCACAAATAACGAATCCCTATTAATGTCATTTGTGCTACATTTAGGAATGTACCTGTGGATTAAAGGTAAGCTCTTATTAGCCGAATTCCTTCATTCAATTTTGATTTCCGGCTTTAGCTATTTCAGTTATATTGCTCAAAACAAAAAACGACTCCTAAATCTGAGCCTTGTGCCTATATAAAACCTTGATATTACTGTTCAGTTTGGGATTGATCATCACCATTATTTTGACGTCCATTTTCACGCTTGCTGAAAAGTATGTTCACTTCCATTGTTACTCACTTCAAGTTTTACATCTTGCTTTAGCTTCTATTTTTTTAACATATATAAAGTATGTTTAATCTTTTCTGTTATTTACATATAAGAGATTGTGTTATGTTAGTCAGTATCCTGTTTGATATTAGTTTGATATTGGTTTGATATTGGTTTGATATTGGTTTGATAAAGTTTATATTTCTCACAATCTACTTCATTCCTGATGTCCTGCTTTCACCATATTGCTTTAAAAAAAAAAAAAAAAAAAAATTATATTTCTACATTGCTGTGGATTGGCAGAATTGGTAAAGTGCTGGGCAACATGCTTTGCAACATAGAGTTACAGCCCTTTACGTTCTGAGTACAAATCCCTCCGAGGTTAGCTTTTCCTTTCATCCTTACGGGGTCGATAAAATAAAGTACCAGTAATGTACTGGGGTCGATTTAATCGACTTTCTCCTCTCCCAAAATTGTTGGCCTTCTGCCTAAATCAGAAACAATTATATTTGTACATGTTAAGATTTAATAAATGAAAATGTATTCTAATAATCTGAATATCATCATAAATAGATTGTTTATTTTACTTGCTTGTGAAACCTCTAATACCTCGGTTCACAAACATCTAGTACCTCGGTTCACAAACTTAATTCATTCCTGAAGGCCGTTTGTCATCTGAAATGTTCGAAAACCAAAACTATTTTTCCTGTTCAAAATATTGAGAGAGAGAGACTGTGTGTGAAAGATAGATAACACCATAGTAACTAACTACACAGTAAGTGATGCTTTCCTGCCAATACTTTCAGCTTGTTGCCAACAGTTGTTGCTGGTTTGTGTGTTTGATACTTGAGACACTGTTTGTCAATCGAGACATTTTATGTTCAGAAAAATTGTTCGTGAACCGATTTGTTCATGATGAAAGGTGTTAGTGAACCACGGTTCCACTGTAGTTGTAAAATTGTAATACATTCTGGAATAGATGCATTCTCTTCATAACTTTGAACTGTTTGTTTTAATCAGAAGTTTTAGCTTGCTCTTCTGCTGCCAGCCAGTGAGAGAATTTCAGAACAAATGATTGTAGCAACAGAGAAAATGGACTTTGACCTGAAGCAATGGCAAATAACAATCAATTGTTCATCTGTCCAACTGCTTTCAAAGGAACTCAATAATTATAATATTCATTTAACCCTTTAGTATTTAACCATTTACCATTTACATTACTCTATATTTACTATTGTATTTTCGCAGTAAAAGCTTTACCTTACATAATATCTCACAAAACATCGAATCTGAGATTTTGATATTATATATTTTGAGAACAATACCTTAACATCAGTATGAGTGGTCAGTTACAACTGGTTTGAACTGAAAGAGGGGAGTGTATTCTGGCTGGATATGGCCGGTTTAAATGCTAAAGGGTTAAACCAGCCATATCCAGCCAGAATCCTCTCACCTCTTTCTGTTCAAACTGGCCATAACCGACTGCTTATACTTGTTATAAGGTATGTTAAGGTATTGTTCTCAAAATAAATATCAAAAGCTCATAGATTCGATGTCATGTGAGATATTATGTAAGATAAAGCCTTTACCATGAAAATACAATAGTAAATATAAGGCAATGACAGACGACCGTGACCTCTGGCGTCACGCAGTAATACAGAGTACCTGACCTCCCATAGGTACAAGCTGAAGCATATAGACAATATGCCCCCCACACCCTCCCACTGCAAGGTGGTCGTGGAGGTGCCACGGCAAAAAAGCACCCAGCCCACACTGTAAAGTGGACGTGTAGGCGCCACGAAAAAGCACCCAGCACTCACTGTAAATGAGATTGGTGTTGGGAAGGGCATCCAGCTGTAGAAATCAAGCCAAATCAGTTCCTGTATGAGCAAGGCATGGTCAGCCGATCAGACACTGCCCACAACAGGACAACCCGTCAAACCCATGCTAGCGTGGAAGAACGGACGTAAAACGGTGATGATGATGATGAAAGTAATGTAAATGCTAAAGTGTTAACTTTATCATTTTTGTTTAAATTCGGTGTCGGGTCACTTCTCATATCCTATCTAAGTTCTTCTCCACAGTGAAGTTTTATAAAAATTGTTGCATTTTTGGTATTGAATTTATCAGATTCTACATAAATATTTACATTTATTGTTTGTTTTGTTTGTTTGTTTTTTAAATTTTCTTTGTGAATTAATAATAAAAAAAAAGAAGAAAATAGTGCTTTATGGTTGTGTTATGGATTGTCATAATATTTTTTTATTTTGATATTTTCTTTTGCTATTTTCTTTTGTTAGCCATCAATGCCCACTGTGGCTAATTTCACTGATCTTGCTGAACTGGTTAGCAAGATAGAAGACAATGCTGTTAATTATAGTTCCGATAGCGAAGGTAAGAGTAATTTCTTTACCTTTTTAATTTTTATTTAGTTTCACGTGAGTTTTCTCATTTTGAGAATATTCCTGGTGGGGGCAGGCTTCCTAATGTATGACAGTAATGTCATATGGCTGCGTTAAACATAAAGCTGTCAATTTTTTTACATTAATTTTTCCATGTTGGCATGGGTTGGTTGAGATTTTTTTTAAGTTGAATTGTATGGCTGAATGCCCTACATATTCCCAGCCTCACATGTTTTTTTTAAAAGAAAGGTACAGATCTTCATGCATTTAATCATTGAACAGTAGGACTTCTGTTTCATCATCGTCATCATCTTCGTTTAACATCCATCTTCCACGCTAGGGTTAGACGGGAGTTGTCTCACTTGAGGCAAGGTTGGTCGGGTGACCGTGTCTCGCTCATATAGGACTATCTGGCAGGTTTTCTATGGCTGGATGCCCTTCCTAAAACCAACCACATTTACAGTGTGGAACTTGTGCTAGTGATATTGCCTGGAGTGTCGTCCAATGCAGCTCTCGCTGAGGGCTGGTGCTATAATAAAACACACCCAGTACACTCTGTAAGGTGGTTGGCATTAGAATAGAAAGGGCATCCAGTTGTTAAAACCATAATAACTATAGAACATATGAGCAGGATGTGGTCTCCCTGATCTGCCTGGTTTCGGACCATGACAACTCGTCCCGCCCACGCCAACATGGAAAGCAGATGTAAATATATTTCAATTTTTTTTTTTTTTTTTACATCAGAGGAAATATTACATGAAGAGTTTTATGATAGACACAACTCACCTGATTCAACATCATCAGAAGCTGAAGCATTACCTGAAGATGATGTATTATTATTGCCGAAACCGAATGTAAGTTGACTTTCTATAACCCTTTAGCATTTAAACCAGCCATATCCAGCCAGAATTTTTTCACCTCTTTCTGTTCAAACCAGCTGTAACCGGCCACTCGTACTGATGATATTTATTTTAAGAACAATACCTTAACATCAAAATCTCATAGAATCAATATTATGTGAGATAAATGTGAAGTAATGCCTTTAGCACAAAATTATAGAGTAATGTAAATGTTGAAGGATTAACCCTTTAGCATTTAAATCGACTGTATCCGGTCAGAATTCTCTCACCTTTTTCTGTTCAAACTGGCTGTAATCAGCCACTCATACTGATGTTAAGGTATTGATCTCAAAACAAATATCAAAATCTAATAGCTTTGATATCATATGAGATAATTAGGTGAGGTAAAGCCTTTACTGTGAAAATACAATAATAAATATAGACTAATGTAAATGCTAAAGGATTAATATGCCTAAAGATAGATTGAGAATCGACATGTTTTCCTAATTCAAAAATTACTTTAACTCTTTCATTATCCTATTTATAATGTATGCATTGTATTTGAATTAATGAAGAATTTGGAAGGATTTACTGAAATTTGTATTTTCTAATCACCAAATTGAGGTATTCTTATTTTCTCTCTCCAGATTTCAATCAGACAAAGAGCATCTCATATAAAGTCAAAGTCTTCCTCTTAACATGCCATCCAACTTTCAATGAAATTATTAAAAGAAGAAGATAAATGATATTTGAGAAGTCGGATGCTGTTTTATTTTCTGTTGTAAATGGATTACACCTACAAGATGGTGTCATCTTATCTTGAACAGAATTTATGGTGCAGTTCCTGCTTATGTGTCCTCAGGAAGTCTATGAAGACTTCCAGATATTGCAAAGAAACGATGGGTACTTGTTTTCTAAGTATGGTGGAATGATCTTCATAAAGGTGGCAAGATAAGTGTATTTTGACAATAAAAACTACAGATATGCATTTTTTTTTTCTATATTTTTTTTCAAAGACTTGATTGGAGTTGCTGGTTTGGAAATAAGTTTTATAACTCAACTATAGTGAATACAAGAGGAAATTTAAAAAAAATTAGATATATATATACAAACCTGCACAACTTTACTTTAACCTTTAGCATACTAGTAATTTTTACGAGTTGTTTCCCTTGACACTGTAAAGGGGAGATTACTCTATGGTGCATTTTGTCGCCTCCAGTGCTCTAAAGGTTAAATATAAAAAAAAAAAAAAGGAAGTTGGTATCGTGAATAATACTTTAAAAGAACAATGTGTGTTCCATTTAGATGAATGAAATTTAAGCAAGATTAGATATATTTACAAACCTGAACAACTTTAAATATTTAAAAAAAAAATATTATTATGGATAATATTTGAAAGAACAATGTGTGTTCCATTTGTTATTAAAAAATGTCTTGGATGAAACGAATGAAAGTTTTGAGATTAGATATTTAGATATGTTATATTTGTTAATTGTTAGCATTGAATGTTATAACCATCGTCTCTGTTTCTTTTCTCAATCAATGTAAACAATTTTCTTTTGTGTGTTCTGATGTATGTGTATGAAAGAAAACTTCATAGCCATCAAGCTAGACATCCACAAACCCCTGCATATTTTGAGCTTCCTGAATTCAATTTATTTCTTTGCTAGTAATCTCTCCATATAATATTCCATTATTTTTTTCGTGGATTGGCAGTATCAGTAGAGCGCCAGACACCATGCTTTGCAGCATAGTTATGGCCCTTTATGTTCTGAGTTCAAATCCCGCCTAGGTTAACTTTGCCTTTCATCCTTACTGGGTTGATAAAATAAAGTACCAGTAATGCACTGGTGTTAATTGCTGGCCTTGTGCCAAAAGTAGAACCAATTATTCTTTGGATAATCATCAGCAACTGTTTGCCATTTGGAATTAATGTAATTGTCACATTCATGTACCTCTCTTAGTGTGGGAATCAGGATTTATATACAATGTTTCCATCCCCTAAGCCAGGTTTTAGGTTTTATTCTTTGACACAGTCAAACATATTTCTTTGACAACCATTTTTACTTTTACTTGGGTATATATTTTGTTCAGTAACCATTCCATTGCCTGATCAAGTAAATATGGTTTATTCTAAAAAAATCTTTCATCGAATACATTAATATTCTAGTGTTCTTTACTCACCTCACGGCAAAAATGTATTTCCTATAGTTTCACACTTCTAGAAAATATGTTGGGAGTTCATTTATTTTTCTGAAAAGAATAATTTAGTTTTTTTGCATTTTATTGCAGTATAGGGTTGTGGATTGGCAGTATCGGTAGAGCGTCATACAACATGCTTTATAGCATAGTGTTACGTCCCTTTACGATCTGAGTTCAATTCCTGCTGAGGTTAGCTTTACCTTTCATCCTTACGGGGGTCGATAAAATAAAGTAGCAGTAATGCACTGGGGTTTGATTTAATGGACTTTCCCCTCTCCTAAAATGTTTAGCCTTGTGCCTAGAGTAGAAATCGTTGTGACACAGTGTGTTGTGTTAGGACTTATTGTTGATCTGACAGGATCTGGTATTACTATTTTCTGTTACTACTTGAGTGAGTTTCACAATTAACCATATATGCTCTATCTTAACTCTTTAGCATTGCTATATATATATATATATATATAACATTACTATATATATATATATATATATATATATATATATATATATATATATATATATAGCATTACTATATATATATATATATATAGCATTACTATATATATATATATATATATATATAGCATTACTATATATATATATATATATAGCATTACTATATATATATATATATATAGCATTACTATATATATATATATATATAGCATTACTATATATATATATATATATAGCATTACTATATATATATATATATATATAGCATTACTATATATATATATATATATAGCATTACTATATATATATATATATATATATCATTACTATATCTATATAGCATTACTATATATATATATATATAATATATATATATATATATATATATAATATATATATATATATAGGAAGTGTGGTAAGGAACCAGGTGGACTACAACGCCCTAGCTGTCGAACTGGCCAGAGCACAGCCGTCGGGGTCTTGACTCTTTTTCTATATATATATATATATATATATATATATATATATATATAGTAATACTATATATATATATATATATATATATATATATAGTAATACTATATATATATATATATATATATATATATATATAGTAATACTATATATATATATATATATATATATATATATATATATATATAGTAATGCTATATATATATATATATAGTAATGCTATATATATATATATTTATATTTATATATATATATTTATATCTACTCAATCCAGCATATATATAACTTAAAGGTGGCTTAAGTATATTCTCAAGCCACCTTCAAGTTAAATACCTGAAGAGATGTTCATTGATACAGTTGGAAGATACATTAAGCAAGTTCATTTAGCATTCTATGATTACGTATATATATGTTGTTTAATTAAGGATATGCATATCTGAGGAGATTCCAGAGAGTAGATGACATTGTTTCCTATGCCTTGATTTCCCAGCTCTTCTTGCTTGTTTCAATAGATCTTCCTTTTCTTCATCTTTGCCCACTTATTCCTGAGAGGATTGTGGAGGCAGAGTCCTCAAACACTCCTGACAGGGGGCTCCCGTCAGAGGCAACCATCTCCAACTGATCCAGTTGTATCCCCAAGTGTGAGCAGTTGAGCTCATGGATGTTATCCAACCATCTTGCTTGAGGGCTACCCCTGTGTCTCCTGCTGGCTGGTTTTGCCAGTAAAATCTGTCCAGAGATTCTTTCCCGAGACATTCTGACCACATGTCCATAGTATCAGAGCTGTGATCTCTCAATTCTGAGAATTAGCGGCTCTACCTGGAGTGACTCCAGTGATTCTTTCCTGAGACATTCTGACCACATGTCCATAGTATCAGATCTGTGATCTCTCAATTCTGAGAATTTGCGGCTCTACCTGGAGTGACTCCAGTGATTCTTTCCTGAGACATTCTAACCACATGTCCATAGTATCAGAGCTGTGATCTCTCAATTCTGAGAATTAGCGGCTCTACCTGGAGTGACTCCAGTGATTCTTTCCTGAGACATTCTGACCACATGTCCATAGTATCAGAGCTGTGATCTCTCTATTCAGAGATTGTGTTTCAATAGATGCAAAATATTTTCTTTTCATTGGCTCTTCAGGTTTCTGTTGCTAACTACACAGCTGAACCAGTTAGACAAACTGAGACAAGTAGAGTTATGTACCTTGCTCTGATGTTTAACAAGGACTAGTAAGGTATGAACTTATGGTTTTCTGGTGAACTCTACAGTTCCTTAATCTTCAAAATGTCTGAGTTTGTTTGTTAAATATTTCTGAATTTTTTCTGATAACATATCAGTCGAATGTTATAATGATAGTTTTGTCATTTAGTAAATCTTTTAAGTTTCTGACTTTTAATAAAAGATTATTTCAGATTTTAAGTTTCAGTAAGGTTATCCAAGAATCTGGAAAATATATTTTCAGAATTTGTTCATTCCGACTTTAAGTTAATGTTTAGAATTATTGGTCTTGATCAACATGAAAATTAACATTAAAAAAATAATTCTTAATTATATATTTTTGTTAAATACAATTCTGTATCTCCATTTAATTTTAAATGTCAGTCTATATTGCAGTTAAGAGTAGGTGTCTGGTTTTTTGACAATATTCTTTATGCTTTGTGTATGCTTGAAACATCTAAGGAGTAGCTTTGCTGCAGCTTCCGTTCTTTGATCCTGCCACTGATTCGTGTTCAGGAATCATCTTGCTAACTTTATTCCATACTCTCCAAATGCATGTGTAACAGACACACACATTCACACAAATTTTATTTGGTTGTCATATATATATATACACACACATATCTATCTATCTATCTATAATATATATATATATATATATAATTATTTTATATAGAAATGGCTTAAGTTTTGAATGAAAAGAATACTTTGGGGATGAAAAGAGGTCAAGCTGGTAAAGGGTACAAGAAAATTTGATGTTATTAAAGAATAGTGTTAAAAATGAAGGAAAGTAAAATTTTAGGATAAGTGAGAAATACCAATCTTATTTAAACCACAAGGAATTTAGATCTATAATGTGGTTAGAAAAAGCTATCTCACTTACCCCTTTTCATAGGCGCCGCTAAATCCCATGTCTGGTTTCTCCTCTTCCACGTGCATCCAACTCATTAACACCCGGGAGCTGCCAAACTTGCGTCCACACCGTTCCTGGTCACCACTAGAGAGAGACCGATCTGCTGGCCCTTCCGGTCGAGCACCCTTCCGGCAAACCACCTTTCCGGTCAAGCACTCTTCCGGTCGAGCACTCCCTAGCTTCCGGCCACCGCACACCACACCATACCCACATATAACAAGAAATTAAATTAATTGAGAGGTATACTTGTAGGGATAAATTTATATTACTTCATATGGATGTGATAAATAAGAATTAGATGTTATTAAAGAAAGTTGTTAAAAACGAAGGAAAATAAAATGTTGGGATAAGGGTAGTAGTTAGAAATACCAATCTTATATAAACTACAAGGAATCTAGATTCATAACAGGAAATTAAATTAATTTAGATGTATACTTTTAGGTATTAATTTTAGGAAAAGAGAGCTGTAAGAGGGAAATAAAATTATGAAGTTCTCTGTAGTAAAGTACTAATTTTAGGTTAACTAAATTAAAAAAACTAATTATAATAATATGTAAAATATAAGTGTAAGGTGTATATTAATTAGGTTTATAATATTTGAAAGTTCTTCTAATTCTATGATTGCAAGATATAATTAATTCTTGTTGCTTATTTAATAGGATATCCTTAGATTTCATTATTTCAAAAAGTTCCTGGGAACATAATCTACACTCATATCTGTTATTTTGATAAGGGGTGGCCCTTTTGAGCACACTCCAGGTCAGGTTGTAATCGATATTCTTTTTTCTATAATTATTAATTGTTTCAGCCAAGGATGTTGTATTAGCTAATGCGGCATTTTTAAAACTATGTTTGTGGGTATTAAATCTTAATTTAAATTGGTTAGACATAGCTCTTATATATGAATAAGTGGAGTCCTTAGTGCTAATTTTTATGTTATTAATAAGACAATTTCCCTTTAATGGGCAATTTATTTTGTTTCTACAGTTACAACCATTCGTGAATATTATATCGGGGGAGTTAGTCAAATTTGGTGTGGAATTTATTTGACTTGTTATATGTGAAGGAGATGGTGGTTTGTTGCAGTTTATTTTAGTATTATGGTTGGTTTGATGTGTTGGTGGTATATTCGTGGTTTTTTTACATTTATATGCATTGTATGCACTTATATTTTTTTGGTAGTGGAGTAGGAAAATTTGACAGTTGATCTATTTAAAATTTGATGGTATTTATGGTTTGGCGGGAACTTTTTCTCTAGGATAGTAAAAAAATTTTTAAGGATATTATCTTTAATTTGTAGATTAAATCGAGCATTATACCAAGTAACCCGTCTATTACAGTTTCGATATTGTTTTTTATATTTATATGATGTATCAGGATGTTTACTAAGAGAGTTACTATTAGTGAATTTATTATATATAGGTTTAGTTAGATTAACTGATTTAGGTGTTTTAGTCTGATTATTAGGAATTTTCTTAGTAATATTGTTAACATATATTGGAGTATTAGGATGAATGGTTTTTTGAAAGTCATTATATTTTATGTGAGAAGAGGTAGAGAAATTAAGTTTTAGGTTGGTATTTTGAGGTGTAGTGTGAGTGGCATTTAGGTGTGGGTTTTTCATTTGGTGTTTGTTGGTAATATTGGGTTGTATGTTTGAAGTATTATTGGTGCAAGGTATATATACTAATTTGTTTTTGTGGCCGCTTCTAGCTAAAGCTTTGTTATAAAAGGGCGCGTTTTTATCGAATACATCCTGGTTAGATGAAAGGTTAGAGATTCTGAGTGAGATAGTATATGCTAGGTTTTTAAGGATAGATCTAGGGTGATTGGATTGTGAGTGTATGTAATGTAAGTTTTGGTTAGGTTTATGGTAAGGTTGGTAGATACTCGTAGATAAGTCTAAAGTTATATCTAGGAAATTAACTATTTTACTGGTGTTTTCAAATGTAGTAGTGAGATTGTAATAGTCTTTGAGAAAAGTTCTAAGTTTTTTATTTTTTTCGATTTCTGATAGGCTAAGATTAGTGGAAAGAAGACGGTCATCACGATATAAACCACCTTTAAGGTGGGGAAAAGAAGAATTTATGTTAAATAGAAGAAAGAGGCCCACAAGATCGGTAATTTAGGCAGAATCACTAGAGCCCATAGTAATATCGAAGAGATTACTATATGTATTTCTGGTCCAGTATTCCTTCTGAAATTCCAATAGTGTTTGTCTAGCGTGTGTGATAATATTAATGTCATCATATATATCATATATATATATATATATATATATATATATATATATGATATATATGATATATAAGTTTTAATATAGATGAGATTCTACAGGACTAGAACTGTTTCATTCTTTAGAAATCATCAGGAATCACATTAGAGAGGGCATCAGGAATCACATTAGAGAGGGCATATATATGATATATATATATATGATATATGATATATGTATATATGATTATAATATATTTCACTTTGATGACTTCACAGTACTATGTGGTATGACATTTAGTTGTAAATGTGACTCACAACTTGATCCCTTTGTGTGGTTCTTTGGATAACTGTTTTCTACTATAGCTTCAGAATGACGAGTCTTGAGTGAAATTTAGCAGACGGAAAATATGTAGAAGCTTGTTGGATGTGTGTGTGTATATATATGTATATATATATATATATACACACACACACACACACACACACACACACACACACACACACACACACACACACACACACACACACACACACTCACCATTGGTGTTTAACGTTCACTTTCCATGCTAGCATGGGTTAGATGGGTTGCCCCATTTGTGGTAAGTTGGGTCAGGTGACTGAATCCTGCTCATACAGAACTGTTTCTGGCTCTCTTTTTCTCTCTCTCTCTAAATAAATTGGCATGGGATGTACTCTGTGCTGTAGAATTCACCCTCACTTACTTACCTTGATGTTCAAGTTGATTATGATGGTGAAGGGTTTATATATATACAAGACAAAGTACTATGTTCATATCTTCAGCTTAAAAAAACATTGAAGGCAGTGTCTCAGTTTAATGGCTGTTCAATGATTGAAACCAGTATCAATATTTCTGTATCGTATTTGATTCTGGTACATTCCATGATGCAATACCATTGAAGTTTGTTCATGCAGTAGGAATACAGACTCTAAGATTTTATCAAGCCTTTCCTAATGTATTTATTTGTGGTGTAATCTTTAAGTTTATTTGGAAGTCTACCCTACAAATTTATTGGGATATAAAAAAAGCATCTGTTGTTTCATTAAATGTTTTCTTTGTCAATGAAAACAAATAAATAAGATGGAATCATTTGTTCTTGTTTTGTAAGAATATATGTATATACACATCACCAGAAATATTCCTTCTACTCCAAGTAGTCTGTTTTCTGTTGTGGTTTAGTTTACTGAACAGAAATTTAACAAATCACAATATCAGTGATAAACTTGTATCGGGAGTCTGTCGTCTTTTACTGCAGAATAAATCTTGTTTAAAGGTGTTGTTTCAGCAACTCTCATTGAAGGCTTTTGGATGTTGTTTCTGCTTGGCAGTAATATTCAAGAGAAGAGGTTGAATGCCTGCTATATTCTCTTACTCTTTTACCTGCTCCAGTCATCCGGCTGAGGCCATGCTGGGCACTGCCCTTGTTTCTACACATTTTATCTCCAGTCTGTGTTGGCTGGCCATTGGTGTAAGAGAGAATTTGTTGCTGCTGCCCTTAGGTTACCTTCATACCATGCTGTGGGCTGATCTGGGATCCTGGATAGCAAGATGTCTTATATAAAATGTTTGCATGTTATCAAGGAAATGATATAATGCTGTGATACCTTTTGATTCTAATCAACACTTCATTATGAATTATGAATCAAATGTGTTGTCAATCAGAGATCAAAGAGAGAGTTATATGCATTTTTAGGGGCCTAACACATTAGATATAGTAAGGTTTGAACTCGTGACAATGTGTTCAGTAGGCTTGTACCTTTGAATGTCATAGCAATTGTTCACAAGTATGACTTTAAAGAAACTAATTTGAATTCAGAATCGGTTCATATTTTCTGGTTATAGTTACAAGACTTCACCAATCCTATGGCATTTACTGCCATATTTATGCCACTGCATAACTCCATTAAGCTCGGGAGCCAACCCCTGTCTGTATTTGTGATGCACTTTACTCTTATGGTGTTCCATTCCCTTCAATTGTTGCTTTTTATATTTGAGTCTTTGCTCCTTCTCTAGTTTCTATATACTGAAAGGTCACCACCTGATAAGTCTTTAAAGCCACCCAAAGTTATGGGTTTCATGACAGTATGAACAAGGAGTAAAGGATGAAGAGAAATGGAAGAGTGGTTGCTATAAGTGCAAAAATGACAAATGAACCAACAGTTTGATGAAATTATAACATGGAGAATGGAGAAGTACTTATTGACCTTTGACCCCTTCTTAAAAAGGTCAATGCTGTTGCTGCAAGGAAAGCAATCCCTAGGCAGTTTGTTTCATAGAGATGCAGTTCTAGGAATGAAACAATTTCCATGAAACTTATGTCTGATGTTAGTAATACGAAGTGTGGAAGGTTTGCTTCAATGGACTTAACCAGATAGGTTCTAGCAGAGAATGTCTGGGGTTTGGATTGTAGGTTTCTAGTCAGAATCATTAAAAAAGAATTCTGTTACAGGCTGTGTGATTTGGAGTGGCTTTTCCAGTATATATATGTTTACACCACTGCCACTATGATTAATCAACAGCAACATAGAATTTATGTGTCCGAACACAGAAGAGCCGGACTCCCACTGTCATCACCTCCATCTCTCTTGCCCTCCCCATCTCTCAGTATTATGAACAAATGGGGTCCCACGTGCTGGTCGCCCCATGGTCCCGACGCCCACCCCATTTCTCTGTATTATGAGCAAATGGGGTCCCACGTGCTGGCCGCCCCATGGCACCGACAGACAGAATGGAGAAGGCGTTTCCCCGGAGGATGGTAAGGGAGATGCGCTGGAAGAGCCATTCCATCTCGCAGGGCTCACACCTGCGGCTAGCCAGCTCAACGCCTATGGTGGTAAGTAGGGAGGTAGCCCTCGGGCTAAGGACACCAGAAGTCTCCACTGCTAGGGGCTCGACCACAAACCTGTCGGAGAGCGATTAATACTTGTTGAACCATTTTGTTTCACTTATAGCTCTAAAGCTCTTTGTAATGTCACAAACCCAGTATTACTTCTTCCACCACAAATCAACAGAGTTGATCACCCGTAGATGGATATCTCTTTAGGAAATGTCAGGTGAATGGCAGTAAATATTTTGTTATTGACAAATGAATATGCAATCTTTTCAATAATTCTAAAAAGAAAAAGGAATAAAGACCCATACCTACTAAACTTCTTTCTATCAAACCGTTGCATATTATATGGAGAATTACCTCACTGTATATTAATCATCATCATCGTTTTTCTTCTTCTGTCTTTCCATACTTGCATGGGTAGGATAGATTTTCTCCAACACATCTTTCTCCTCAAACCTGCTATCTTCCTTCATCATATCCTCTGTAAAGTTTAGTAATTTGAAATGAGCTCTTATTTCTGTCCAAGTAATTCTTGGTCTCCCTTTTCTGCATCTTCTTTTCATTGGGATTGTTCAGCACCTCATTGTTGACCGTGACTTGCTCATACAGGACTAGTTTTGGCTTGGTTTCTACGGTTGGATGCCTTTCCTAACACCAACCACATTTACAGTTTGTGCTGGGTGCTTTTTATCGTGATACTTACAGTGTGAACTGGGCACTTTTTGTCGTTTGACCTACATGACCACTTTACAGTGTGGGCTGGGCACTACTACTAAAATTTTATGTACATGTACTAACAATCAGAGGTTGTGATGCAGTCATTTTCTGACAAATTTCTCTACACTGCAGTTAATGTTATAGAAGCTAGAGTTAAGTACTAGTTGTATAGGTCCTTATAGTTCATGGAAATTTTGACTTTGTTATTGATTATTTTGACATTTGCTGAATAACTTATTTTCAAATGAAGCCAGGAAATAATCAAGAATTATCTTCCCTGTCTGGGTGTTAAAGTGGCCCTTGACTGATTTTGCTCAAATTCTCCCTATCAGAAATTTGTATTGGTGCTCTGAAATAGCGATATGTATATAATTATTTCGGAGCACCAATACAAGTTTCTAATTGATGCTGGACCGGCTACCACGCCGTATGCAAATGAGTTTCAACAGCTTATAAACATAAGTGGAGTTCTATAAGAGTCCAGCTTAGCTTAGCTTCAGCAAAGGTGGAGGGATATGTAGTCTTGACAACTGCTTATGAGTGAGAAATGGTGGCATCTTCGATTGAACAAACACATAATGCAAATAATTGATGGAAAAGTCAGATTTTTTTTTTTTTTTTTTCTTTCTTCTTGATGCCCATTTCAAGGGGGTAATTTTTTTTTTTTTTTTTTTTTTTTTTTTTTTACCGAAAAAAAAAAAAATTTAATTGAAGAGATTTGATTGCTCACCTTGTTATTATCTAGTTACCCATAAATATATATCATGTAATTGCTAGCTCTGTATGCAGACAATCAGGAACCAAATATCTCCCCACCCCTCACACATCCCTGATAAACTATGGTGTCCTATAATGCATATTTTTGTATATTTCTTTGTACGTGTTTGTTTGATAAATGATACTAGAATATTCTAAAATCCATTGGTTTATTATGAAACTAAAGGGCAGTGGATTGGCAGAATCAATAGAACATCAGACACCATTCTTTGCAGCATAGAGTTATGGCTCTTTATGTTCTGAGTTCAAATCCTGTCAAGGTTGGCATTGCCTTTCATCCTTACAGGGTCGATAAAATAAAGCACCAGTAATGCACTGGGGTAATTGCTGGCCTTGTGCCAAAAGTAGAAACAATTATTATAATACTAAAATTCATTGACTTACTATTATAATACTAAAATTCATTGACTTACTATTATAATACTAAAATTCATTGACTTACTATTATAATACTAAAATTCATTGGTTTATTATTATAATACTAAAATTCATTGACCTACTATTATAATACTAAAATTCATTGGTTTACTATTATAATACTAAAATTCATTGGTTTACTATTATAATACTAAAATTCATTGACCTACTATTATAATACTAAAATTCATTGGTTTACTATTATAATACTAAAATTCATTGACCTACTATTATAATACTAAAATTCATTGACCTACTATTATAATACTAAAATTCATTGACTTACTATTATAATACTAAAATTCATTGGTTTATTATTATAATACTAAAATTCATTGGTTTATTATTATAATACTAAAATTCATTGGTTTATTATTATAATACTAAAATTCATTGGTTTATTATTATAATACTAAAATTCATTGGTTTATTATTATAATACTAAAATTCATTGGTTTATTATTATAATACTAAAATTCATTGGTTTATTATTATAATACTAAAATTCATTGGTTTATTATTATAACTATGAAAATGATTGACTCAATAATTCTTTATCTCTGTACAAACATTAGTTGCCTAATTGAACCTGAATAGAGTGGCAGTTATAATTACAGACCTGCCAACCTCTTTAACTCCTTATGGAGTCATAGGAATGCCATAGTGATATACAGCAGGTCTTGGACATTTAAACCTGGTACACTCCCATCCTTCCCCAGGCCTGAACACGGGTTTTTTCTTCTATAGGAGGAGAGAATGAGAGAGCAAGCGAGAGTAATAGAAAGAAAGTGAGGAAGAGATATAGAGGAAGAATCAACCCCTGTACTGGTACTTTATCGACCGTGAAAGGATGACATCTGCAGGATTTGAACTCAGGCTGCAGAGAGCCATTCTATCCGATGTTCAAACAACTCTGCTAATTTGCTGCCTTATTTAATGTAAAACATAGTCAGAAAATTTGAATTTAATTAAAATTTAGCATTTGGAACTGTATTTACAAAAGATCTTTATATTCTTTCTTTTCCCATCATCTCCAATGCGAAGCATAGAGATGAGGGGTTAAAATCTAATTAAATTTAAGTATTCTATGTTGTTAACGAGATATATAGCTAATGAGATGACACAAACTTATGAAATATGTAATCATACTTTTTCAAAAATTGTCTCATAATTTTTTTTTTTTCTTTTACATGACTTAGCGTTCATAGTTCCTGAACCTTTATGCTCCCCCCTCCCTTCTTGATGTTCCCTGACCCACCCACCCCACTCCCTAGCTTTTCTACAATGCCATTAAGGGGATGTTACAACCTTCTTTGAGAAACTCTAGTCTATACATATTTGCATATTTCCACTCATTAACTGCTTTCTTAATTCCAATAATAACCTCGCTGTGCTGAAAAATATGGAGATATTTTCACATTTCAAAGCAAAGAAATAAATCTTTAATTATAGAATTTGAAGTTTAAAAGTCATGACAATGTGAAATGGACAAAAAAAATCAGATGAAACAAGATGTTGTGTGTTTTACCTTAATTTATTTATATATCC
Organism: Eledone cirrhosa; assembly: GCA_964016885.1. NCBI lineage: Eukaryota > Metazoa > Mollusca > Cephalopoda > Octopoda > Eledonidae > Eledone > Eledone cirrhosa. The sequence goes on from OZ024758.1 coordinate 22,468,399, forward strand.
TGATATTTCGAGATCAAAATCTCTTCTGAGGGAAATAAAAGGGACTGTTTTGTTTGTCAGTCAATTTCGCATTGTCATGGCTTTCAAACTTCAAATTCTTTATACCATATGCAATGCTTCAAGTAAACTACAAATTCCTCCAAATTTATTATTGTTTTAATAAATCAATTTAAAAAAAATTGAATAAAACTCTTTTAAGATATATATATATATATATTTTTTTTTTTTTGGAGGGGAGAGAGAGATAGAAGTCTAAACAATGCAAAATGGACTAAGATGAGGTAACAAAAAAGTAAGTTACCTGGTAATCTTTGTTTTGTTTTTTGTTGTTGCTGTTCTTTCTTCTGTCCGAATATTTTGGGACCTAAAATTCCCTTCTTCAGAGTTTAAGGAACTTTCAGAGAATAATATTCTGGTTTCTTCTCTTTGGGATTAAATTTTTATTTAAATTTCTTAAGTATTTTTTTTTTTTTTTTGTTTTCTAAATTCGATTAGTGGCAGGAACAGATACTTTTTTCTCAGAAAACTAAAAACTTTCTAACAGCAATATTCTGAGAGATAACCAAATTATGTTTGTTTCATCTAGTCTACAGATCATCAAATTCTATCTCTCTCTCTGTTTCTTTTTTTTTTTTTTTTTAATGAAGTATTTTACTGAAATCCTTGCCATTTTGTTGATACATATATTCCTTCCTTTTTGTTTTTGTAAAATATGTTAAAATATTATATGTTGAAGGGATGAATATTAATTTTTTTTTTTTTTTTTTTTTTTTTTTGCTTTTGCTTTATTTCAAGAAATGCAATCCATGTATGAAATTTTTTTAAAAATCAATGTTTAAAAATCAATGTTTATTTTCCAAAATAAGTTTTGTCCAAATTTTAAAAGTTTGATATACCAAAATATGAGTTGAATTCTGTTTATATTCTGATAGATAATGCAATTCCTGTAAATATCACAATTTTTACCAATGTATTTATATTTTTTTTAACCATGATACTATCATGGTATGGACTATTACTGTTTCTACTATACTGTCATGGTATATAATATTGCTACTATACTATACTGTCATGGTGTATACTATTACTACTATACTGTTATGGTATATAATATTGCTACTATACTATACTATCATGGTGTATACTATTACTACTATACTGTTATGGTATATGATATTACTGTTTCTACTACTATTTCAAATGTCATTTTGTACATTATGGATTTCTATCACAACTCACACAGTAATATTTTCTTTTCCAAATAAAACTTGATTTGATTTAAAATTTATTTAGCTTTATTTTATACCAGGGTTGTTTCCTAACCTGAGCATTATCGCCCACCGGTGTGTGATTTTAACTGTTGGGCGGGCAATGGGCAATTGAACAGAAAATGGTGGCCGATTGGAAATTTTCATGGGCGATATAGGATTCTGAGTATTGAAGTATTTCAACATATGCTACTCGCAAAAAAAAAATACTCAAAGGAGATATGCAAAGGACATATATATATATATATATATATATAATAATTGTTTCTACTTTTGGCACAAAGCCAGCAGTTACCCAGTACATTACTGGTACTTTATTTTATTGACCCCGTAAGGATGAAAGCAAGTTAACCTTTCATCCTTATGGGGTCGATTACAAGGACAAGTGGTTACTCCTTCATTACGTTTATTGGTTGGTGACGCGCGTTTCGCTACTGATCAGCTCAAGGTTCGATCTCTATCGATCTGGCCTGACTCTGGAATCAAAAGCTCGTCGGACCTCTGTAGCTTCTGTAGTAGTAATGACAGAATGGATATATATATATTATTATTATTATATAATGGAGGCACATGGCTTAGTGGTTAGAGCATTGGGCTTGCAATCGAAAGGTTGAGAGTTCAATTCTCAGGCCGGGTGATGTGTTGTTTCCTTGAGAAAGACACTTTATTTCACATTGCTCCAGTTTACTCAGTTGTAGAAATGAGATGATAGGACTGGGGTCCCTATCATTCCACTACAAGGTGGTCGTGGAGGTACCACGGAAAAAAAGCACCCAGCACTCTCTGTAAATGAGGTTGGTGTTAGGAAGGGCATCCAGAATCGGTTCCCGTCCCACCCTTGCAAGCAGGGAAAAAGCGGACATAAAATGAAATGATTAACTGTCTGAAGAGGTCATAGCTGTTGAATTGTGGCTATCGCCAACATATATATAACGGTAATGAAAGAAGTAAATTATGAAATGTAGACTTCTACCTGTTGTTTGTTTATATATATATATATATGAGAGAGAGAGAGAGATATGTGAAGTTGTAGATGTTAGTCTTTTATTAATTGTGCCTTTATACATATTTCCATGACGATAGTTACCGTGTTTCTTCAGACAGCAAAATTGAGTAAAAGGTAACATTTCCGAGGCAATTGTGGGTGGAAAGGAGTGGACTAAAATAAATATGTTTTTGTTTTGGGTGTCTGCTGCTTTCTATCATCATCATCGTTTTACGTCCGTTCTTCCACGCTAGCATGGGTTAGACGGGTTGTCCTGTTGTGGGCAGTGTCCGGTTGGCTGACCTTGTCTTGCTCATACGGGAACTGATTCTGGCTTGATTTCTACAGCTGGATGCCCTTCCTAACACCAACCTCTTTTACAGTGTGGCCTGGGTGCTTTTTTTTCCGTGGCACCTCCACGTCCACTTTACAGTGGAATGATAGGGACCCCAGTCCCTATCATCTCATTTCAACAGCTGAGTAAACTGGAACAATGTGAAATAAATATCGTATTCCACGTGTTAGTGGTGGGGCTGATAACGTTAGAACTCACTGGGTCCTTAGAAAGATGGTTGCAGCGAGATTAGGCGGTGTGACCAGTAGTTTTTGTGGTAGGGACCACCATTTAAGGTATCCTTGAAGGAGATCCGTCCAGGGTACAGTCATTTACATATATGTCTGTGTGTCTCTGTGTAGAAAAAAGAAAGGAACGATCGACTTTCGTCAAATCGGACCGAGGGAACAATGTTTCCGTTGGTCTTTCCAATTGCTAATACTATCTATCGGTCGCAACTCCAGGTAGGAGCAACGTGAAATAAAGTGTCTTGCTCAAGGACATAACGCATCGCCTGGTCCAGGAATCGAACTCACAACCTTACGATTGCGAATCCAATTCTCTAACCACTCAGCCACACGCCTTCACTGTAGAGAACAATGAAAAAAGACAGAAATCAGACGCAAGTACTTAGTTTATTGTTCAATTAACTACCCACGTCTAACTTCTGTGTTTTTTCATTGTTCCACAGACACAGACAGACACACAGACACTCACTCACTCTGTATATATTGATGTTGTATTATTATTAAGGGCGGTGGAGTGGCAGTATCGGTAGAGCGTCAGACACCGTGCTTTATAGCATAGTTATGGCTCTTTACGTTCTGGGTTCAAATCCCGCCGAGGTTAACTTTGCCTTTCATCCTTACGGGGGTCGATAAAATAAAGTACCAGTAATACATTGGGTAATTCCTGGCCTTGTGCCAAAAGTAGAAACAATTATTATGGCAACATGCTTTTGGTCGCTCTATTCTTGATGTCACACTTTAACTTTTTACTCTGGGCGAAAACGTTTTAACTTCTCTCACCGTCGAACTCTAAATGGGAATAACTGGGTCACATTTCTAGATAAGCTATAAACATCCCTGCAAACAAGGAATATTTTGGTATTTTCTATAGTTTTGAGAAGGTCCATTAACATTCAAATAGTTCTTTGGACGAAATAACATTGTTTTTCGGATAATAATCAGAAATGGAAGACCAAGAACAGCTTTGCCAGTAAAATTCAGAAGTGATCTCGGGATCACACACACAATTGACACAGGCGACGACCTCTAAGAAATCTGACGACATGTTCTATCTGACGACAGTTCCAGACAAAATATAAGATGGGACCTGTTCACAGTTCAATGCGCATGCTCATATAAACAGACAACCGTTTGAAGTTGTTGGATTGTATTTATCGCCAAGTGATTGCAACGCTCTTGGAGTAATATTATAACTTGATGAACGGAATTTGTTATCTATTGTTCCTATTAATTCTGTGTATATTGTACGATTTTTAAACACTCCAAATGTCTCCATTTAAGAACATTTGTCGTCAATACCACATCGTTTATTTATTTTATGCGTTTATCGCTTCTCCCCAGTGTTTTATGTGCAACCAAATATTTGGTCGTCAAATATGAAATTTGTAGAAAAAAACAATTTCTACAAATTTCATAATTAACGACCCAATATTTAAAAAAAATATTTCCTATGCTCCAAATATCAGATAAAACCAATATATTTTATTTTATTCACAAGTATATAAATATTACAAATAAAAAAAAAAGAAAAGGAAAAAGAGAAAAACACACCATCAGGTAATACGCACATCTTGGACCTCATACATAAAAAACAAACAAAAGGGGTGAACAAACAAACCGCTGCCAGAACAAAGGATAACGATATCGCGAAGCCTTCAATATTAACTCTTTAGCATTAACGCTCTTTCTGTTCAAACTGGCTGTAACTGGCCTCTCATACTGACATTAAGGTATTGTTCTCAAAATAAACAATATCAAAATCTCGTAGATTCAATATTATGTGAGATACAACAATATATATAAAGTAATGTAAATGCTAAAGGGTTAAAAGTGTCATTTATATTCTAAGGATGTTGACCAGAAGGAAAAACCCTCGGTTATATTTCCTACAAATTGAGACCCCATTAAAAAAAGCGGGAAACGTTGATCTCGGAATTTCAGAAAGCAGCTACGCATCAAAACAACATAATTAGGTCGTACATTGCGTTACGGGTCACAAAAGTCAGTAAGTCTCACACTATAGGAGAAACATGAATTGGCAGTATCGGTAGAGGGTTGGATGTCATGCTTTCTAGCATAGTTACGTCCCTTTACGGTTTGAGTTCAAATCCTGTCGAGGTTAACTTTGCCTGACACTATTATGAATACATTTGCACTTAGTAATGATACAATTTCTCGACGTATAAATGGATCATCGACGTCAAATATTAACTCATCCATAATCTCCGTGTTCAGAATTTTCCATATAAGTTGACCAATCAACAGTTGGCAAGTCAATGCTTTCTTATGGACTATGCTCAATTTTTTTTTTTTTTTTTTTTTTTTTAATGAAAATATTCAACCTTGTGAGGAGATGCTGTTTATTGACCAATTGATTCTTGACTCGAAAGGTAGGTCTATTTTAGATTTATTGAAGCTATTTTTTAATGAATATAACATCCCATTAAACAATATGGTTGCCTATCTCTTAACCCTTTAACATTTACTATTATATTTTCACGGTATAGGCTTTATTTTACATAATTACCTCACATAATATCGAATCTAGGAGATTTTGATACTATTTATTTTGAAAACAATATCTTGTAGGTATGAACAGCCGGTTATAGCCGGTTTGAACAGAAAGCGGTTAGAGAATTCTGGCCGGATACGGCCGGTTTAAATGTTAAAGGGTTAAAGCTTGAACTTTCGCACCCTGTTTTAACAGTTCCCCAGCAACATTTAGTGACAAAAAAAAAAAGAAAATCAACGACAGGTTTAGCGATGTATTACTTTTAAATTGTGAGCATAATAATTAATTATGGTTTCTTATATAGACACAAGGCTAGCGATTTGGGAGGAGGGGTAAGTCGATTAAATCGACTCCAGTGCGTGACTGGTACTTTATTTTATCGACCCCCCCCCCCCGTAAGGATGAAAGGCAAAGTTAACCTAGGCGGAATTTGAACTAAGATCATAAAGGGCCGTAACTCTATGCTGCAAAGCATGGCGTCCGACCATCTACCGATACTGCCAATCCACCGTCCTTGTGAGCATAATAAATATGAGTAGATGAGGCGTATGTACCATACTGAAGAACGATTGTTGACAAAAGGCAATTGTGTTGTCCATTTTGTCAAACTGTTTGACTGCAGTCTTGTCTGCGGGCCGCAGCCCTTCTGCCCCAAACCCAAAGCCTAGTTTCTTGAAAGGCAAACCTTAACCTCAGCGGGATTTGAACTGAGAACGTGAAGTGACATAAATCTATGTCGCAAAGCATATTGTCCGACGCTCCACCGATTACTGTCAAATCCAACGCCCTTTGTGAAAACTAAATACTCTAGTTTTATTGATTTGTTGAGAGACTTAAAGCAGATGTAAATTATTGGCGAATTGAGACTGTTTGGATTCCTAATTCTATACATTTTGTTGATTGTCGCCAGGAAGAATTTTGTGGTATAACAGGTCACAAAATCTCATTTCTCTAGAAAACTTAAAGCCTTGTGCAATAATGCAATTGCTGTCTGCACAACTAGGAAGTTTCAATAACTGTAATTTGAAATCTAATACAAATCTAGCTGATAAACTAGTTACAACATGATCCTTCCAACAATACACTGATTGTATTTATGCCGTGTACAGTGGACATGGCACCCAATTGCTTATAATAGTGAGAGATGGGAAGAGATGGAGGCAGTGACAATGGGAGTTTGGTTTCTTTGTGTTCGGACCTGGCCGTATCCGGCTAGAATTCTCTCACCTCTTTTTGTTCAAACCGACTGTAACTGGCTACTCATACTTATGTTAAGATATTGTTCACAAAATCTTATAGATTCGATATTACGTGAGATATTATGTGAGGTAAAGCCTTTACCACAAAAATATAATAGTAAATATCTAGTCTGAAGTCGGTCTTAAGCCAGAAGGCTCACTTGGCTGGTGCTTAACCCGGATTCATGGCCGTGAAGCGACTGAGAGTACAGTTAAATAGATAGATTATATCTCAATTTGAAGTATAAAAATAAAAGTCTATAACTGAGGAAATGTGTGCTTTCATTAGATTTTACTTTGGTTTTGACGATTAAGTTTCATTAGCAATAGACACATATTCTACGTAATGTGTAGTAGTAGTACAGTTTTGTTTTAGACATAATTTTCAGGGAGAGGATTACCTTTAAAAGGTATAATCCTTATTGATCTAATGGTCTACTTTCTACTTCTCCGCCTCCTTTTGTCTTCTATTTATCTGTCTTTCTCTCTTTGTACCTGTCTGTTTGTTACCTGACATTTTTTAGTTATTTGTCTCACCGGTTAAATGTCTTTCGTTTTCTCTATTTGAAATGAAAATTATTGTGTACAGTGCTCAGATGCACTACAATTTGTCCGTCCATTTATCTGCTTTTTGCATGCACCGTTTTGCTCATCTCTCTCTCTCTCTCTCTCTCTCTCTCTCTCTCTCTCTCTCTCTCTGATATCACAAAAGGTAAGGAAATGCAATGTGGTATTCACGTTTGTTTTGTCAGCAAAACGTTTGTAAAACTGGTAAATCGAAGGAGTTATAACATTAACAGAAACCAGGTAACTGATTCACTAAACCTAGTTTAGTCATTACTACTGTACAATGATCACTGCTATGTACAGTGGTCACTACTGCAGTACACTAGTAACTATTACTGAACACTGGTCACTACAGTACAGTGGTCATTACTACTATTGTACACTGGTTACTACTACTGTATATACACACACATATATATATATAGATGTATATATATAGATGTGTATATATATATATATATATGTGTGTGTCTTCGTACATATAAACTCGCATATCTGATGAGATGTCGAAAAAGAGTTGGGCCTCGTCCCCTTGATTGTACCCTGAGCTGATCGATATCGAAACAATTGTTACTTCGACTCTTTTAAATCCCCATCTCCCCTCCCCTATCTCTCTCCACACACACACACACACACGCACACGCTCTCACCCCCCCCTCTTTCTTTATATATTAATGTTTTAATTTTTCCTTGTCTATATTTCTTTGTCCTCTTCCCGCCACTCCTACATCCATCTCTCACTCTAAGCACGTTTACATGCTAACATCTACCTGTCTGTTAAAAATTGTATTTTGGATGTCTTTTTGTGTCTAGATCTTCTCAATATATTTCTATATTTCTCTAGTTTTGTCTTTTTTTTTTCATCCACATTTTCTCCCCTCTCTCTCTCTCTCTCTATCGAGGTCGCTTGCTAAACTCTGTTATTTATACAGCTGCTGTACGTAAGAACATCACCAGCCAGGCATTTAATCCATTTCTAATCAAAATAGCTCTAACATCTGTAGTAATCTACTTAGAAACTACATAATGTGTGCCAGCCCGTTTCCCTTCAAATCCGTTGTGTCGTCAACTCGGTATTTTTTAAAATTATTTTTTTTACCTTACCTCAGGCGGTGGATTGGTAGAATTGTTAACGCATCGGACACAATATCTGCGTATTACTAAACCCTCAAATTCTTGATTTTCCATTCTTCTCAATCTACACTTTCATTTCTTTTTTTTAATCTTTTTCTATGAAACTGTATTTACATATTATATTAAACTAGAAATATTTTTCAGGCTTCTATTTAATAGAAAAATAAAAATATATCATGTAAATACAATTTAATAGAAAAATAAAAATATATCATGTAAATACAATTTAATAGAAAAATAAAAATATATCATGTAAATACAATTTAATAGAAAAATAAAAATATATCATGTAAATACAATTTAATAGAAAAATAAAAATATATCATGTAAATACAATTTAATAGAAAAATAAAAATATATCATGTAAATACAATTTAATAGAAAAATAAAAATATATCATGTAAATATAATTTAATAGAAAAATAAAAATAAATTTAAATTGAGAAGAGAGAATGGAGTGTAAAATAAAAAAATATATTAGGTCGTCAAGTATGAAATTTGTAAAAATTTATAGAAATAAAACAAATTTCTACAAATTACATACTTGACGATCCAATAGAAAAAAAACTCTGAAAAGGAAAGGAATGGCAAGGGCTCTGATGTCACAGCAGAATGGGAAGGGGGGGGGGAGAGATTGATGGTGATTGGACTCTGGGCCTAGGGCGCAGCGGTAATGGGGTTGCGCCCCGCGGACATTACCGCAAAAGCATTCCCGCGGAATGTTTATACCTGCGTTCTGCGTTATTTAGTTAAGCGCGGCTCTTCACATACTTGAATCAAATCCGGTCGAGGGTAACTTTGCTTTTCATATTTCCACGAAGAAGAAGAAAGGTGGGATGTGGGGGAGCCCCCAATAAACTGAAGTACCACTCAAATACTGGATCATGTTAATGTTTCTGTAAAAACATGTTAGATATGAACGGAATTACCATAAAAGTCATGTATGTTACTTAGAAATTACATTGTTAGGTCGCTCCCCTCTTTTTTCTCACAGAAACTAAGCAGAAACTACAGATTGTGTTAGCTCGCTTTCCTGTAAGTCTACCACTGTTTAGAAACTGCACTCTATATCAGCCTGCTTCTTGTTCTAGTATCTCTCTTTACTGCTATTGTCTCGAGTATCTCTCTTTACTGCTATTGTCTCGAGTATCTCTCTTTACTGCTATTGTCTCGAGTATCTCTCTTTACTTCTATTGTCTCGAGTAAAATAATTTATAAATATTTTCTTATTGATCTCGGGTAGGATTTGAAACCGTATCACAGTCTCAGCTTGATAAGAACTTACTCTTGCACTCAAATAATGATTTCTAGTATAAGCACAAGGCCAGTAATTTGTGGGGAGGGGAAATTCGATTAAATCGACTCCCAGTACGTTACTGGTGCTTTATTTTATCGACCCCGTAAGGATGAAAGGCAAAGATAACCTCGGCTGGATTTGAATTCAGACCATAAAGGGCCGTAACTCTTTGCTGCATAGCATGTTGTCCCACTCTCTACTGATACTGCCAATCCACTGCCCTCTTGCACTCAAATAATGGCCCTATAAAAATTACCAAAATATAAAAATAAAAACAGGAAAGTTGAAAAAAGACACAAAGTTTCATGGAATATTTGAAGTTAGTTGGAATTTGTATGGTAATAAATTATCGAGAACAAAAGCACCGAATATAATCAATAATTTTTGATACTTATAGATGATAATATATTGTATTGATCTTTAGTTTGTGTAAGAACACCACTAAACTGGAGATAATATTGATTTTTAATTTAGGTCCAAGACCGGCCAGCAGATTTAGGGGAAGGGCAAAGCTGATTAAATCAACCCGAGTGTATTACTGGTACTTTATCGACTCGGGAAGGATGAAAGGCAAAGTTGACCTCGGTGGGATTTGAATTCAGAATGTAAAAAAAAAAAAATAATACCCAGAAGAAATACTGCAATGTCATTTTATCTGACGTTCTAAAGTTTGTAAGCCAGAAGACTCCTTAGGCTGGTGCTTATCCCGGTTTCGTGGCATGAAGCGACTGAGAGTACAATACCCCACCCCCCTGGATAGGACGCCAGTCCATTGCGGTACTTATTTTCAGCTGAATATACTAGAGCAATGTGAAATGAAGTGTTTTGCTCAAGAACACGTTACGCAACCCAGCCCAGGAGCCGAACCCACGACATTACGATCGTAAGTCCAACACCCTTACCACTAGGCCAAGTCTACCAACCCACCACCCTTAAACTGGAGATAATATCTAACCCTCTACTAAGTCTACCAACACACCACCCTTAAACTGGAGATAATATCTAACCCTCTACTAAGTCTACCAACACACCACCCTTAAACTGGAGATAATATCTAACCCTCTACTAAGTCTACCAACCCACCACCCTTAAACTGGAGATAATATCTAACCCTCTACCAAGTCTACCAACCCACCACCCTTAAACTGGAGATAATATCTAACCCTCTACCAAGTCTACCAACCCACCACCCTTAAACTGGAGATAATATCTAACCCTCTACCAAGTCTACCAACCCACCACCCTTAAACTGGAGATAATATCTAACCCTCTACGAAGTATACCAACACACCACCCTTAAACTGGAGATAATATCTAACCCTCTACGAAGTCTACCAACCCACCACCCTTAAACTGGAGATAATATCTAACCCTCTACTAAGTCTACCAACCCACCACCTTTAAACTGGAGATAATATCTAACCCTCTACTAAGTCTACCAACCCACCACCCTTAAACTGGAGATAATATCTAACCCTCTACTAAGTCTACCAACACACCACCCTTAAACTGGAGATAATATCTAACCCTCTACCAAGTCTACCAACACACCACCCTTAAACTGGAGATAATATCTAACCCTCTACCAAGTCTACCAACACACCACCCTTAAACTGGAGATAATATCTAACCCTCTACTAAGTCTACCAACCCACCACCCTTAAACTGGAGATAATATCTAAGTATACCAACACACCACCCTTAAACTGGAGTTAATATGTAACCCTCTACGAAGTCTACCAACCCACCACCCTTAAACTGGAGATAATATCTAACCCTCTACGAAGTCTACCAACCCACCACCCTTAAACTGGAGATAATATCTAACCCTCTACCAAGTCTACCAACACACCACCCTTAAACTGGAGATAATATCTAACCCTCTACTAAGTCTACCAACCCACCACCCTTAAACTGGAGATAATATCTAACCCTCTACTAAGTCTACCAACCCACCACCCTTAAACTGGAGATAATATCTAACCCTCTACTAAGTCTACCAACCCACCACCCTTAAACTGGAGTTAATATCTAACCCTCTACTAAGTCTACCAACACACCACCCTTAAACTGGAGTTAATATATAACCCTCTACTAAGTCTACCAACACACCACCCTTAAACTGGAGATAATATATAACCCTCTACTAAGTCTACCAACCCACCACCCTTAAACTGGAGATAATATCTAACCCTCTACTAAGTCTACCAACACACCACCCTTAAACTGGAGATAATATCTAACCCACTACTAAGTCTACCAACACACCACCCTTAAACTGGAGATAATATCTAACCCTCTACTAAGTCTACCAACCCACCACCCTTAAACTGGAGATAATATCTAACCCTCTAATAAGTCTACCAACCCACCACCCTTAAACTGGAGATAATATCTAAGTATACCAACACACCACCCTTAAACTGGAGTTAATATGTAACCCTCTACGAAGTCTACCAACACACCACCCTTAAACTGGAGATAATATCTAACCCTCTACGAAGTCTACCAACCCACCACCCTTAAACTGGAGATAATATCTAACCCTCTACCAAGTCTACCAACACACCACCCTTAAACTGGAGTTAATATCTAACCCTCTACCAAGTCTACCAACCCACCACCCTTAAACTGGAGATAATATCTAACCCTCTACTAAGTCTACCAACCCACCACCCTTAAACTGGAGATAATATCTAACCCTCTACTAAGTCTACCAACCCACCACCCTTAAACTGGAGATAATATCTAACCCTCTACTAAGTCTACCAACCCACCACCCTTAAACTGGAGATAATATCTAACCCTCTACTAAGTCTACCAACCCACCACCCTTAAACTGGAGATAATATCTAACCCTCTACTAAGTCTACCAACACACCACCCTTAAACTGGAGTTAATATCTAACCCTCTACTAAGTCTACCAACACACCACCCTTAAACTGGAGATAATATCTAACCCTCTACTAAGTCTACCAACCCACCACCCTTAAACTGGAGATAATATCTAACCCTCTACTAAGTCTACCAACCCACCACCCTTAAACTGGAGATAATATCTAACCCTCTACTAAGTCTACCAACCCACCACCCTTAAACTGGAGTTAATATATAACCCTCTACTAAGTCTACCAACACACCACCCTTAAACTGGAGATAATATCTAACCCTCTACCAAGTCTACCAACCCACCACCCTTAAACTGGAGATAATACCTAACCCTCTACCAAGTCTACCAACACACCACCCTTAAACTGGAGATAATATCTAACCCTCTACTAAGTCTACCAACCCACCACCCTTAAACTGGAGATAATACCTAACCCTCTACCAAGTCTACCAACCCACCACCCTTAAACTGGAGATAATATCTAACCCTCTACTAAGTCTACCAACCCACCACCCTTAAACTGGAGTTAATATATAACCCTCTACTAAGTCTACCAACACACCACCCTTAAACTGGAGTTAATATCTAACCCTCTACTAAGTCTACCAACCCACCACCCTTAAACTGGAGTTAATATATAACCCTCTAAGTCTACCAACACACCACCCTTAAACTGGAGATAATATCTAACCCTCTACTAAGTCTACCAACCCACCACCCTTAAACTGGAGATAATATCTAACCCTCTACTAATTCTACCAACACACCACCCTTAAACTGGAGATAATATCTAACCCTCTACTAAGTCTACCAACACACCACCCTTAAACTGGAGATAATATCTAACCCTCTACTAAGTCTACCAACACACCACCCTTAAACTGGAGATAATATCTAACCCTCTACTAAGTCTACCAACCCACCACCCTTAAACTGGAGATAATATCTAACCCTCTACTAAGTCTACCAACCCACCACCCTTAAACTGGAGATAATATCTAACCCTCTACTAAGTCTACCAACACACCACCCTTAAACTGGAGATAATATCTAACCCTCTACTAAGTCTACCAACCCACCACCCTTAAACTGGAGTTAATATCTAACCCACTACTAAGTCTACCAACACACCACCCTTAAACTGGAGTAATATCAATGGCCGTCATTACACGTTGCTCCAGTATACTCAGCTGAAAATGAGTACCAGCAATAGCTGGAGGTTTAACCCCACGATGGACTGGCGTCCTGTCCAGGGAGGGGGAGTCTTGTACTTTCAGTCGCTTGACGCCATGAAACCGGTGTAAGCACCGGCCAAATGAGCCTTCTGGCTTAAGACAGACTTTAGATATAACACCAATTTCAATTCGTTCATTAAAAACAATTTAATAGAAAAAGAAAAAAAAAATGTTTAGATTGTGAAGAAAAAATGGAATGTAGAATAAGAAAATATGAAAAAAAAGGGGGAGAGGGGAGAGACAAGGGCTCTAGTGTCACGGGAGAAAAGGGAAGGGGGCGTTTGGGTTCTGGGCCTAGGGTGCGGCGGTAATGGGGTTCCGTTCATTTGGAATAGGTTTTAGAAATCATGTATAACAATATCCTTCCATTCACTTTTAAATTCACAAATCAATGTCTATTTTTTCATTTAGTTTCTACAGTTGGTATGTTTTCTTAAACATTATTGTTCGTCCAGATAACAATCAATAAATTCGGATATATTTCAACACATGACGTTCTGTAGATTATTGAACAGATTAGTTTTTTTTTTTTTAATGTTTGTTTTATTTTCTGGTGGCAGTTTTAGCGAAACCAACGAACAAGCATAAAAACAATACACGTTAAAGGATATTTGTGTTTTCTAATAGATAGGGTATATTTTGTAAAGGTTCATGCTTTCGTTTTGACATCTATACAAAGATGTATGTAGGCGTGGCTGACTCTCTTGTTACGAATTCAATTACTCTGCTTGATTTATATTACTGGTGTTGATTTTCTTGCCTCGAGAAGCACAGGAAGCTTATTCGATTAGTTAAGAATTTAATTTGAAGTTCTCTCATCCGTACTAAAAGATGGCAGACTGGCAGAGTCGTTAGAATGTCGGATAGAACGTTTTGCGATATACGTTTTCCAGCTCTCTCTTCTCTCTCTGTTCAAATCCCACCGAGTTCAACTTTGTCTTTCATCCTTTCGAGGTCGATAAAAAAATACCAGTCTTGTACTGGGGCCGATTCTTTTTCTTTTCCATATCTCTTTCTCATTTCCTCTCTGTCACTCTCTATCTTTCTCTGGAAGAAATCTGCTGTATATGAAACCTGGAGAGGAGATGGCCTCTGCTAGGTTTTTAAAAAAATGTCATAGAAACGCTGTATGTCACTACCGCGACCCCTACAACTCCACCAACAGTTACGGGACCATATCATATATTCCGTAAAATCTCATTCTTTTGTTTTGACATCTACACGAAGACGTTGGTAGGCATGGCTGACTTTCTTCTTACTCATGAATTCAACAACTTAGCTTGATTTATATATTACTGGTGTTTATTTTACAGCCTTTAGTTAGAAGCACGGGAAGTTTATTCGATTAGTTAAGAATCTAATTTGAAGCTGTTTCATCCGTGTTAAAATCTTAATAGAAATTAGACGTTTTCAAATCTTCTCTACTATCCCATTTTGTTTCCTAACATAATCTGTTCCCCGAGAGGTGGCGTGGCTGTTCCAGTGAATCTCCCTCACCGCCTTCCGGGGAAATGTCTTTGCCATTCTGTTGTCCGGGACCCAGAGGTGGATTTAGTATATGTCTACATGTAGATGTTTAACATGTATATGTGTCTACATGTAGATGTGTAACATGTACATGCGTCTACATGCAGATGTATCTACATGTATATGTGTCTACATGTAGATGTGTAACATGTACATGTGTCTACATGTATATGTGTCTACATGTATATGTGTCTACATGTATATGTGTCTACATGTAGATGTGTAACATGTATATGTGTCTACATGTAGATGTGTAACATGTATATGTGTCTACATGTAGATGTGTAACATGTATATGTGTCTACATGTAGATGTGTAACATGTATATGTGTCTACATGTAGATGTGTAACATGTATATGTGTCTACATGTAGATGTGTAACATGTATATGTGTCTACATGCAGATGTGTAACATGTACATGCGTCTACATGCAGATGTGTAACATGTACATGCGTCTACATGCAGATGTGTAACATGTACATGCGTCTACATGCAGATGTGTAACATGTACATGCGTCTACATGTAGATGTAGATGTGTAACATGTACATGTGTCTACATGTAGATGTATCTACATGTAGATGTG
>OZ024758.1:22489220-22491720 GCA_964016885.1 Eledone cirrhosa
GGTCTGGCTTGCCGCTCTCGGCCGGCCTCTTTAGCTACTTTGGATATGTCATACGACAGAAAGTGTTTCTGTGAAGAGGCTTTCCAGCTACCGGATTGTGGATTTTACTTTTCTTAATCTTGATCTGTGGAGGCGCATGGTCCAGTGGTAAGGGTGTTGCGCTTACGATCATAATGTCATAGATTCGATTCCTGGGTTGGTTTGCGTTTCCTTGAGTAAAACACTTCAATCGTGGTCAAGAGGTAAATGTAAAATTTTGAAAGTAGGTTTATAAATATGAATTTTCATAAGATTTCCGTAGCTATCTCAGTAGCCTAGCGGTAGGTACTAGAGACAGTGGAGATCCTGGTCTTGGGTTCAATCCTGGTCAAGAAATCCATGTAACCTTTTTCGGTTTTTATTTTACATCCCATATAAAAAAAACTGAAAAAGGTTTAGCGGGAACCCTACTTCCGACCAGGATCGAACTTTAGACCAGGATCATCACCGTCTATGATTCCCCCAACTAGGCCACCGAGACAGCTACGAAAGTATAATGAAAATTAATAATTATAAACCTACTCTCAAGATCAAAGTTAAAACATGTAGTGTCGTTCAAGGCTTTCCTAGAGCTATTAGTCATATTTAGGGTTGACTTGTCAATTTGAAATGGAGGTTTAACACCACGATGGACTGTTGTCTTGTCCAAGGGGAGTTCTTGCACTCTCATTAACGCCATGGAAACCAGGATAAGCACTGGTCTGATGAGCTTCAGGGCACGAGGCAGACTTGTTGATCTTCTTGGTTGTGGTGATGGTGGTGTTGTTGGTGGTGGTAGTTGTGGTGATGGTGGTGTTGTTGGTGGTGTTGATGTTAGTGTGGTGTTGATGTAGGTGGTGGTGGTGGTGTTGTTGGGGGCACAAGGCCAGTAATTAACCTAGTACATTACTGGTACTTTATTTTATCGACCCCGTAAGGATGAAAATCAAAGCTAACCTCGGTGGGATTTGAACACAACGTAAAGGACCGTACCTCTAAACTGCAAATATATTGCTGCATCATGATGTCAGCTCCAAATAGCCCGTTAGATTGTTGCCAGAAACACATGGGAATTATTTCTGTTAATTACTCGATTAAAGTTGTATTCCGCCATTAGTCTCGCCATGTTGATTTTGATGTTGATGAAATTTTTCTTGGAGTTGTTTAGATAGTTGGGTGGGATTTGAGGCAGGTATGGCTGCTATTTCTAGTCGCTTGAGTAACTACATAGAAGCTTCCCGCTGATAATGGTGGTGATAATAATAGTGATGATAAAGATGAGGATGATGATGGTAGTGATGGTGATGGTGGTGGTAATTATAGTGATGATGATGATGGTGGTAATTATAGTGATGATGATGGTGGTGGTAATTATAGTGATGATGGTGGTGGTGGTAATTATAGTGATGATGATGGTGGTGGTAATTATAGTGATGATGGTGGTGGTGGTAATTATAGTGATGATGATGGTAATCGTGGTGGTAATTATAGTGATGATGATGATGGTAATCGTGGTGGTAATTATAGTGATGATGATGATGGTGAGGATGATGGTAAAGGTGGTGGTGGTAATTATAGTGATGATGTTGATGATGGTAATCGTGGTGGTAATTATAGTGATGATGATGATGATGGTAATGGTGGTGGTAATAATAGTGATGATGATGGTTATGGTAATGGTGGTGGTAATGATTGATGATGGTAATGGTGGTGGTAAGTGATGATGATGGTTATGGTTGTGGTAATAATAGTGATGATGATGGTGATGGTAATGGTGGTGGTAATGGTGATGATGATGGTGGTGGTGGTAATAATTGTTTTTACTTTTGGCATAAGGCCAGCAATTAGCCCCAATGCATTACTGGTACTTTATTGTATCGACCTCGTAAGGATGGAAGGCAAATCTAACCTCGCCGGGATTTGAATTCAGAACGTAAAGGGCCATAACTATGTGCAGCAAAGCATGGTGTCTGACGCTCTACCAATACTGCCAGGTGGTAATAATAGTGATAATGATCGTGATGATGATGATAGTAATGGTGGTGATGATGGTGGTGATGGTGGTAATGGTGGTGGCGGTGGTAGTGGTGGTGGTGGTAATAACAGTGATAAGGATGGGAATGATGATGATCGTAATGGTGGTGGTGGTAATGGTGGTGGTGGTAATGGTGGTGGTGGTAATGGTGGTGGTGGTGGTGGTGGTAATAACAGTGATAAGGATGGGGATGATGATGATCGTAATGGTGGTAATGGTGGTGGTGGTGGTGGTAATGGTGGTGGTGGTGGTGGTGGTAATGGTGGTGGTGGTGGTAATGGTGGTGGTAATGGCGGTGATGGTGGTAATGGTGGTGGTGGTAATGGCGGTGATGGTGGTAATGGTGGTGGTGGTGGTAATAACAGTGATAAGGATGGAGATGCTGATGATCGTAATGGTGGTGGTAGTGGTGGTGACGGCATGTAGGAAGTGACGACATTTTATAAA
>OZ024758.1:22496720-22524220 GCA_964016885.1 Eledone cirrhosa
GTCCCCCCAAAATGCATACACATATTTATTAGAATGCTGTTGAAGTGTGTATCCATTTTTTGGGACACCCTGTATATATATATATATATGGCGTCTTAAAAAATGTATAAACATATTTATTAGAATGCTGTTAAAGGGTGTATACCCTTTTTGGGACATCCTGTATATGTATATGTGTGTATACATATATATATATAATAATAATAATAACAATTAGATAACAACAATTAAAAATGAAACCCGGCTGTATGTTTTTAACGTTGATGACATAAGACTGGACAATCTTCAAAGAACATCCGAGCTTCATATGATAGTCTACAGCAATTGTAACAAGATTTCCTGGGAGAACATCTTCAGTTACATTTCGTTGGATATAATCTTCCTACAACATTATAAACAAGAAAAAAAAGCAAGCTTTCGAAACTTCTATCTAGTAGGTAATATACAGTGTACCCACGGCATTCGTGGTTCCGGTTATTCGCGAAATTTTCCTTAGAACCTAACTGATAATTGTTCGTGGAAACCACCGCATATTCGCGGAAACGTAAATATTTTTAGTCCCTTTTTCGTGGCTGAATTGGCAGTATCGGTAGAGGGTTGGACGCTTTCTAGCATATTTACGTCCCTTTACGGTCTGAGTTCAAATCCCGTCGAGGTTAACTTTGCCTTTCATCCTTACGGGGTCGTTAAAATAAGGTACCAGTAATGTACTGGGTAATTGCTGGCCTTGTGCCAAAAGTAGAAACAATTATATTGCCATATTCTTTAACGTTAAATTATTAATAACAATATACCGTATTTGCCAGCCTATTGGAGGCTCCTTCGCATAAGACGCCCCTTCGCATAAGACGCTCCTTCGCATAAGACGCTCCTTTTTTTAAATTATATTTTACGTTATATTTTACGTTATATTTTGACGTTTATAGGCATTTTTATGAACCTCGTCCAATATTCGCGGTTTTTCACTCTTCCCGGTTGCTCTAGGAACATAACCCCCGCGGGGACAACTGTAATCACTCACTTTGGTTGTTAAATATGGGTTGTGATCCTGAGGGCGAAGCGTCTTCGATGACGGGAAGTACGGTAACAATTTCGTAGAAATTACTAACGTTCCCCACCCTCACTCGATAATAACTGTTTCTACTTTTGGCACAAGGCCAGCAATTATCCCAGTGTATTACTAGTACTTTATTTTTCCGACCCCCGCACTCAATAATAATAACAACAACAGTAATAATGATAATAATCATTATTAGCCACAAGATGGATTGGCAGTATCGGTAGAAAGTCGGACGCCATGCTTTGAAGCATAGAGTTACGTCCCTTTATGATCTGAGGTCAAATCCCGCCGAGGTTAACTTTGCCTTTCATCCTTACGGGGTCGATAAAATAAAGTACCAGTAATGTACTGGTGAATTCCTGGCCTTGTGCCTAAAATAGAAACAATTATTAGCCACAAGAGCCTCTTTATACAACAGCGTGTTACAAAAAAGGGGTTCAAGGGGCCGTGTGCATGCATGCATGCATGCCCTCGTGTGCTGCAAGCAGCGCGTTGGGCTGGTGCTTATCCCGGTTTCATGGCGTGACGCGACTGAGAGTACAAGACTTCCCACCCCTTGACAAGACACCAGTCCATCGCAAGGTTAACCTCCCCCCCCCGCCCCGCCTCAGCTATTGCTGGTACTCATTTTCTGCTGAGTACACTGGAGCAATGTGAAATGAAGTGTGGAGATATACAAATTGTTACCGTACTTCCCGTCATCGAAGACGCTTCGCCCTCAAGATCACAACCCATATTTAACAACCAAAAATCCCGCCCCACCCCCTCCCTAAAAAACACACAAAAAAAAAAACAAAAAAAAAAAACAATAATAAATATAAAAATAAGGTCCCAGCCCTTCGGGTCTTGGTACCTATTTTTTTTAGTGATATTTTGTTTATTTACTACTTTAACTAAGTATAATTTATAGACTTCATTGAGAGGTCATATACAGAAGTTTAGATTACTGTCTAGCAGAGATAATCCTCTGGGGTTAGGATATGCCTATGAGAAACGCAACCTTTGTCCTTCAGGTAGATTTTTAGCGAGTTATTTTAGGGAAAAAATAGCGTCCTCTGGTGCTTTATTTTATCGGCCCCATAAGGATGAAAGGCAAACCTAACCTCGGCGGGATTTGAACTCAGTAAAGAACCGTAATGCTGCAAAGATTGATTCACGATAATTAATGATTTCTAATATAAGCATACGGCCAGTAATTTTGGGGAAAGAGAGTCGATTAAATCTACCCCAGTACGTTACTGGTACTTTATTTTATCGACCCTGTAAGGATGAAAGGCAAACCGAACCTCGGCGGGATTTGAATTCAGAACGTAAAGGGACGTAACTGTGCTGCAAAGCATGGCGTCCGACCCTCTACCGATACTGCCAATACGGCCAGTAATTTGGGGGAAAGAGAAAGTCGATTAAATCTACCCCAGTACGTTACTGGTACTTTATTTTATCGACCCTGTAAGGATGAAGGGCAAAGCTAACCTCGGCGGGATTTGAACTCAGAACGAAAAGAAACGTAATGCTACAAAGATTGTTTCATGATAATTAATAAAAGTAGAATTTAAAACCCAACTCTGTTAGTTTTAAGATATGTTTGTTCTATCACTATAACTGTTATCTGAATTAGAAGGAACATTTCCCTACAAGCGCCATGTTACAATATTCCCAAACTTCAGCGTTACTGCTAGAATCATTATCTGTCCAATGTTTATTATCAATGTCATCAGAGAAACAACATGTTTAGTTGGCGTCGAATTGGGATCGTATTAGCCACTAACTGTTTGTTTTCTCTTTCTTTACTTCCTTTATATCATAAGAACATATTGCTTCACTGCTAACAAATGTGATTGGCTGTCACTTTGTTAATGGTATCCTCTAGCTTTGTCAGTCAGCCATGATATTCCTATCCACATGCCTTTTTGATGTCGTCAGCATTTTTTCTTGCCACTTTTTGTTCTGGATTGAAGAAGTTTAACTAAAGCATGCGTCCCTTTAAAAAAGACAAGTTTATGTCAAATATATTCCAATAGATTTTAAATCTCGTGAGCTGAAAGAAATTTCCAAAAGAATAACTACATATACTTTATAAATAATTTCGTAAAATTATTTTCAGCTGATGTTATTGAACAAATGGTATCATAATTTTAATGTATGTCTCACGGGGCCGTAAGGGTGCCTGGTTGTTGCCGTGGTAATGTTGCGAGCGTGTTGCTTACCTAAAAAATTCCTTTTGACCCTTGTGACAACCTCTAAAAGCCCAAACGGGGAGCACTATGAAAGACAAGTACCCCAAAACGGGAAGAAATGAGGCAAAATGGGGAGATTTTACATAATGAAAGCTATACCTATTTTCACAAGAGAAGACATCTCTCACCCACCCCAAAGGTTACTGGAAATCTCCCTGTCGGACGGGGAGAGTTGACAGGTCTGCTTTTGTCTTTGATAAAAGCCATGTTTAAAAATAAAAGCTTAACTTATGGATAAATGCAAAGAAGTGTCTTTTTTTAGAGAGAGGATCGTAGTTGTAATCAAGCAGCAAAATTAAACTGGGTCATAACACCTGGAGTATTACAACTACATATGTGTGTGACAGCTCACACCTATGCAGGTTTAGCTGGCCTCCTCCAAGGTATATTTCGTTGGGGGTGTCTTGGGTAATTTAATGATAGGGACCCCAGTCCTATCATCTCATTTCTACAGCTGAGTAAACTGAAGCAACGTGAAATAAAGTATCTTGCTCGAGGAAACAACACGTCACTCGGTCCGAGAAATGAACTCACAACCGCTCGATTGCAAGGCCAATGCTCTAACCACTAAGCCATGCGCCTTCACACAACTACTACATATGCCATGATAGGAAGTCATAGCCAAGCTATAAACAAGTCGCAGAACTCTCCCCAAAATAGGGAGATTTTACATAATTGTTTCTACTATTGGCACAAGGCCAGCGATTACCCCAGTGCATTACTGGTACTTTATTTTATCGACCCCCGTAAGGATGAAAGGCAAAGTTAACCTCGGCGGGATTTGAACTCAGATCGTAAAGGGACGTAACTACGCTGGAAAGCATGTCCGACCCTCTACCGATACTGCCAATTCACCTATTTTCACAAGAGAAAACATCTTTCACCCACCCTAAAGTGGGAGGGAGATCTCCCCCGTCCCAAGGGGACAGTTGACCGGTCTGATGTGATGTGTGACCAATTGACATGCTTGGCGGTGAATTGATGGGGATTTTTTGTTCGTTTTTTTTTCTCTCTCTCGCTTTTTCCTATAGTTTTGTGGATTATATTTATAAGGTTCTTAGCAACAATTAATTATATTTACATATGTCTCATATGAGATAAAATGAGGTAAACCTCACGCAAAATTAGGGTATAACTTCTTAGAAGTCTTGCGATAGTTGTCATATAAAATAAAACACATGTCAACAAACGAGTGAAACGAAACCTTCTATATTAAATCGACATGAAAAAATTTCACTTGTTCCAAAGTCAGCCCCTTTTTCTTAACACCCTCTTTGATAATCTTAAAGCTAACATAGACACATCTAATTGGGATACTGTTTTTATAGTTACACTAATTCTAAAGAAAACAATCTCTCGTAATGATTAACAACGTCTCAGAACGAGGTTAATCTAGAATTGTAAAATAACAAATATAAATGTATATAGACCAAAGACAGCGTTACCAAACTACCAAACACTTTTACGTCGAAATTGACAGTGAATGTTCATCTAAATATAAAACTGCTGTTATATATATATATATATATATAATATATATATATATATATATATATACACATATATATATATATATATATATATATATACACACATATATATATATATATATATATATATATATATACACATATATATATATATATATATATATATATATATACACATATATATATATATATATATATATATATATATACACATATATATATATATATATATATATATATCTATATCTATATCTATATATATATATATATATCTATATCTATATCTATATATATATATATATATATATATGTATACATATATATATATACATGAATATGTATATACATATATATATATATACATGAATATATATATATACATGAATATATATATATACATGTATATAAATATATACATGTATATATATATATATATAGATATACATGTATATATATATATACATACATGTATATATATATATACATACACATATATATATATATACATACACTCATATATATATATACATACACACATATATATATATATATACATGTATATATATATACATGTATATATATATACACATATATATATACATGTATATATATACATATATATATACATGTATATATATATATATACATATATATATATACATGTGTATATATATATATATATATATATATATATATTTAATGCAATGAAATATCTATGATCGTTGGCAAATCACTGATGAGGGACTCATTTTATAACATGTTATCCATGTGCAACCTGCAGTATTCTTCTCCCCATTTTTTCATATATATATATATATATACACACCGTATTTCCCGGCGTCAAAGACGCTACTATTTTTTCCTAAAATAAGTCTAAAAAATCTACCATGTGTCCTGGAGGCCAAAGGTTGCTTATTATTTTTTTGTCAAAATTAGGGTGCGTTCTCTGGGACGAAGCGTCTTTGGCGCCGGAAAATACGGAATATATATATATATATATTATAAAGAAAACGAAAAATCAGTGATGCATCTGGACTTAATTTATTGCGTGTTACAATTGTTTCTCCGGCAGGTAGGTAGCTCCAGAGGTGGTCCTTGTATGGATCCGGCTGATACTACTTCTGCAGGTTCATTCAGACACGAGTATTTCGTTAGGAGCAAATTTTATCAGTGATAAAATTTGCTCCTAACGTCTCGAGCTACCTCCCGGAGAAACAATTGTAACACGCAATAAACTAAGTCCAGATGCATCACTGATTTTCCGTTTTCTTTATAATATCTACACTCTACTCTGATGAATATCGAGTGCTAATTTTGGCATACCGCCTATGGAAGCACCTTAGCTACCATTATACACAACTGTATGTATGTATGTATGTATGTATGTATGTATGTATGTATGTATGTAAACTGGCAACCCCACCAAGGTTTCTTGGTGAGGAGGGTGACTTTGGACATCCTGCAGGACTAAAAACAAAACCTGTCAAAGGGCAAAAGAGCTCTTAAGAGTCAATGGCCATCCAAAATCACCGGGAGAGATGACCCCTTAGCCTTTGTCAAGGCAGAATTCTAGGAGAAGGAAAACTCTGATATAACACCTGCAACTCTGATGGTATCCAATGATGTTGACTTGTTCTTCTTTTTGGTAAATATCATCTTGGTTAAGAGAGTGGGACTGGCCTTGTGCAGTGCCTTTGCTCACTATAAAAGCTTCACGGCACAGGCATTGCTTTGTATCTGGAGATCTCTCTGCACTTGTCGTCACATGGTACCATGGGCCCAGCACTATGTGTCAATAATTGTCGCAAGTGTAGTGTTTGTACCAGAGTTTTCAAGTCGCTGGCTGGACTAAAATGTCACCATCGTTCAGCGCATCGGTAGGGGTTCTCTTACATGGATATAAAGTAGTGGCCGTACTCGAAAACGAGTTGGCAGCCACCATGTATGTATGTATGTATGTATGTATGTATGTATGTATGTATGTATGTATGTATGTATGTATGTATGTATGTATGTATAAGCATTGATGTAATTCAATTCGAGAACTCAACGTCACGGGAGTGACGGGCATTCGATTCATGAACATCGCTGTTTGTCCGCTCCCTTGTCACTTCAATTTTGGATTCGTTCCTTGATTGTAACTTTATTATGTAAGACGCTGTCTGAAGAGAGCATGGCAGTGTATTCTACGCCGAATTGCGTAGCCAATGTCGTCATCGAAATAGGTATCTTGGCATTATCAATAAAGGACTTTATCATCTAAACTTTGTATTTCCTTATTCTATATATAGATAGGACGTATCGGAGGGTTCTTGTTGTTCCCATCAAGCATGCCTTATGAAGCGTTCCAAAAAAAAAGGGGGGGGGCTGGACTAATATTCTTTAACCATCCTTGGAAACTCTTCGAGATAGTACCTAGTGCTCCTATGACAATCGAGACGACTTTGATCTCATGACAGTCCCAAATCATTTTTAATTCCCACTTTAAATCCTGGTATCGGTTGATTTTCTTCTCCTTTTCTTGCACTCTTGAGTCAAAGGGGCAGGCTACATCTACAACCAGGCATAGAGTTACGCCTCTTTATAGTCTGAGTTCAAATCCCGCCGAGGTTAACTTTGCCTTTCATCCTTACAGGGTCGATAAAATAAAGTACCAGTAATGCACTGGATAATTGCTGACCTTGTGCCAAACGTAGAAACAATTATTAGACTCAATCTTATTGTAAACTCCCACTGTCTCTGTCTTTGTATTGTTCCCTTCATGTCGGACCTTGTGGTCAATAAATGAAATCATCATTATTATTATTAGAAACAAAGGGGTGGTGGATTGGCAGTATCGGTAGAGGGTCGGACGCCATGCTTTGCAGCATAGAGTTACGGCCATTTACGGTATGAGTTCATATCCCGCCGAGGTAAACTTTGCCTTTCATCCTTACGGGATCGATAAAATAAAGTACCAGTAATACACTGGGGGTTATTGCTGGCTTTGTGCCAAAAGTGGAAACAATTATTATTAGACTCAATCTTATTGTAAACCCTCCACTATCCCTGTCTTTGTATTGTCCCCTACATTTCGGCCCTTGTGGTCAATAAATGACATTATTATTATTATTATTATTAGAGCAAGAAAAAACACAGAAAGACATATTAAAACAAAGCAATTGAAGTGTTTTTATTTCAATACATATTTAAAAGACAGTGTTAAAACAATACTTCTTAATAGTTTCATTTTATGATTGTTGAATGTTTTAAACAATTTACGAAGACATGGAAAGATATTTTCATTTTTATTACTTTTATTCTCAGCCTGCCAAAAAACATTAGCAGAATTTGCTGCATGTTTAAACACGTTTGATAATGTATGTATAGTTATGTATTTGGTGACGTGTGCATTTATATATAGGTGTGTGTGAGCATTTTCATATAGGTGTGTGTTTGTGTGCATGCATTTAATTATAGGTGTGTGTGTTTGTGTGCGCGTATGCGTGCTTGTGTTTGTATGTGTATGTGCATTTACATATAGGTACGTGTATGTGTGTTTGTGTGTGCATTTACATACATGTGTATGTGTGTGTTTGTGTGCGTGCATTTACATATTGGTGTGTGTGTGTGCTTTGTGTGTGTATGCGTTGTATGTTGCTTTGTTGATGGTAAACATTGTATATTATAAAGTAAGGAGAATTAGAAGAGAATAAATGCGAGGTAAAGACTATCGTCTCTTGGAATTCACAGTTTCTTTGCACTCATTACATAATTACACGTATGAACAAATATATACATTGGTTCCCAACGAAAAGATGGGCTTATATGGTAACAACAACCCAAGTGTGCTTCTATATAGTATCTGTCTGGAAATAATTTATCAGGTTCGGCGTTTTAATGGAGAATACACTGTAGAAACGACAATGGACGATATACGAGGACTTGTTTGGAAATAATTTATCAGGTTCAGCGTTTTAATGGATAATATATCGTAGAAAGAACAATATACCGTAGAATGGGCGACGATTACTGTAGAATGGACGATTACTGTAGAATGGACGATATACTGTAGAATGGACGATATACTGGAGAATATATAATATACTGTAGTATGGATAATTGTTTCTACTTTTGGCACAAGGCCAGCAATTACCCAGTACATTACTGGTACTTTATTTTATCGACCCCGTCAGGATGAAAGGCAAAGTTAACATCGGCGGGATTTGAACTCAGAATGACATGGGCCGTAACTCTATGCGTCAAAGCATGGCGTCCGACCCTCTACCGATACTGCCAATTCACAGCCCTCTATGGATAATACACTGTAGAATTCATTGAATGTTTTTCAGAATTGCTTCAGTATAATTCCCCGTTTATATTTATATTAGTTTTGTTAAATGTCAAAACAATCTTTATATCCATCCAATACTCGTTATATCTTTACAATAACAGTCTTATGATTACAATAACTG
Source organism: Eledone cirrhosa (assembly GCA_964016885.1). NCBI lineage: Eukaryota > Metazoa > Mollusca > Cephalopoda > Octopoda > Eledonidae > Eledone > Eledone cirrhosa. Next base: position 22,505,962 of record OZ024758.1, read on the forward strand.
ATATATCGTTATCATTACAACTGTGTTGTTGCAGCTTTGCCTCATTTCAGTGACTTCCATATCGTTACAATTGATATGGTCTTACTATTATTGTAAGAAAATATTATTTAGTCACAAAAAACCTGGAACCTTTTTTTTTTTTTTTTTTTTTTTTTTTTTGCAATAGTCTTTATGTCGTTACAATGGCTGTCATATCATTTCATCGGCTGGTATATCATTATAATGACTGTCATATCATTACATCGGCTGGTATATCATTATAATGACTGTCATATCATTTCATCGGCTGGTATATCATTATAATGACTGTCATATCATTACATCGGCTGGTATATCATTATAATGACTGTCATATCATTACATCGGCTGGTATATCATTATAATGACTGCCATATCATTTCATCGGCTGGTATATCATTCTAATGACTGTCATATCATTACATCGGCTGGTATATCATTATAATGACTGTCATATCATTACATCGGCTGGTATATCATTATAATGACTGTCATATCATTACAGCGACTGATATATCATTACAATGTTACGACATTCGTTACAATGTTACGACATTCGTTACAATGTCACAACTGCTGTTACACTGTAACTGGTCTTATAATCTTACAACAACCTTCATATTGGTATAACTTGAAACACGTTATCACAGATTTCAGACGTTCTAGTATTTCAACATTTTAACAGAAATTTATTAAGAAAAATCGTAACGTTACCGAAACAGTTGTAGCAATAAAATGATATAAAGTCATAACAATATAATGATATAACACTATATCAATAGGTGAAGGCTCGTGGCCTGGTGGTAAGGGTGTTGGACTTACGATCATAATGTCATGGGTTGCGTATTGTGTTCTTGTGTAAAATACTTCCTTTCACGTTGTTCTAGTATACTCTGCTGAAAATGTGTACCAGCAATAGCTGGGGGTTTAACCCTGCGATGGACTGGCGTCATGTCCAGGGGCAGTTTTGTACACTCAGTCGCGTTACGCCATGAAACCGGGATAAATACCAGCCTAACGAGCCTTCTGGCTTAAGACACACTTTAGACTTTATCAATATAATGACTAATGATTGTTATAAGATTGTTAAAACTGCTTCAATATCATACCTCATTTTACAATATAAAATACATTGCAATGTTTCATAACACACCTTATATCGAACACACCTACCGTGATATGACAATAGCCACTTTAACGTTACACTAGCTCTAATATTTTATCAATTGCAATAGCTCCGATACGATGGGAATGTGGTTAGAATGTCTCAGGAAAGAATTGCTGGACAGATTTTACGGGCAAAACCAACCAGCAGAAGACTCAGGGGTAGACCCCGAGCAAGATGGTTGGATAACATCAATGAGCTTCGCTAGTCTCGCTTGGCTAGTCTCGCTTGGCTAGTCTCGCTTGGCTAGTCTCGCTTGGGGATTCAACGGGATCAGTTGGAGACGGTTGCTTCTGACAGGACCTGCTAGAAGGAATGTTTGAGGACTCTGCCCCCACGACCCTCTCAGGAATAAGTGGGTGAAGAAGAAGAAGCAGTAGATGTAAGGGTCCTTTTTGGTATTCATTTATTTGGTGTGACAAGACAAGAGAGCCAGTGATTTATTGAGTGACTTAGTCCTTTCCTATGTGTAACAATACTTTCCGGTATGTTATGTTGTAATGAAATTAAGTGTTTAATGGTTGAATAGCAGCGTAATAATGGTTTCTACTTTTGGCACAAGGCCAGAAATTATCACAGTGTATTACTTGTACTTTATTTTATCAATCCCCGTAAGGATGAAAGGCAAAGTTAACCTCGGCGGGATTTGAACTCAGACCATAAAGGGCCGTAACTCTTTGTTGCAAAGCATGGCGTCAGACCCTCTACCGATACTGTCAATATTCATTAAAATGTTACATCTGTTATATTGTAAAATTATATATAATTCTGCAGTAGTTTTAAAAATATTATAACAATTATTAGCTGTTAAACCGATAAACGAAAAACTTTGAGAAATTATAATTATATTTATATTTTTAACTGTTGATCAATCAATGATAAACATTGATTGCCTGCTAAATTATTTATAAAAATATAAAAATATACTGAAGCGAAAACCAAACCAAACAGTGAGTGTGTTTTTACTATTTTTGGCAATATAAGGACAACATGACCCTCCCCAACGATATATTATCATATCGTTATATTATTATGTCTTTATATCGTTTTAGTGTTACAATTGTTTTCATAACTTCATGATTATTCTTTATAAATTTCTATTAAAATATCCGAACGTTTGCAACTCGTCTTTACGTGTTTCAACAGAAATTATTATGAGTCTGCCCGATCAGAGATAATTTATTGAAAATGGCGTGTTGGACATTTATTTACTAACTGAACCTGGTATAAATGAATGTTAACAAATACCACTATAAAAACACAGGCTTGGATTGATATATAACACAATTTGTACAGTAAATAAAACAGTATACAAAATAACAGTACTATTATTACCCAATTTGACCTGGGAAACGGAAACAATGTACATTTTGCGGCCAGTCACATTTCATCGTCTGCTGATTGAATAAAAGATATGGCGGACATCTTAGTACTTTGGCATAGACGTTTTCACATAAAATATAGCAGCGGCAATCATAAAGGTATAAGAACATTCCTCGTAAATGACCACAATATAATGGAACTGATGTGAAGTAATCTGAAAAGAAATCGAATGCATGTCAATGATTGTTTCTTAATTTTGAACACCGGGCAGAGGGCAATCTACTGTTGCTCTACCAATTCACTACTCTTGTAATAATTGTTTCTACTTTTGGCACAAGGCCAGCAATTATCCCAGTGTATTACTGGTACTTTATTTGATCTACCGCGTAAGGATGAAAAGCAAAGTTAACCTTGGCAGGATTTGAACTCAGACCATAAAGGGCCGTAACTCTATGCTGCAAAGCATGGTGTCAGACCCTCTACCGATACTGCCAATCCACCGCCCTCTAGAAACAACAATAATAATTGTTTCTACTTTAGGCACAAGGCCAGCAATTACCCAGTGCATTACTGGTACTTTATTTTATCGACCCCGTAAGGATGGAAGGCAAAGTCAACCTCGGCGGGATTTGAACTCAGATCGTAAAGGGACGTAACTCTATGCTGCAAAGCATGGCGTCCGACCCTCTACCGATACTGCCAATCCACCGCCCTTTAGAAACAACAACAATAATAATAATAATTGTTTCTACTTTTGGCAGAAGGACAGCAATTACCCAGTGAATTACTGGTACTTTATTTTATCGACCTGATAAGGGTGAAAGGCAAAGCTTAACGTCGGTGGGAGCTAAACCAGAATGTAAAGGGCCATAACTTTATGGTGTCTGATGCTTCGATTCTAAATATAGGCACAAGGCCATCAATTTGAAAGGGGAGAGGAAAGTCGATTAAATCGACCCAAGTGCATTACTGGTGCTTTATTTTATCGACCCCGTAAGGATGAAAGGCAAAGCTTAACCTCGGCGGGATTTGAACGTAAAGTTAACAAAACTTACCACAAGTGTTCTCAACTGGTGTAGATGTAGTTACTGGATAGTATGTTGGCTGTATAGTTGGACGATATCTAGGAATATAAGAGAGTCATTTATTAATATTACAGTTGGTGTTACAGAACGATATCTAGGAATATAAGAGAGTCCTTTATTAATATTACAGTTGGTGTTACAGGACGATATCTAGGAATATAAGAGAGTCATTTATTAATATTACAGTTGGTGTTACAGGACGATATCTAGGAATATAAGAGAGTCCTTTATTAATATTACAGTTGGTGTTACAGGACGATATCTAGGAATATAAGAGAGTCATTTATTAATATTACAGTTGCTGTTACAGGACGATATCTAGGAATATAAGAGAGTCATTTATTAATATTACAGTTGGTGTTACAGGACGATATCTAGGAATATAAGAGAGTCATTTATTAATATTACAGTTGGTGTTACAGGACGATATCTAGGAATATAAGAGAGTCCTTTATTAATATTACAGTTGGTGTTACAGGACGATATCTAGGAATATAAGAGAGTCATTTATTAATATTACAGTTGCTGTTACAGGACGATATCTAGGAATATAAGAGAGTCATTTATTAATATTACAGTTGCTGTTACAGGACGATATCTAGGAATATAAGAGAGTCCTTTATTAATATTACAGTTGGTGTTACAGGACGATATCTAGGAATATAAGAGAGTCCTTTATTAATATTACAGTTGCTGTTACAGGACGATATCTAGGAATATAAGAGAGTCATTTATTAATATTACAGTTGCTGTTACAGAACGATATCTAGAAATATAAGAGAATCATTTATTAAATATACTAGCAGAAAAACCTTTGTGTGGTTTTCTCTAGCATGTGTAGTGTGCATATTGATATTATACGCAAATATACATGCATGTAGATATGATACGTCAAATAAAATCGTAATTGACAATATGCACAGAAATTGAAGAGAATCTGTGTTACACTGTCTTCTGTAATCAGTAAAGTAATCCATGATACATTTAAAAAAGACGATATTATATATAAACTGCATTACGGCAAAATTTTATGAAAACGAAAAAGAAGAAAATTAGCGGACTAAATATAAACCTTATATAACGATGCAAATATATGAATGTTTATATAAGCGATGTAATAAGTGTTATAATATAATGGCCGCGAACCGGAAGTGTTGACATTTGAAAATTATAAAAGAAGTGAATCGGTATATATGAAACCATTATATATAAGAATATTTATGTTTAATCAACAGCAACGAAATTTAGTAGATAAATTATGTAATATTCATTCATTACTAAAGTACCAGTAATGCACTGGGTATTTTGCTGGCATTGTGCCTAAAGTAGAAACAATTATTTATTCAAAGTAAGCCAACTTATTTTAATAACGGGAAAAATAATATATTCAGGACACAGTCCCGCACTCCTTCCTATATTATATTATGGTATAAGGGATAAGACGGAAGCTCAAAGAAATGAAAATTGGAATATAGTATATTTTGGTGGTAAAATTTTATAAACATATATGATTGTGCATGCAACCATATACGAGAATACGATAACAAACTTCAATATTCGATAAGATTGACATACTATTTAAAGTAACTTAAATTCAATTAATGTACCAAATATGAAAATATTTATTCTGCGGGGTTAAAGAAAATAAAAGAATCTTTAAAAATTCTTCACTTTGAAATTTTACCTATAATCTTCGATTTGTATGGAACTTTACCCCCATTTTCAACTATATATAAGACTAAAATCCAAAGAGGGCTCGATAAGGATAAATATATATCAAATATATAAGAACCGTAGAGCAAATATTTATTAAAATAACAGATTAAAGTTTAAGTAAAGAATCGCTGCTTTCACCCTTAACGGGATCTTCTGAAGCTAACAAAGTCAATCTGTAAACGCAGAAGTGGATATTTCAAAAAACGTTGCAACCGGAGGAAGACAGGAAGACGATACTTTGGTTCGTGGAAACGTTCGCTATGCAAATAAGTAATGGTATAAACAAAACATATACTTAGCTCCCACATCAAGACGTAAAATATCCACGTATAAATCGTACTATCCGTTAGGGTATAACGTGGGGCTGTAATACAGGAAAGTTTTGTGCAATTTATGTTTACAATTTATGTGACCTCTGTGCCGCTGAGGCCCTGGAAATACTCTACGCCACTGACCACATCTTAAACAAAAAATCTGAGGCAATTTCGGCTTGTAAACATAAATTGCACAAAACCTTCCTGTATTACAGCCCCACGTTATACCCTAACGGATAGGATACTCTAACATATATTATATATATTATATATATATATATATAATATATATTTTATATATATAATATATATTTTATATATATTATATATATTTTATATATATTATATATATTATATATATATTATATATATATTATATATTATATATATATATTTATATTATACATATATTATATATATATTATATATATTTTATATATATTATATATATATTATATATATAGGCGGTGGATTGGCAGTATCGGTAGAGGGTCGGACGCCATGCTTTCCAGCATAGTTACGTCCCTTTTCGATCTGAGTTCAAATCCCGCCGAGGTTGACTTTGCCTTTCATCCTTACGGGGTCGATAAAATAAAGTACCAGTAATGCACTGGGTAATTGCTGGCCTTGTGCCTAATGTAGAAACAATTATATATATATTATATATATATTATATATATATTATATATATTATATATATATATTATATATATTATATATATATATTATATATATATATTATATATATTATATATATATTATATATATTATATATATATATATTATATATATATATATATTATATATATATATATATTATATATATTATATATATATATATTATATATATATATATATTATATATATATATATATTATATATATATATATATATTATATATATATATATATATGTGTGTGTGTGTAAAAAAGAAGTGTATGTCAACAGGTTACAATTAACTTAGTTTATTCATAGTCGCTGTTTCGGTGATAACCATTATGCAACAGTTATATATATAAACATATATATACACACGCACACACACATATATATATAAGAGAGAGAAAGTGAGATGTGTTTGTATTTAGAAATTTATGTATGTATATTCATATGTTCACTCATATATATATATATATGTATATATATATATATGTGTGTGAGTGAAGACTAAAATCCAAAGAGGGCTCAATAAGGATATATATATATATATATCTGTGCGTGTATGGGATGTTTGAATATACATTTATAAACCCCATATATATAAGATAATTTGAAGAAATTAAAAAGCCTTTTTAAGAGGGAAATATTAAGAATTTATTTTTTCGCGCGATATAATATACATTACTAGTTATCCATATGCAAGCCATAAACACATTTGAGTGATTTCCCTTATCTCATATTTTTATACTCTGCAAATTATACCAGATAAAATGATTTGTAATTCTTTATATAAAACGTTTTTTTAACTGATCAGGCTGATTTGAGTAGAGTCTGGTATGCTGAAGAGGTCTAATTGAACAAAACATATTCATACTTACCCCCTGCTTACCAAAAAAGATAAGATTTCCCTTCTCTTATGCATGTAAATTAATTTTTGAAAACTTATTAATAATTTCTTGTAATTATCTCCCTTTTCCTTTGAATGTCGCTGACAATTGTCGCTAGGTTTTTGTTTTCTAGAACGCCATGAGAAAAATTTATATAACATCAAACTAACATACCCTCCTTTTAATACGTTGTTGATTGTTCTCAACAATGGGTATTTTCCATCTCCGCATACGTTGTTGAAATCATCTTCATCAAGAGCCCAAAACATTGCACCAAGAAGTCCTGTTTCTATAATGAATTGTGACTGCAATAAAATTATTGAAAAAGAAAGAAAAAAGGTTAATCCAAGCATCCTCTCCAACGCGCTCATTACTCCATCAAACGTCTGCTTTAAAGAAACGTGTAGTAATGAAGAAAGTGCCAACATGAGCTATTTTTTATATAATAATATTTATGCAGAATTCTCTGAGGCATGAAAACTATTTCAAAGGTTCTGCAAGGGTAAAAAAAAGCTGAGAAACGTTGTGCTAGGATATGGGGATTCAATGAGATTTGGGGGCTATTTCTACATTATGTTGTAAAGAATTGCCTACCTTGTTCCTGAAACTGATTACATCATCGTAACCGACCCACTGATTGCCAAAACGAGCTGATGGCATGCCCTCTTTTGGTATCCACTCACGAATCCAATGATTGTTTCGCAGGTTTTGGCAAATCTGAAAAAAATGAAAAAATATATAATTGTTTCTACTTTTGGCACAAGGCCAGCAATTACCCAGTACATTACTGGTACTTTATTTTATCGACCCCGTAAGGATGAAAGGCAAAATTAACCTTGGCGGCATTTGAAAAAAATATATAGTAAAGATTAATATAACTAATTTCTCACATTAATATAAGACTATATATTTGTTAATTAAGTTGGTCCTTAATATATAACAGGTATATTGGTGTAGGTTTCATTTGATACAGGGGATCCTGAGGTGAAGAGAATTTTGGCAAACTCTCCGATTAATAAACCATGATAATACACTATGTGTGTTTGTATATTTATATATATCTCCATGTCTGTAACCTTTTACAATTTACACACACACACACACACACGCACACACGCACACACACGCACACACACGCACACACACACGCATACACACGCACACACGCACACGCACACTCTCTCTCTCTCATCTACGCACTCACTCAGAAGGAGCAATCTGAAATAAAGTGTCTTGCTCAAGGACACAACGCATCACCCGGTCCGAGAATTGAACTCGCAACCTCCCGATTGCGAATCAAACTCTCTAATCACTAAGCTACGCGCCTTCTCCTTTGCAAATCCTAAATTTATCCGAACGAAAATTTCCTGCTTTTCATGATTGACCATATATGGAGTCTCTTCTTCTTGTAGTCTCCACAAGAGTTACAGTTACAAAGCTTGGCTAGATGTCCTTCCACCACAGCTGAATACATTGCGGTCCTTTCTCATTAAACTCTGCAAAATCCAATGCTGTGTAGAGGTGTTCCACCAGGGGACATGTCATGAGGGGTTGCGTAGTCTGTGGTCCAATGCCGCAGTCACACACAGCGTCCTCATCCTTTAAATATCGCCATTTTGCAAGAGTGGGCTTTTGTACGTCCAACACCAGATCTTAGTCTGTTTAGGCATTTCCACATTGCATAGTTTGTATCTGCTCCAAGGGGACAGTGCCTCGTTCCCCTTTAGGTCTATTGTTGTTACTGATGGGAGTTTGTTAATTTTTTCTTCCCAGAAAGTGAGGTTTTTTTTTTACAAAATGAAAAATAACCGAGGTGTCCTCCTCGAGTGAAAGTATAAAGAAAAAAAGATGAAATCGAAAATGCAAATGGAGTCTTATTTAAAAATATATATATATATATATATATATATATATATATATTTGGTTCCTTTACCGGTTTCCCAGTTCTTCTGCTTTTCAAAAGGTGAGTTGAGATGGAGGGTCTTTGGTTTTTCTCACATCTGTAAGAAAAACAGATGCGAAAAAAACCACAGACCCTCCATCACAGACCCTCCATCTCAACTCTACTTTTGAAAAGCAGAAGAACTGCGAAACCGGTAAAGGAACCAAATAAATATATATATTTTTTTTAAAATAAGACTCCAGTTGCATTTTCGATTTCATCTCTTTTTCTTTATATATATATATATATATATATATGGAAAGTTATATTTAAATTGTTGGGTTACAACTAGTAAATATTTATAACTGATATAAAAGCACTCGACAAGTATTTGGAGTATATATACGATATTAAATAAATGGAAACTATATTTATAAAACCATATTTATTTCATTATATATATTTCAGGGATATCATATTAACAATATGCTATGCCTTCCTCAGACAAAATACAATATAGACAGTTTTATAGATAAATAGATTTGACATACCGTTCAACATCGACTTGTATTTGAAAAGTTGATTTGCCAAATCAACTTTTCAAATACAAGTCGATGTTGAACGGTATGTCAAATCTATTTATCTATAAAACTGTCTATATTGTATTTTGTCTGAGGAAGGCATAGCATATTGTTAATATGATATCCCTGAAATATATATAATGAAATAAATATGGTTTTATAAATATAGTTTCCATTTATTTAATATCGTATATATATATATATATATATATATTTGAACAAATATAACAAAATACACACAGGGATGCAAAAAATACGAAGTCTTACTTGGATCAACGCTTGAGTGGAAGTGGAGGAGGGTTCTACATTTCGGATATATATATAGGAGTAAGTAAGACCCCGACGGCTGAGCTCAAGCCGTTTCGACGGCTAATTCTGTAAAGAATTAGTCGTCGAAACGGCTTGAGCTCAGCCGTCGGGGTCTTACATACTCCTATTACCCACTCTACTACCCTAAGTATTGAGTACTTTGGTGCGTTATGGTCCACCTGGTTCCTTACCACTTTTCCCTCGCTATATATATATATATATATATATATATAGTAATAATAATAAATTTGAAGACTAAAATCCAAAGAGGGCTCGATAAGGATAAATATATATAAAATATATAAGAACCGTAGAGCAAATATTTATTATATATATATAACAAGATGGATAGGACAAAGGAGAGACACAAAATAAAAAACCTAGTCACTGAGGAGGTCACAGAATATGTGATGAAAGAGCTTTGACAATATATAAACAACCTTCCGGTTATCGAACCAACCAGCCGGAAACTTATAATAAATTCAAGTGAAAACCAATAGGTTTATTGACAGCATGACCCATCCAAAGTATATCAATATATATATATATCTATATATATATATCTATATATATATATATATATATATATATATATATATATATATATATATAGCAGCGATTCTTTGCTTAAACTTTAATCTGTTATTTTAATAAATATCTCTATATATATATATATATATATATACGATATTAAACAAATGGAAACTATATTTATAAAACCATATTTATTTCATTATATATATTTCTGGGATATCATATTAAAAATATGGTATGCCTTCCTCAGACAAAATACAATATATAAGCCGTTTTATAAATAAATTTGACATACCTTAAAATAATGCAACTTCCATTTAAAAAGTTGATTTGGTTGAATATGGTTTTATAAATATAGTCTCCATTTGTTTAATATCGTAAACCTACTCCAAAACTGTTGAGTGCTTTTATATCAGTTATAAAATATTTAGTCGTTGTAACCCAACAATTTTAAATAAAACTTTTGCATATATATATATATATATATATACCCATTTTATTAAGGCTAAATAGTGAGTCTTGTTATTCTGGAGTTTCACCTGTTTATCACAGGGTCATCGAAGTAACGAGACTCACTATTTAGCCTTAATAAAATGAATAATTAAACTCTACTTCGGTATTGAATACTCTCTTCTCTCAACCGTCAACTACATACGGATATATAAATAAATATATATATATATAAGCCAATAACAGAGAGTGTGGTAAGATACCAGGTGGACCATAACACACCAGAGTACTCAATACTTAGGGTAGTAGAGTGGGTAATAGGAAAAGAGTCGGGACCCGACGGCTGAGCTCTGGCCGTTTCGACAGCTAGATCCGTTCTAGATCGAAACGGCCGGAGCTCAGCCGTCGAGGTCCTGACTCTTTTCCTATATTTTTCAATAAGCAAGTTCCCTAAGGATGTTATGTGTAGGAAAGTATATTGATCACTAAGTATTACTGGTACTTATTTTGTCGATTCCGACAATAGACGAAGGTGGATAAATAATAAAAAAGGGATAAAAAGGGAGAATAAAGGAGCTTACTTCGTAGTATGAAAGAAATCCTTTCTCTCTTGTGTACTTGCCGGGTTGGCCACCCCCGGCTACTGGAGCATCGATTCCGTATAACTCAGAGTCTACTAACGTAAAAGATCTTCCATATGCTGGCAAACCTAACGTAAGTTTATTTGGTGGTGCACCGTTTCGGATGTAGAAATAAACTGTTTTTCGCTGTCAATAGGAAAAAGATGATGGATATTAGAGTGTAGGATGTTATTAAATTGATCTTCCTCCCGTGGGAGAGGAAGAAATGGGGGGAGAGACTAAGAGTTAGAGATACAGAATCAAAGAGAATCAAAGAGAATCAAAGAGATAAGAGATAGAATAAATGCATGTATCCCGATTAATATTGAGTTTGGAAGAATATTACAGTCATTGTAATACAGTCATAGGGCGGTGGATTGGCAGTATCGGTAGAGGGTCGGACGCCATGCTTTCCAGCGTGTTACGTCCCTTTACGAACTGAGTTCAAATCCCGCCGAGGTTGACTTTGCCTTTCATCCTTACGGGGTCGATAAAATAAAGTACCAGTAATGCACTGGGTATTTGCTGGCCTTGTGCCAAAAGTAGAAACAATTATTGTAATATTCTAATTATTGTAATATTTCTAATTGAAGCACAAAGCCAGCAATTTTTTGGGGTGGGTGGGCGGGTGGGGGGAGGGGAAAGTCGATTAAATCGACCCCAGTGCATTACTGGTGCTTTATTTCATCAACCTCGTAAGGATGAAAGGCAAAGTTAAGCTCGGTGAGACCTTGAACTCAGAACGTAAAGGGCCATAACTCTATGTATCTGATTCTCAAGGCCGGTACTTTTTTTTTTGTTAGGGAGGGGGGGAAAGTCGATTAAATCGACCCCAGTGCATGACTGGTACTTTATTTTATCGACCCCGTAAGAATGAAAGGCAAAGCTAACCTCGGGAGGATTTGAACTCAGAACGTAAAGAGCCGTAACTCTATGTTGCAAAGCATGGTGTCCGATGCTCTACCAATTCTGCCAATCCATATTACAATAGTAATGAAGGAATAAAGCAATGATGGTGTTCTCTCACTTCATATGACTTAGGTAAAAATAATTGTTTCTACTTTTGGCACAAGGCCAGCAATTACCCCAGTACATTACTGGTACTTTATTTTATCGACCCCGTAAGGATGAAAGGCAAAGTTAACCTTGGCGGGATTTGAACTCAGACCATAAAGGGACGTAACCCTATGCTGCAAAGTATGGAGTCCGACCCTCTACCGATACTGCCAATCCACCGTTTAGGTAAAAATAATGGTTTCTGATTTCGGCACAAGGCCAGCAATTTAATTTGCGTGTGTTGGATGGGGAAGGGGGGGGGGTCGGCTCTACGCACGACGATGCTTTGGGATCGCTGGCTTAGCTTAGGATGACCCCCCCCCGGCCTTGTTGAGTAAGAGTAAGAAGACGTGTGTGTGGGGGGTGGGGGGGGGGGGGGTGCGGTGGGGGGTATGTATGTGAGAGGGGGGGGAGGTAAAGTCGATTAAAACCTGGCATTTTTTTTTAAACGATGAGATACTTAATTTAATGTATATTTCTTTAAATGCAGTAGTAATAATTGTTTCTACTTTAGGCACAAGGCCAGCAATTACTCAGTACATTACTGGTACTTTATTTTATCGACCCCGTAAGGATGAAAGGCAAAGTTAACCTCGGCGGGATTTGAACTCAGTAGTAATAATAATAATAATAATAGTAATGATAATAATAATTGTTTCTACTTTAGGCACAAGGCCAGCAATTACCCAGTACATTACTGGTACTTTATTTTATCGACTCCGTAAGGATGAAAGGCAAAGTTAACCTCGGCGGGATTTGAACTCAGTAGTAATAATAATAATAATAATAGTAATAATAATGCTTTCTTTATTAACCACAAGGGTTTACATAAAGTAGACATTAAGGATAATAACAATAATAATAACAAAAATAATAATGATGATGATGATGATGATAAGAACAATGATAACAAAAATGAAAAGGAAATGCCTAGAAATAGCCGCAAAGATCTTAGTATGAATTCACGGGGTCCCAAAGACTACTTGTAAGTCATTTACCGTATTTCCCGGCACCGAAGATGCTTCGTCTTCAAGGACGAACCCTAATTTTTTTGACAACCAAAAATTTGAAAAAAAAAAAAAAAAAAGGAAACAACCTTTGGCCTCCAGGACGCATGGTAGATTTTTGAGACTTATTTTAGGAAAAAAGTAGCGTCTTCTACGCCGGGAAACACGGTTATTACCATTTCTTTCTACGCATGTTATTCTGAGAAGAATATGGATATTACAAGATATGGGTATTACAAGATTTCTTTTATATGAATTGAAATCTTGTGATAATGCAAAGAAGATAATCATATTCACCATTTCTGAATTAGGACTGCAAAGACCAGCTTTCTCTTCCCATGTTCCATGATAATCATATGTCATTAAATTTATGAAGTGTAAATATCTATAAAGAAAAAAAAAGTATGTTAAATGATTGTTTCTACTTTTGGCACAAGGCCAGCAATTACCCCAGTACATTACTGGTACTTTATTTTATCGACCCCCGTAAGAATGAAAGGCAAAGTTAACCTCGGCGGGATTTGAACTCAGACTATAAAGGGCCGTAACTCTTTGCTGCAAAGCATGGCGTTCAACCCTCTACCGATACTGCCAATCCACCACCCTAAAAAGTGTGTTAAATGATATAATCTAGATATAAACAACAACAACAATACCATTTCAGATAAGGGCCGTGAATTGGCAGAATCGGTAGAGCGTCGGACAGCTTGCTTCGTGGCATAGAGTTACGGCTTTTTAAATTCTGAGTTCAAATCCCGCCGAGGTTAGCTTTGCCTTTCATCCTTACGGGGTCGATAAAATAAAGTACCAGTCACGCACTGGGGTCAATTTAATCAACTTTCCCCTCCCCCCTAGTATTGTATTTAAAACAGTATTGTATATAAATATAAAAATAGTACACCACTCTGACTTAGGTGTAGAGTCTGTCACCCTCTTCCCTTCCCCCTGTTTTTCTTCCTTTGCCTAATAGTCCTTGCTCTTCCCTTCTTTTCCTCTCGTTTATGGCATTTATATTCCTTTCCAATGCTGCTTTCTTTTTCTATATGGTTGACTAATTTATAGTTATATCAACAATAAATTTATTCCTAGTATAATAATTGTTTCTACTTTTTTGGCACAAGGCCACCAATTATCCCAGTGTATTACTGGTACTTTATTTCATCGACCCCGTAAGGATGAAAGACAAAGTTAACCTCGGCGGGATTTCAGAACGTAAAGGGACGTAACTCTGTGATGCAAAGCACGGCGTCCGATCCTCTACCGATACTGCCAATCCACCACCTTAGTATAATAATTGTTTCTTTTTTGGCGCAAGGCCAGCAATTACTCAAGCGCATTACTGGTACTTTATTTCATCGACCCCATAAGAATGAAAGGCAAAGTTAACCTCGACGGGATTTGAACTCAGAACGTAAAGTGATGCAACTCTATGCTGCAAAGCATGGCGTCCGATTCTCTACCGATACTGCCAATCCACGGCCTTAGTATGATAATTGAAATTCATTTTGTCCACTTTATAATCCAAATATAAACAGCAACATCAACAACAATAATATTTCAGGTTTTCAAATGGTATGGAGAGAATTGGTTCTTTGATTTATTTTTAAGACATCAAATTAGTTTTAGAAACGAAAGCACCAATATTATCGTGTATGTTATATAAAATATCCATGTCCTGCACGGCTTAGATCACAACTCTGCTCGATCAGGGCCAACCTGAGACTAGAAACAGCAACTCACAACAACGGATTAAGGGTCTCAGTTTCACCTTCGTTGTATCAGCGAACATTCCACAAACGTGCCATAAATGACTTAGAGAAAATCAGCGATTAGAAAAAAACAAACAAACCCAAAATGATTAAAAATGTAAAGTTAATATGGTTCCATCATGATGAAGCATTAAAAATAACACATTAAAACAAACACACGCTTTCGCATTTTTAGCGATTATTCAGCAGATATGCCCGGAATGATTTTGATAAAATCAATTATTAATATGGTATATAGATGTTAACTTATATGTCTATCTACATGTAAACCTCCCCCCACAAACCAAACAACTTTCAAAATGTACGAAACAATTTATACTTTCAAAAGAAATTACTCACTGCGCAAGAACTGGAATATTATAATATTGTAGTGATTTTTGTGTGTTTGCTGAAAGAGCTGCAGTTAACAACAAACCTTCTCTATCATATGCTGGTCGCATTGTCTGTAAAGACAGTTAAGAAGAAAAAAATCATTAATTTATGTTTTGTTTTCTATTATAACATTATTTTTCTTCCTAAACATAGCCATTAATGGGATTTAGATAAATAAATAAATAGATTATCTATTTATCTGATTTTCAAAGATATTGCGTTACAGATATATATTTTACAAAAATATGTTATTGATAGAAAATGGTAGATAATTTAATAGTTATAACGCGTTAGTATCAAGTCTATATGTTTATACGGTTAAGTATTAAAACTTAAACCAAGCTATCGTCTGCCAACTTAGAAAAATTAATAAAGAAAAGATCAAATACAAAGCAAAATGAAAAACAATTTTCTGAAGGGGAAACCTTAAAATATCTTTTGTAAATATAAATTCAAACGAAAGACACAGAACTTCAGGGTCTTCTGTCGTTGAGATCGTCTGTTATACTGATTTGATTATATTTTGACACCTCATCATTTTGTTATATTATTTACTAATATTTCTATAAACCACATTTAACTGTAATAATGTAGTGGTGTATGTCATTGATTGAGACAGAAATAAGGCAGAGAAACTTAAAATCAGCGATGTATTTGTTTATTTGTATGAAATCTTGTATTGAAACAGATATTGTTATATTTCGGGAGGGTCATGTTGTTTTAATATTGCCAAAAAATAGTAAAACACACTCCCTGTTTGGTTTTCGCTTCAGTTTCGGTATATATTTTTCATATTTCCATTAATAATTTAGCTGGTAATCAATGTTTATCATTGATTGACCAACAATTAAAAATATAAATATAAATATATTTTCTCAAAGTTTTTCATCACACATTTCTGTGGCATCTTCAGTGATTATCCTGAAAGTGTCACAGAAATCTAAGCCAGCAATAGTCTACTTTCAAATGAATTTGATTGTAAATAAAAGAGGTATGAAGCATAGTGGATATAAATTGTATCCCAGCTCACACCACCGTACGCCATTTCATTTATATTTCCCTCTTACTTGTTTTTAATTGTGGGAAAGGTGACGTACTTACCTGTACTAACCGGGAAAATCCATCTCTGTCGGTTGGTCTTCCTCCACGTTTGGTTGGATATTCCCAATCAATATCAAGACCATCAAAGCCATAGTCTCGGAGAAACTTTATAGAGTTCGCTAAAAAGGCGTTGATATTTTGCTGAGAAGATACCACGCTAGAAAAAGCTGGAGATTTAGCGTTCCAGCCTCCAATTGCCAACGAAATCTTTAGGCTGGGATTTCGTTTTTTGAGAGCAACAACACGGGCGATGCTGAAAAAAATATATTGATATAAACAATAGATCAAACCAGGTCAATGATTCCATTAAAACTTAGACAAAGAAGTTGAATTTCGTAATGCCATTAACCTCATAGAGGTAATTGTTTTTTAGAATAGAATATAAATATATATATATATGACAAAGAAAGTGTGGTAAGAAACCAGGTGGACCATAACGCACCAGAGTACTCAATAGTTAGAGTAGTAGAGTGGGTAATAGGAAAAAGGCTAGGACCCCCGACAGCTGAGCTCCAGCCGTTTCGACAGCAAGATAAGTTCGAATCTAGCTGTATAAACAGCCGGGGGGTCCTGACATCTTCGCTATATATATATATATATATATATATGTGTGTGTGTGTGTGTGTGTGTGTGTGTGTGTGTGTGTGTGTGTGTGTGTGTGTGTGTGTGTCTACTGTGGCAGTAGCCATAACAAACCCTCAAAGAAATACAGAAAGAAAGACAAGTATAGTAGAGGCTGTTAGCAATACGTTACAGTATTACAATGTGCTTTATTTGCTGTGAAGATAACGTATCTTATTTTCAAGTGTTAACAAAATAATAGCGCTAATATGAAGAATGTCTCCACCCAACACTTCAACGAAAATACGCCATTTTGTATATTTAATCTGCCAAGGGAGGTAATCTTTAACGTTATGTATATAGTTTTAGTCACTCACTCGCCCTAACCTTCTGACATCTTGCACACTACATGTATATATTTGCATGTACTGGAACATGTAAGTATATATGAGTGTACGGGTGTTACCGTGTGTATATAAATATTTATACATGGCAATGATACTGATATCCATATTTATAAAGTTGTGTCAACCTCCAAATATCTTTATATCTGTCAAAATATTTATCTTTTAAGACATCTTATTTGTTGTTGGTGGTGGTGGTGGTGGTGGTGATGGTTGTGGTGGTGGTGGTTGTGGTGGTGAAGGTGGTGGTTGTGGTGGTGATGATGGGGTGTGGTGTTGGTGGTGGTGGTGGTGGTGGTGGTGGTGATGGTTGTGGTGGTGGTGGTTGTGGTGGTGAAGGTGGTGGTTGTGGTGGTGGTGATGGGGTGTGGTGTTGGTGGTGGTGGTGGTGGTGGTGGTGATGGTTGTGGTGGTGATGGGTTTGGCGGTGATGGTGAAGGTGTTG
>OZ024758.1:22536720-22541720 GCA_964016885.1 Eledone cirrhosa
GCAGATTTCTTCATCTGAGAGAGAGAGAGAGAGAGAGAGAGAGAGAGAGAGAGAGAGAGAGAGAGAGAGAGAGAGAGAGAGGAAATAAGAAAGAGGTACAGAGAAAGAATCCACCCCAGTATTAGACTGGTACTTTTTTATCGACCTCGAAAGGATGAAAGGCAAAGTTGACCTCGGCGGGATTTGAACTCAGAGAGCAGAGAACCAGAACGAATACCATAAAGCATTCTATCCAATGTTCTAATGACTGCCAATTCGCCGTCTATCAAATACTGTATGTGGCCACAATAATCGGGGGTATGGCTATCGAATGAATGGTCATATGACTATGACAAAGAAATTAAGGAAAAGCATCCAGATATAATAGACAAGGACTGAAAAAAAAACACCGATAGGTATCGGAATCCCTTCTAAAATATTGTGAATCAAATTGGGTAGAAGGAAACTATTTGGAAGCTTTCGAACTGATTGTACATGTAATTCAAACGGCCAGCCTTGTCACACATTGTGACACTGAATCTCCCTGAGAATTACATTAAGGGTACACGTGTCTGTGGAATACTCAGTCACGCGTTGATTTCATGAGCAGTCTGTTCTGTTGATCGAACTGGAACACACAACCAGCATCCATTTCTTAGAAATTGATAGAGATAAATATAGATACATTTGAAAAATAACAACCCTTGTATCTGTTAAACGTTGAAAATGTTTGTTATCCTTAAACATATTTGTTACTCCTGAATATCTTCATTAATCATAAACACCCTTGTTTTACTATTGAGTACTTCTACGCAAATTCTACATAGGGCGATTAATTTTTGCTCCAAGAAACATGAGCTTGGTTGGTCTAACTTGGGGATCCAGCCGGATCAATTGGAGACGGTTGTTTCTGACGGGACCCGTTGGATGACATGCTTGAGGACTCCACTCCCACGCCCCTCTCAGAAATAAGTGGGCAAAGAAGAAGAAGAAGAAGAAGAAGAAGAAGAAACAAAACTATTGCTGTATTTCTTAAACTAGTTATGATAACAATAATTACTTTTTACATTGGCACAATGTAAAAATTTGGTGGGGAGGAATAGTTAGTTGATTATATCGAACCCTGTACTTCTCTGGCACTGAATTTTATCGATTTCAGTGGAACGAAAAGCTAAGCTGACATTGGAGAGATTTGAAGTCAGAACGTATGCCTCAAATGGGACAAACCCGTCTAACCCATGCTAACGTGGAAAGTAGACGTTAAACGATGATGATGATATATATATATATATATATATATATATATATATATATATATATATATATATATATGTGTGTAAATATGATAATAAGGGCGCTGCGGAGTTGCAAATGGGTTACATATGAAAAAAGTTTGTCCTTCATCAGTGATCTTCCAACCACCATAGGCATTTCATCGCTTTAAAGACCGTATACCTCCGGTTGGTGCGAGCAACGGCTAAAAAAAGTCGTTGGGACACGTAAATAAAGGGGACGCGAGGGTAAACAAACAAAATGGTGAAGCAACAGAAAGTGAGGAAGAAGGAGACAAGTCCCAGATTTCTATGAATTTAAGTTCGGTGAAATCGTGAACGAGAGAATAAAGACCATCAAACCTGGTTGAAATGTGAGCAAGGAAGGAATTTCGCACAGGTCTAACGGGAGGAAGAAGGGGTCTGGTCTGCGAATTCGGTAAACATATATATATATATATATATATATATATATATATATCGTTTGGAAAGAGGGATGTATTTAATTATGTCTCATATAAAATAATACAACAAGATGCAGTAACTAAATACCGCGAGGTTTTATTTTTCTCGCTCTCTAACGAAACAATAACATAAACATAAACAGCGGCTTTGTAACCTATACAAGAAGTGAAACTTACCTTGCTGGGAACATAAGAGCAGAACAAGAGCAAGCCAGATTCCTCGGAACCATATGTTGTGACTGTTAGATGGCTGGATGTGAGGAAGCAGAAAAACAAAGAAAGAAAATGAAATATAAATTATTTTCATTTCTTATTCTGTAGGGGTAAATATAGCCATTTTAGGCTCCATTGTAGTTAAAGATATCTATGTGATGTTAATGTGGCTGGCGTTGAATTTGAACTGTTGCAACTGGGGGGAATAAGGGGCAGGATGGTAACTAATAATAATTAAGGTGTTGATGTAATCGCTTAGTCCTAAGTTGGCTCTGATCCAACAGACCTTTGATTAAAAGTATTGAAGACATGGCCATCCGGTTTAGATTTATTTTTCAGAAATATTATACACGGAGTTATATTATTCAATGGGGTTCTTTTTATAAATGATAAGCTGTGGTTTGAAGGAAATTTGGCTGCTATTTCTTGCAGGTCAATAGATCACGTATAGACTCCATTGTTGTGTTATCAAAGTAACGTTTGTGATGGTGTAAGGTAGAGAAATAGTAGTGAGGATGGGGGTGGATGAGGTGGCTATGGAAGAGGACGAGAGACGTAAATAGTAGTGAGGATGGGGTGGATGGGGTGGATGGGGTGGCTATGTAGTAGTGAGGATGAGGTGAATGGGGTATCTATAGAAGAGAAGGAGAGACTATGTGGTAGTAGCAGTAGTAATACTCGCTTTTCAAATTCATCGATTGGAAGATAAAAATAACCGAATGAGATTAATGCGTTTAATATAGTTCACTGCGAGATTACCTCTTTCTAATCTATAGTACTCTTCACACTACCGTAATAGCAGCAGTTTCTACTTTTGGCACAAGGCCAGCAATTACACAGTACATTACTGGTACTTTATTTTATCGTCCAGTAAGGATGAAAAGCAAAGTTTACCTCGGCGGGATTTGAACTCAGTTCGTAAAAGGACGTAGCTGTGCTGCAAAGCATAGCGTCCGACCCTCTACGGATACGGCCTAACAGTTTCTTTCAATGAATACAGGGATACAGGCCTTATATCTTTCTAATCTATGGCACTGGATTATGTATATAAAATTATTTCTAGTATAGGCACAAGGCCAGTAATTTTTTTTTTGGGGGGGGGGCGAAATCGATTAAAATGAACCCAGTGCATTACTGGTGCTTTATTTTATCGACCCCGTAAACATGAAAAGCAAAGTTAACTTCAGCGAAATTTGAACTCAGACTGTAAAGGAGTGTAACTCTATACTGCAAAGCAAAGCATAGTGTCCGACCCTCTACCGATACTGTCAATCCACCACCCTTTTGTATTGTGTATATAAAATACAAACAATAATGGTTCAGACCTGCCAACTTCTAAAAACCCAAACGGGGAGAAATGAGGCAAAATGGGGAGATTTTACATAATTGTTTCTACTTTAGGCACAAGGCCAGCAATTACC
Organism: Eledone cirrhosa; assembly: GCA_964016885.1. NCBI lineage: Eukaryota > Metazoa > Mollusca > Cephalopoda > Octopoda > Eledonidae > Eledone > Eledone cirrhosa. The sequence continues at coordinate 22,540,069 of OZ024758.1, forward strand.
CAGTGCATTACTGGTACTTTATTTTATCGACCCCGTAAGGATGAAAGGCAAAGTCAACCTCGGCGGGATTTGAACTCAGATCGTAAAGGGACGTAACTATGCTGGAAAGCATGGCGTCCGACCCTCTACCGATACTGCCAATCCACCGCCCAGGGGAGATTTTACACAATGAAAGCTGTACTGTACCTATGTTCACAAGAGAAGACATCTCTCACCCACCCGAAAGTGGGTGGGAGATCTCCCCGTTGACCCCAGTGTGTGACTGGTACTTTATTTTATCGACCCCCGTAAGGATGAAAGGCAAAGCTAATCTCGACAGGATTTGAACTCAGATTATAAAGGGACGTAACCTTATGCCATAAAGCATGTTGTCCGATGCTCTACCGCCATCATCATTGAGACAATATTAACACAAATATTCAGGGCGTAAACATTCCACGTTTGTTGTTCTATCTAATAATTGTTCCTACTTTAGGCACAAGGCCAGCAATTACCCAGTACATTACTGGTACTTTATTTTATCGACCCCGTAAGGATGAAAGGCAAAGTTAACCTCGGCGGGATTTGAACTCAGTTTTAAATAATAATAATTGTTTCTACTTTAGGCACAAGGCCAGCAATTACCCAGTATATTACTGGTACTTTATTTTATCGACCCCGTAAGGATGAAAGGCAAAGTCAACCTCGGCGGGATTTGAACTCAGTTTTAAATAATAATAATTGTTTCTACTTTAGGCACAAGGCCAGCAATTACTCAGTACATTACTGGTACTTTATTTTATCGACCCCGTAAGGATGAAAGGCAAAGTCAACCTCGGCGGGATTTGAACTCAGTTTTAAATAATAATAATTGTTTCTACTTTAGGCACAAGGCCAGCAATTACCCAGTATATTACTGGTACTTTATTTTATCGACCCCGTAAGGATGAAAGGCAAAGTTAACCTCGGCGGGATTTGAACTCAGACTGTAAAGGGACGTAACTATGCTAGAAAGCATGGCGTCCAACCCTGCCAATTCCCCGACCCTGTTGTTCTATCTAATAATGTATTATCCGATGTAGCTTTCCATTTTATTTTTCAAGATGACAGGATGCGATCTGATGGAGGACCAGAGGCTCCTTTGAGCTGGTGTCAGAGTAAGGTACATTATATCGTTGTATGCAGGCAGTATCAATAGAGCGTTGGACAACATACTTAGCAGCATAGAGTTACGGCCTTTTACGTTCTGAGTTCAAATCCCGCCTAGGTTAGCTTTTGCCTTTCATCCTTACGGAATCGATAAAATAAAGTACCAGTAATGCACTGGGTCGATTTGATCGACTCCCCCCCCCCCCGTCAAATTGCTGTCCTTGTGCCTAAAGTAGAAACAGTTATATCCCTGTATGACTAGCGGGAAACTTGTTTAATTGGATGCTGTTTTGTAAGTTTGTGCTTGTTTATCATAAGTAATCAAATTCTCAGTTGAGATCTGTTTGGAATGGGTCAACGTCCACCAAGAACATTTGCTTTAAATACACGACTAAATACGTAGCGTTCTTGTAACATAATTGGCAAAATTGGGGGCCATTCTTCAGAACATTCGAAAACATACTTCGAATTGCTACATCGACATCTTAAAATACGAAACAGTTTAAAGATCTGCGATTAAATAT
>OZ024758.1:22543724-22548724 GCA_964016885.1 Eledone cirrhosa
GCTCGGTTACCCATAGGTATAGTGAGCCGACATATAGTGGGTTGAGGCGGATCATATCCCCTGGGTGGAGCAAGTTTATATGAAGCTAGAACAAAACTAAATAAACTAATAAACAAATAAATAGAAAAACAATTAAAAGAATAAAAATCTAAAAAAATGTTTTTTTAAATGCTGCGGTGCTCCAGCATGGTCTCAGCCTGGTGGCTGGAACAGGTAAAATAGTAAATAACTCCTGCACCCTAGGCCCAAAGCCCAATTACCCTCCCGCCTCACCCCCTCTCTTCTGCAACACCAGAGCTCGTGTGTGTGTGTGTGTGTGTGTGTGTGTGTGTGTGTGTGTGTGTGTGTGTGTGCGTGCGTGCGTGCGTGCGTGCGTGCGTGTGTGTGTGTGTGTGTGCGTGCGTGCGTGCGTGCGTGCGTGCGTGCGTGCGTGCGTGCGCGCGCGCGTCTGCCTATCTCTCTCTCTCTGTATATATTCTATTCCTCTATATTCTAGTATACACTAATTAGGGATCTTAACATATTAAAGATCTTAATGGATAAATATTTTTTTTAAATGGTCGGTCACAGTTTATTTAGTTTTGTTCTAGCTTCATATAAACTTGCTCCCCAGGGGAAATGATCCGCCTCAACCCACTATATGTCGGCTCACTATACCTATGGGTAACCGAGCATGTAAACGCATCTATTTGGCACCCGACCATTGACACAAAATCAAGATGGCGTAGGACAGAACAAAGGAGAGGCACAAAAACAAAGAAAAGAATCCCCAGTCACTGAAGAGGTCACAGGATGTGTGACGAAAGAACTTTGACAATATATGAACAATCATCTGGTTGTGGAACCAACCAACCAACCGGAAATTTATAAATTCCTAAAGTTATAAATTTAATTTATAATAAATTGAAGTTATATAGCTGGTGCGTGTGTTTCTTATTGGCAACATGACCCTCCCAAAGTATAACAATATTTTTTTTTAAATATCTAAATCCTAAAAGTTGAGTCCTATCCTCAAAGGGGCCCACGTCCCATAATTCTGGCTATATAATTGTTTCTACTTTTGTCACAAGGCCAGCAATTACCCCCAGTACATTACTGGTACTTTATTTTATCGACCCCGTAAGGAGAAAAGGCAAAGTTAACCTCGGCGGGATTTGAACTCAGAATGGAAAGGGCCGTAACTCTATGCGTCAAAGCATGGCGTCCGACCCTCTACCTATACAGCCAATCCATCGCCTGGTTATATATTAAGGAGCAAATATTTTATTATTCCACAGTAGGAAAGCCAACATACAGCCATAAGCCACAAACTGACACCATCTCCCAACACAGTCCTACATTTACAACCAGAATAATTGTTTCTACTTTTGGCACAAGGCCAGCAATTACACCAGTGTATCACTGGTACTTTATTTTATCGACGATGCAACGGTGAAAAGCAAAGTTAACCTTGGCAGGATTTGAACTCAGACCATAAAGGGTCGTAACGCTCTCCTGCAAAGCATGGCGTACGACCCTCTACCGATAATGCCAATCCACCGCCAGAATAATTGTTTCTACTTTTGGCACAAGGCCAGCAATTACACCAGTGCATTACTGGTACTTTATTTTATCGACCCCCGTAAGGATGAAAGGCAAAGTTAACCTCGGCGGGATTTGAACTCAGACGATAAACGGCCGTAACTCTCTGCTGCAAAGCATGGCGTCCGACCCTCTACCGATATGGCCACACCACCGCAATGATACATTCATTTGCAAGCTTGTACAAAAAACATTCAACAACAATGATAATAGCGACTAACACTAGAATATCTTGATGAAACACTAGCTGTCTAAGGTGTTAGCTTCTAAGTCTGATGTTAATACAACAATGCTGTTTTCTACTTTACATTCAACTACATACAAAATACCACTGACAAGAGTTCAAAGTAACAACATTCCTGTCACTTTCGTTAAATACTCTTTACTGTTGTTTCTTCAATGTATTCATTGTAAGGAGAAGTATGAAAGTCTAATGGCTGCCATTATTATTATTTTTTACGCCATGCTTTCCAGCATAGTTACGTCCCTTTACGATCTGAGTTCAAATCCCGCCGAGGTTGACTTTGCCTTTCATCCTTACGGGGTCGATAAAATAAAGTACCAGTAATGCACTGGATAATTGCTGGCCTTGTGCCTAAAAGTAGAAACAATTATTATTATTTTTTATAGTACTTCACATACGATCTGTGTTACACACACACACACACACACACACATACATACACACACATCCGTATGTGGTTGAGGGTTGAGAGAAAAGAGTACTCAATATGTATGTATGTATGTATGTATGTATGTATGTATGTATGTATGTATGTATGTATGTATGTATATATGTATGTATGTATGTATGTATGTATGTGTGTGTGTGTCTATATATATATTTAAAAGAAAGGAAACGTATGACTTCACTTGTAGTTCTAAACAATTTGATTTAATTTTATAATATCATGATTTGGTAGCTCTAGTAAGTGCTTTGTTAACTTCGTTCGGAAGATTTTAAAAGATTCCCGGTTAACTTTCCTGGAGAACTTTCTCGCATTCGTCGGTGGCGATTGTCAAACGAAGTTAACAAAGAACTTAGTAGATCTACCAAATATTATAAAATTAAATCAAATTGTTTAGAACTACAAGTGAAGTCATTCTTTTCCTTTTTTTAAACATACCAAACTGTACCAAGGATTTCACACATTTTAAATTATGATAATATAAAATTATGGAAATATAAAATTGTTTTTAAATTTAGTATTCTAAATGCCTAAATGAAAGCCATGCGAGTATCTTTTATGGAAATCTATGAAATAAATACACCATAATATCTTTATGGCGACGTAGAAGTCATTTCTTCTCCGTCTGTCTCTTAAATATTATAGAAAGAGAAATAAATGTTTGAAAATACAAAAAGTCACAGTATAAAATACATCTGGTAGCTTTGTTCTCCACCCATTTCTCCTACGTAATTACAAAAGAGGCGGGGTTATAGGAAGTGTAGAAACAACAAAACCTAACAAAAATAAACCCACCCCAAACATGTTTAACATACCCCTTACATAAAATTTGTGAGTTACTCTAATACAGAGGTTCTCAAAGTTTTTGGGCCACCACCCACCCACCTCACGGCCACGTAATACCCTCATCGCCCCTAACCCTATTTCCAGAGAGACCTGCCTACACAAATTGTAAATAATATCTAAAAATTTAAATCGTTAATTTATATATAATAATATATTTCATCATCATCGACACCATTTTACGTCCGCTTTTCCCTGCTTGCAAGGGTGGGACGGGTCCTGTTCAGCACAGCATCTCTTCATTCATCGCGGTCCTTTGTCATCTCCTCTCTGAGTTTCAACGATCTGAGGTCTGCTCTCGCCACTTCCGCCCATGATTTTCGTGGTCTTCCTCTACTGCGTCTTCCGTCCACTGGGATTTCTTGGCACTTCTTTACCTAGCGGCCATCCTCCATGCGCATCACATGTCTATACCAACGCAGTCTTCTTTCCCGCACACTACAGTTTATCCCTCTTATAAACAGTTTCTCTCTCAACTCGTCTATGTATAATATATATTATGTATGAATAAATGAATATATATATTTTTTATTTTACTATATATATATTATGTGAAGGCGCGTGGCTGAGTGGTAAGAGAATTGGATTCTCAATCGTGAGGTTGAGAGTGCAATTCCTGGACCTTGCTATGCGTTATGTCCTTGAGCAAGACACTTTATTTCACGTTGCTCCTTCTACCTGGAGTTGCGACCAATAGATAGTATTAGCAATTGGAAAGACTAACGGAAACATTGTTTCCTCGGTCTGGTTTGACGAAAAGTCGATCGACTGTCGATATTATATATCATTTGATATTTAATATACTATAATTGTTTCTACTTTTGGCACAAGACCAGCAATTATCCCAGTGCATTACTGGTACTTTATTTTATCGACCATGTAAGGATGAAAGGCAAAGTTAACTTCGGTGGGATTTGAACTCAGACCGTAAAAGGACGTAACTCTATTCTACAAAGCATTGCGTCCGACCCTCTACTGATACTACCAATCCACCCTACTATAATATCATCGCTACTGTCCCTTTACCCCCACCCCAACCCTCTTGGCCCTCACCGCCCCTTGGCCTTCACTCCTGCCCCTTAGGCATCAGCGTCCCTCTGGACTTTCTCAAAGCTTCCCTGCGGGCGGTAGCACCCAATTTGAGACCCTCTGCCCTAATACACCAGGAGAGCTGTTAAAACAGAACTGAAACAGTCTGGAGATAGTTAAGATATTTTATTTGATAAAAGATGTTTATGTTGACATTAAAGAAGAATGTTCTAATCTAAGGAAATATTCTAATGAATCATTGTATTGACTTTAAAAACATTAATACAATTCATGATTAAACTATACGTACATACGTATTCAATTAAACTTGTGGGCCCACACAACAACATGTGTGTATATATATATGTGTGTCTGACTATGTCACTTACTTATTCTCGGGATTGCCGAGAATAAGTAAGTGACATAGACACTACTTTAAAATTCATAGCGAATGGTCTTCAAAATGTTTTTAATTAAACATACGGTATGCTATCAAATAGACATACATTCATATTTACATTTATATATACATTCATATATATACATACATTCATATATACATACATTCATATATACGAGGTAAAGTTAACCTCGACGGGATTCGAACTCAGAACGCAAAGGCCCATAACTCTGCCATAACTGCAAAGCAGGGTGTCTGACGCTCTACCGATTCTGCCAATCCACAGCTCTTTACTACAAGTATTAATACGGCTGCGGCTGTATTAATATTATTTTACAATGTCCCCAAGGAATCTGAAAACAGAATTACATGTCTATCTATCCTAGGTTGTATGGTGGACGCGTCTGAAAGGACTGAAGTCAGACACCTTTCTCTCTGGCCAACAACTGGTCCGTTTC
>OZ024758.1:22558724-22563724 GCA_964016885.1 Eledone cirrhosa
CTTACTTCCTTTACTTTTATCTCGCATCATATTTAAACGACACCCTTCCTATTAATTTCCCATATGTAATAATTTTATTTGAAATTCTTTAACTCTTTACAGACCAACTTCCTAACCCGTAATTTACATATAAACTAATTTATGTAAATAATCCTATTTACATTAAGCAATCCATTTTGTCAAATAGAATGCTTAATGAGATTCCCAGACTGGAACACGCCCGCTGAACGCTGCAAAATATCTTTTATATATATATAATCATATTATATTTTATATATATATATAAATAAATATATATATATTATATTATATTATATTATATTATACACACACACACATATATATATATAATATATAAAATATATTTATATTATATATAATATATATTTATCTTTATATATGTCTATCTTTATATAATATATATATATATATATTTATTAAAATAACAGATTAATTTATTATTATTACTATATATATATAATATTATATAATATATATATCTTTATATATATGTCTTTTTATATTTATCTATCTATCTATCTACCTTTGTATTTGTCCCCTTCGTTTGTGCCCCTGTGGCTAATAAAGAAACATATCTATCTCTCTCTCTCTCTCTATATATATATATATATGTGTGTGAAGGACTAGCGTCCGAAACGTTAAGACCCTCTTCCTGCTATATCAAGCGTTAACCTAATATATCCCTTCCATATACTGTACGGATTGTGTTGTTATTTCTGTTTATATTATATTATATTATATTATATTATATTATATTTATATATATGTTTATACATATAATGTGTGTGTGTATGTGTGTGTGTGTGAGTGTACTGTTGAAACGGCAGGAGCTCAGCCATCTGGGTCCCTAATTTTCCATATATATATATATATAAGGAACCAAATATATATATATATAAGGAACCAAATAAATATATATATTTTAAAAAAAATAAGACTCCAGTTGCATTTTCGATTTCATCTCTTTTTCTTTATACTTTCACTCGTGTAGGACACCGGTTATTTTTCATTTTGTAAAAAAAAACTCACTTTCTAATATATATATATATATTTATATATATATGGTCATTGTGAAGAAACATTATTAAACAGAATACATATATAACTTATATATATAAATCTAAGATTGATCTAAGACAAGACAAACTGTAAGTCTATTGGTATTATATGAAACTTGCTTTAAATCCAGATCAGTCTTCGTCAAAGAAGAGACTACCATTAAATATAACGTCTTTTCCTTTTCTGTCATAATCAAAAAACAATTTTTATATATTTTAAAAGCCAGAGTTAAACTTTCCAGAACCGTTTTCTCATATATTATTGGATTGGCAGCATTGGTAGGGGGTCGGACGCCATGCTTTGACGCATAGAGTTACGGCCCTTGCCATTCTGAGTTCAAATCCCACCGAGGTTAACTTTGCCGTTCATACTTACGGGGTCGATAAAATAAAGTACCAGTAATAACCTGGGATAATTGCTGGCCTTGCGCCAAAAGTAGAAACAATTATATGAAACTTGCTTTAAATCCAGAACAGTCTTCGTCAAAGAAGAGACTACCATTAAATATAATGACGCTTCCTTTTCTGCCATATGCAAAAAAACAATTCTTATATATTTTAAAAGCCGGAGTTAAACTTTCCAGAACGGTTTTCTCATATATTATTTTAACTCTAATTCATCAGTATCATATTACGCCTACAGTTTTAGACTGATTATACTTACTTCAATTGTCATTTTTCATTCTTTTTCAAGATGTTTAATCTTTCGCGAGCCCAATAAATGTTTCGGAAACTAAGGAAATGATTTATTTGCTTTTCATATATTGTGAGTCTTCTTTTTCAAATTTTCTTCGCTTGTGTTTATTTTACAATACTTCCTTCAATCAAAATAATTGTTTTAAAATTTGACTTATGTCTCATCTTTACAACCTCTCACATACCGTTTGAATAACATCCATTATAAGCATATCTATTGTTGTTTATCACAGTTTTTTAAGAGCACATCCGGTTTATTCGTTATATTTACATGGAATATACATATATACGACCCCCCCCCACTATATATACCGACTCGGCCAATCCCCCACTCTTATACTGGATATAAATAGTGGTTTCTTATATAGGCACAAGGCCAGCAATTTTGGGCGAAGGGAAGTCGATTAAATCGACCCCAGTGCATGACTGGTACTTTATTTTATCGACCCCCTAAACGATGACATACAAAGCTAACTTCGGTAGAATCTGAACTCAGAACGTAAAGGTCAGTAACTCTATGCCGCAAATCATGTTGTCCGACACTCTACCGACTCTGCCTACCCCCCGCCCTTATACTGGATATAAATAATGGTTTCTTATATAGGCACAAGGCCAGCAATTTCGAGAACGAGGAAAGTCGATTAAATCGACTCCAGTGTATTACTGGTACTTTATTTTATCGACCCCGTAAGGATGACATACAAAGTTAACTTCGGAGCGATTTGAGCTCAGGTCATAAAGGGCCGTAACTCTATGCTGCAAAGCATGGCGTCCGACGCCCTACCGATACTGCCAATCCACCGCCCTTATACTGGATATAAATAATTGTTTCTACTTTAGGCACAAGGCCAGCAATTACCCAGTGCATTACTGGTACTTTATTTTATCGACCCCGTAAGGATGAAAGGCAAAGTCAACCTCGGCGAGATTTGAACTCAGAATAGCAAGGGACGTATGTAACTATGCGTCAAAGCATGGCGTCCGACCCTCTACCGCCCAAATAATAATAATTGTTTCTACTTTTGGCACAAGGCCAGCAATTATACCAGCGTATTACTGGTACTTTATTTTATCGACCCCGTAAGGATGAAAGGCAAAGTCAACCTCGGCGGGATTTGAACTCAGATCGTAAAGGGACGTAACTATGCTGGAAAGCATGGCGTCCGACCCTCTACCGATACTGCCAATCCACCGCCCTACTGGATATAAATAATAGATAACTAATGCATCCATAGTCACATTTTTTTTTCCTTCAATCTTATTTATTTCTTCTCGAATTTTCTGTGTTGACTGGTGACATGCTTTAATTCGTTTGAAATCGTCGAAGACAGTTTCAAAACTGTTATATTTCCTCTCTATACATAATTCAGCGCCAACCTTTATGCTGTCCTTAATTCTAGGAATTCATCGCTTCATGTACATCACATTTTTCTGAAAATCAAATTACCTCCATGATATTCTTCGCTCTCCTCTTCCACTTCTTCATACATCCCTCGTATTTCTATATTTTTTCTAATTTTATATTCTTAATGACAGCGTTTCAGTTCTGTGTGTGTGTTTTTTTCTCTCTGTCGCTCTCTCTCTCTCTCTGCTTTATATAGTCCCTCATCGCTTGTTCTTACACATAAAACACGCATGCCCATTTGTTCCCAGACGTAAGACACGCAATCTCATTTGTCAAACATCTCTCGACGGCACTGGTACTGTTAGTTTGTTGTTGCTGTTGTTTATAAAGAAGATGAAAATAATGACGATGTTACTGTTGCAACAAAACAGAGAAACAGAATGCTTGTTCTCGTTGTCTCGTGAATCACCCGTTTATATATGTGTGTGTGTGTGTGTGTGTGTGTGTGTGTGTGTGTGTGTGTGTGTGTGTGTGTGTGTGTGTGTGTGTGTGTGTGTGTGTGTGTGTGTGTGTGTGTGTGTGTATGTGTGTGTGTGTGCGCGTGTGTATGTAGGTATATATATATATACACACACATATATATGTATCTATGTATGTATGTATGTATGTATGTATGTATGTATCTATATATCTATGAGTGTGTGTGTGTGTGTATATATATATATATATATATATATGTATATATATTTCTCCACCACCGACAAACCGAGTTTTATTGCTAATCGTATTTAAAGGAAAGGTGTACTATGAATTAGGTAACTTTTTTTTATGCCTACAACGACAATATACAACCCATTGCAGAACAGATTTTATTGTGCTTATCATAGTAATTTCTGTTGCTTGAAGTAAAGTTGGTATGAACAAACAATAAAAAAAATATGACTGCTTTGTCCTCAACGGTTCAACGACGTTTATAACAGTGATATTGTAACTACTTGGTTATGTTAGTTCGCTCCACTCACTCGCAATAAAATTTGGTCTACCTCCAGTTAAAAGGCGAGTAGATTGTTAAAAATATTTGCATAAGGGCAATTCTGAGACTCAGTATTCGGTGATGTAACATTCTGTGATATTCTAACTATAAAGTGATACTAGTTCATTCCACTTGCAATATTTTCCATGTAATTTGGTCGAGCTCTTGTTGAAGGGTTAGGGAATAGTTAAAGATATTTCTACAAGATCCAGTATTCAGTGATGATACAGTGATGATATATGATACTTTGCATGATATTCTCAACTATTATTTATAATGAACAAGGTGGTGGATTGGCAGTATCGGTAGAGGGTCGGACGCCATGCTTTCCAGCATAGTTACGGCCCTTTACGATCTGAGTTCAAATCCCGCCGAGGTTGACTTTGCCTTTCATCCTTACGGGGTCGATAAAATAAAGTACCAGTAATGCACTGGGTAATTGCTGGCCTTGTGCCTAAAGTAGAAACAATTATTTATAATGAACAATAATTATTATGGCCATTTTTGTTGGGACGTCGCACACATTTCGAATTTTCTCAAAAGTCAACCACTTTATATATATATATCATGGTGGATTGGCAGTATCGGTAGAGGGTCGGACGCCATGCTTTCCAGCATAGTTACGTCCCTTTACGATCTGAGTTCAAATCCCGCAGAGGTTGACTTTGCCTTTTTATCCTTACGGGGTCGATAAAATAAAGTACCAGTAATGCACTGGGTAATTGCTGGCCTTGTGCCTAAAGTAGAAACAATTAATGTATCATATATTAATTTCTTCCTCTGCTTTGAGATATTTTTCACTGCTACAAGGGAATTCAGTCCCCTTTCTTGACCGGTGTATCACGTG
>OZ024758.1:22568724-22576224 GCA_964016885.1 Eledone cirrhosa
TAGTACAGCGTTCCTTTGTCAGTGTTGAACAAACGAGCAACGATGGTTGCTAGACACTGTACGGCTTAATACGGGATGTTTGTTTACAAACACACCGAGCATTATAATAAATGTTCGGTGAATCCATACTTACATATATATATGTGTGCATGTATGTATATATATATACATACTACTGTACCTCTGTATACATATATGTATGTACGTATACATACTTATATATATATATATAACGAAGGAAATGTGGTAAGGAACCAGGTGGACCATAACGCACCAAAGTACTCAATACTTAGGGTAGTAGAGTGGGTAATAGGAACGAGTAGGACCCCGACGGCTGAGCTCAAGCCGTTTAGACGGCTAATTGAGTCTAGAATTAGCCGTCGAAATGGCTTGAGCTCAGGCGTCGGTGTCCTACTCGTTCCTATATATATATATAGAGAGAGAGATATAGTTGAAAATTGCAAACTTGACTGTCACCACAGAATATGAACCTGAAGATTGCGAAAGCATGAAAGTACTTGTTCAATTAATACTTAACATTTAATATTCTACCATACTATTTCATTCTAATACCATTATAATTTTAAAGGATTGTAAATAAAACTAGTAAATCAGACAAAGTTGGAATTCATTTTATTTATATATATATATATATATGATGGCTGGAAATTCTGCTACGAGTTTGCAATCGCTTGTCAGGTTATAGAGTTTGATGCACTTTTAGGCTACGGCCAGCCACACGAACCTGTAACAGACCCTGAACAAGCAATGCCTGTGCTTTGAAGGTGTTTTAAGTGGGGAAAGGCCTTGCACTCGACCAATCCCACTCTCTGAGCATCGCAAACACTACCCTCATCGGATGCGTGTGTGTGTATATATATATATATATATATATATATATATATAATTGTTTCTACTTTTGGCACAAGGCCAGTAAATACCCAGTGCATTACTGGTACTTTATTTTATCGACCCCGTAAGGATGAAAGGCAAAGTAAACCTCGGCGGGATTTGAACTCGTATATATATATATATAATGAAAAATTGAACGGGAACAAAACAGAGAGGCAGTACAAACAAATGTTTATTAATTTCACGCTCTTGAGAGTGGGGTGGTGGTGGGGAACGACGTTTCGGGCATAAGCCCTCCTTCAGGTGAAAGGTGTGTGGGAAGAGAGTTCAAAGGGTGTGTAGGGGAGTGGTGGAGAGACATATAGCAAAAAGAGGGTGAGAGGAAACGGTGCAATTGAAATTAAAATATATATGTGTGTGTGTGTGTGTGAGAGTGTGAGTGTGTGTGTGTGTGTGTGTGTGTGTGTGTTTCTACTTTTGGCACAAGGCCAACAATTATCCTAGTACATTACTGGTACTTTATTTTATCGACCCCGTAAGGATGAAAGGCAAAGTTAACCTCGGCGAGATTTGAACTCAAACCGCAAAGGGACGTAACTCTATGCTGCAAAGCATGGCGTCCGACCCTCTACCGATACTGCCAATCCACTACCTTATATGTATATACATATATGTGTGTATATGTGGGTGTGTGTAAATGTAAAACTGATTGTGTTGTTATTTCTGTGTACCTTTTACATACATATATATATATATATATATATATATAATAATATAATATATATATATATAATGTGTCTATATATATATAAATATAATGTATATATATATATATAAATATAATGTATATATATATATATAAATATAATGTATATATATAAATATAATGTATATATATATATATATATATATATATATATATATATATATATATATATATATAATGTGTCTATATATATATAAATATAATGTATATATATATATATATTCAATTCCACTACTGTAATAGAATAATCAAAACCCTAGCGGTATGTCGCATATCCAATCTCTCATATTTTATCTGATGAAAACGTACTTAAACACCACTGTACCTTTGAAATATGTATCTATCTATCTATCTATCTATCTAAGGCGGGTAAAATTCCCGAGATCCATGGACGAGTTCTCTCCAGCGGTCTCTGTCCCTCATTATCGCTGCCATGTCCTGCGTCTCCAACAGACCAGTGTCTGTCCTTAGGGCATCAACATACGTTAACCTTGGTCTTCCTCTTCTAATGTGTCCATGTAGGGTCTCTCACAGGAGCACTGAGTGCAATGTCAAGTCTGGATGTCGGTGAGCATGTCCAGCTAACCTCAGTCTCCTCTGTGTCACTTTTGGTTATGAGAATATTTTTCTTTTATTAATATTTTGTATAATATATATATATATATAACAGTGACATAAACAGGTACTCAAGTTTCGTTGGGTCCCAATTTATTCAGCCTGTTATTTTCTCATGACAGGATGAAGAAATTGGGGCCCAGAACCCTACGAAACTTGAGTATCTGTTTATGTCACTGTTGTAATTATTTATACTAAACTCGTCCTATGGACTGAGTGCTCTTACTCTTGGACATTTTCACTTAACTTTTACTTCAGTATATATATATATTAATAATTGTTTCTACTTTTGGCAGAAGGCCACCAATTATCCCAGTACATTACTGGTACTTTATTTTATCGACCCCGTAAGGATGAAAAACAAAGTTAACCTCGGCGGAATTTGAACTCAGAATGGCAAGGGCCGTAACTCTATGCGTCAAAGCATGACGTCCGACCCTTTACTGATACTGCCAATCCACCGCCCTTATATATATATATCAATAATTGTTTCTACTTTAGGCACAAGGCCAGCAATTACCCAGTGCATTACTGGTACTTTATTTTATCGACCCCGTAAGGATGAAAGGCAAAGTCAACCTCGGCGGGATTTGAACTCAGATCATAAAGGGACGTAACTATGCTGGAAAGCATGGCGTCCAACCCTCTACCAATACTGCCAATCCACCACCTATATATATATCAATAATAATAGTATTTATACTTTATATATAATCTAATATAATCTATATATAATTATAAATACGAAAGGGTAATATATTGTATTACGCAAGAAAATTAGCTCAGAGTAAATTATTAGATATATTACAGAGCAGAAGAAACGACCGTCAGCAATTAAATGCATTAAACAAAAATGTGATTCTTTTATATTTTGTATATATAAATATATATATATATGTAAGCAAAAGTTTTATTTAAAATTGTTGGGTTACAACAAGTAAATATTTTATAACCGATATAAAGCACTCGACGAGTTTTTGGAGTAGATATACGATAGTAAACAAATGGAAACCATATTTATTTCATTATACATATTTCAGGGATACTATATTAAAAATATGGCATGCCTTCGTCAGATAAAATATAATATATAAACTGTTTTATAAATAATTTTGACGTACCATAAATATAAGCCATCATTAAGGTAGGAAGCTGGCTTGGTAGCTTCCTACCTTAATGATGGCTTATATTTATGGTACGTCAAAATTATTTATAAAACAGTTTATATATTGTATTTTATCTGACGAAGGCATGCCATATTTTTAATATAGTATCCCTGAAATATGTATAATGAAATAAATATGGTTTTATAAATATAGTTTCCATTTGTTTACTATCGTATATATATGTAAGAATATTTTCGAAACAGCGAGTGGGTTTGAAATTATTAGAAATGTAAGTTATCGCCGTATTTTGACTAAAGAAATTAAAGAAATTATTTAGCCTGATAGTGGGGTTAAGAACCCTCGGAAAAATGGAAAAAGATGAGTATTGACGTACATGGGAGTCGAACCCACATCTTTGGTTATCCGATATATGTATATGTGTGTTAGGTAATTCCGAAGGAAAAGCAAATAATATATATGTGTGTGTGTGTGTGTGTGTGTGTGTGTGTGTTTTGAATTATGATTGTCTGGGTTTTTCAAAGAAACGTGCTTTACCATCCAACGTCCTGATTTTTATTTACTTGTAGGTATTTAAATACATAACAGACACGTAAGCATTCCTATATATAATAGAAATATATAGAGGGATATATCTAGATATTTCAATTTGTATTAATAAGTTAATAACTAGTTAGTTAGGTGGGTAGGCTAGTAGCTAGTTGAATAGATAGACATGTAGTCAGAGAGGTAGATTGCTAAATAGATATGTTTCTTTTATTTGCCACAAGGGCATCAAAAGTGGGACAAGTACAATGGGGGGGGAGTTTACAAAACAAGGCGTCCTCAATAGGGAGGAGGCAATAACAATATATAAAAATAAAATAAAATATAACAAAAAATAGAATTATAACAAAATCCTCAGTAGAGGATTTTGTTATAAAATATAACAAAAAATAAAATTTATAACAAAATCCTCAATAGAGAGGAGTCGCCTTGGGGGGTCGCACACACCCCCGAAAAAAGTGTGCAACCCTTTTCCTCAGGAGCACAGAGAGGGGGTGCTCCCTCGTTCCTTCCTCTTTTCCACCTACAGGCTCATGTAAAGAGAAGGCCCATTCACACGGGCCATTCTCGCCACTTTCACCCACCTTTCATAAAAACGACTGGGGTGCAGCACCTCTCTCTCCATCCTGATCCTTCTTCCGAAATGATATCGGAAGAAACGGACCAGTTGTTGGCCAGAGAGAAAGGTGCCTGACCTCAGTCCTTTCAGACGCGTCCACCATACAACCTCTTTCGCCATGGCTATTACGCACAGATTGCTAAATAGATAGATTGCTAAATAGTCATTGACTTGTTTCAGTTATTAGTTTGTGGCCGTTCTGGAGCACCACCTTCAAGAGACTTAACGAATCATATCAAACCTAATACTTATTTTGTTCAGGTATATATATATATATATATATAGGACATTTAAATAAATTTAAGGTAAAGGACGAATTGTCAACAATATCTTTTACAATTACATTCTTTTTTCTATGTCCATACCTGCATTGTTTTGGCTTTATTACACATATTCAAACGTTTATACCTCATTACACAATGCTTCAAGTGAACTATAACCTCCTCCTATATATATATATATATATATATATATATATATATATATATTTAAAAGTTAAACAAGGTTCAATGAATACATCAAAGAATGAGTTTTACAATAGATTGGAAGCACTCAACTAAAAAACTGTTTTCTAGAGTTATTAATATTAATTCAAAATATTAACATTATTGTTATACTTTGGCAGGGTCATGTTGCCAATAAGAAACACACGCACCAGTTGCTTTCACTTCAATTTATTATAATAAATTTATAAATTTAGGAATTTATAAATTTCCGGTTGGTTGGTTGGTTCTACAACCAGATGATTGTTCATATATTGTCAAAGTTCTTTCGTCACACATTCTGTGACCTCTTCAGTGACTGGGGATTCTTTTCTTTGTTTTTGTGCCTCTCCTTTGTTCTGTCCTACGCCATCTTGTTTTTGCGTGTGTTGTGTGCTTAGTTTGCGCATGTGTTACATCCGGGTGTCTGTGTGTGTTTATATTTGTTTATTTACATGTTACTGGTTGGTTTGTCCTTAATTGTAAGTTGTGATGTTGCTGTTCCATTCATGTTTTCTATTTAACATTATTATTTTAACATTATTATTTTAACATTATTATTTTAACATTATTATTTTGTTAATGTTTTGAATTAATATTATATATATATATATATTCATTTAGGTTTGTTGGTTCACCACTGGATAGAACTGTTCATTCCGTATAGTCAACCGTGATGTAATATTAGGGAGAGCACTCGATGTAATGCAACTCACCCGTCTTCGTTTGTATTTGTTGGTGGTGCAAGTACGAAGTTAATTATGACAAAATAACAGGAGGCTGCACTGGTGTAATTCCTTAAAGGTTTATTATACTATGAACATTTCAATGACCGGGTTCAGTATGAATCCGGTGACATCATCAGGTATTCCGAAATTTATCCAATAAAGGCGGCCGCCCGGACTAGCAACTGCTAATTTTGACCGCCTTCTGGTCTTAAACATTTCTCTCTGCTTTTCAGTCCCTTGGATTGTGTCTATTATTATTCCTTTATTAGATAAATTTCGTAACACCTGATGATGTCACCAGGTTCATGCTGAACTCGGTCATTGAAATGTTCATCGTATAATAAACTTTTAAGTAATTACACCAGTCCAGCCTCCTGTTATTTTATAATTATATATGTGTGTGTGTGTGTGTGTGTGTGTGTGTGTGTGTGTGTGTGTGTGTGTGTGTGTGTGTGTGTGTGTGTGTGAGTATATATATATTTACGTAGACAACGGAGCGTATGTGCATAAACGCACCTGCACCGTGTCGTATTTGTGACACTATTGTATTAGCTCAATGTACAAGAACAGAGCCGTTATATATAAAATAAATCAAAGAGTACCTACATACTCATATGTATGAGTATGTAGGTGTTCTTTGATTTATTTTATATAATATATATATATATATATATTTGCTCCGGACATAACACCCGTGTCTGAAAGAACCCGCAGAAGTAGAATCAGCCAGATCCATACAAAGACCATGACTCGAGCTACATGCCGGCGAAACATTTGTAACACGAAATAAACTAAGTCCAGATGCATCACTGATTTTTCGTTTTCTTGATAATATATATATATATATTATCAAGAAAACGAAAAATCAGTGATGCATATATATATATATATATATATATATATAACGAAGGAAGTGTGGTAAGGAACCAGGTGGACCAAAACGCACCAGAGTACTCAATACATAGAGTAGTAGAGTGGGTAATAGAGTCCAGAAATAGTCGTCGAAACGGCGTGAGGTCTGCCGTCGGGGTCTTGAACATTTTCCTATATATATATATATATATATATATAGGAACGAGTAGGGCCCCGACGGCTGAGCTCAAGCCGTTTCGACGGCTAATTCTGGATTGTATTACCCACTCTACTACTCTATGTATTGAGTACTCTAGTGCGTTTTGGTCCACCTGAGTCCAGAATTAGCCGTCGAAACGGCTTGAGCTCAGCCGTCGGGGTCCTACTCGTTCCTATTACCCACTCTACTATCCTAAGTATTGAGTACTTTGGTGCGTTATGGTCCATCTGGTTCCTTACCACATTTCCTTCGTTATATATATATATATAAATACAGAGGAAAGAATACCCGCACACACAAACACATGTACACACACACACACACACACACACTGACAGACAGACAGACAGTCACACACAAACGAACACACATACACACGCACACATACACACATACACACACATACACATCTACACTCACACATCTACACACATCTACACACACATACAGATAGACAGAGGAGCAGACAGCTGTAGATACAATCGTACATCAGCCCCACTAAAACACCCCCTTACATTCAGCAGGCGAGAATCGGTAAGAATCCTTTCCATAACTCACAGACAGTAGTTTCTATTATACCAATGATGGAACATCGCCTGCATTTGCTGTTCCTTCAATTAAAACAGAGCTAACTCTCTCTCTCTCTCTCTCTCTCTCTCTCTCTCTCTCTCTCTCTCTCTCTTTCACTCTTTCTCT
>OZ024758.1:22581224-22583724 GCA_964016885.1 Eledone cirrhosa
GCAGTACAACGAATGTTTATTAATTTCACGCTCTGGAGAGTGGGGTGGTGGTGGGGAACGACGTTTCGGGCATAAGCCTTTCCTCAGGTGAGAAGTGTGTGGGAACAGAGTTCAAAGGGTGTGTAGGGGAGTGGTGGAGAGACATATAGCGAAAGGAAACGGTGCGAATGAAATGAAAAATAAAAATAAAAATAAAGCATGATCAAAATACAAGGAATGAAATAAAATAAAATAAAAATAAAATAAAATATATATATATATATATATATATATATATAAACTTAGAATAAAATATATATATATATAAACTTACAATACAATATTTATATATATATATATATACACTTGGAATACTATATATATATATATATATATATATATATATATATATATAAATTATAAGAACAGATTAAAGTTTAAGCAAAGAATCGCTGCTTTCACCCTTAACAGGATCTTCTGAGTTTCAGAAGATCCCGTTAAAGGTGAAAGCAGCGATTCTTTGCTTAAACTTTAATCTGTTCTTATAATAAATATTTAGTCTACGACCTTATATATATATATATATATAGAATAAACAAATATCATTATTTCTGAAGACAGCATATATATGTGTAGGTATGTATATTCCTTCTGATAGTTTGTAAAATTTTACATAGATCTATATGATATGCATACCAACACTAACATATATATCCTAGAAACGATCGTAAAATGATGAATTTTTTAATATAAGGAACTGTTTCTTTGTTTATTCATTATTTTTATTAATTTATATATATATATATATATATATATATATATATATATATATATATATATATATATATATATATATAATAATAATAACGAAGGAAATGTGGTAAGAAACCAGATGGACCATAACGCACCAGAGTACTCAATACTTAGGGTAGTAGAGTGGGTAATAGGAAAATGTTTGACCCCGACGGCAGAACTCAAGCTGTTTCGACGGCTATTTTTCTCAAGGACATAACGCATCACCCGGGCCAGCAATGGAACACGTAACCTCACGATTGCGAATCCAATTTTCTAACCACTGAGTCACGTGCCAGGTGGTGATATTAAGTTAGACATGACCTGGGCCAACACTGACCGTAACCATCAACGTTTTAAAAGTTATATATATATATATATATATATATATATATATATATATATATATATATATATATATATATATAAGGCGTGTGGCTGAATGGTTAGAGAATTGGATTCACTATCTTGAGGTTGTGAGTTCGATTCCTGGACCGGGCGGTGCGTTATGTCCTTGAGCAAGACACTTTATTTCACGTTGCTCCTTCTACCTGGAGTTGCGACCGATAGATAGTACTAGCAACTGGAAAGACCAACGGAAACATTGTTTCCTCGGTCCGATTTGACGAAAGTCGATCGATCCTTCATATATATAATAGGACATTGGAGGGTTGTATCCGTAGTAGTAGTTAAACTGAGCTGATGATCCGAATAAGGTGAAACAATTGTTCTCGGTAATGGTGAACTAACTGTTGTATAACTACTTCTATATATATATATATATATATATATAGATAATTTAATATATCTACTAACATAAGCGCACAGATGTACGCCAATGCCAGCAAATACACAGGTTATGTCATAGTACCTAGGTGGTTCGATGCAGGAGAATGCAGAACAATAATATAAAAGACGTAAAATAAGAAAATTATATATATATATATATATATATATATAGTGAAAAATGGAACGTGGACAAAACAGAGAGGCAGTACGAATAAAGGTTTATTAGTTTCACGCTCTTGAGAGTGGGGGTGGGGACGTTTCGGGCATAAGCCCTTCTTCAGGCGAAAAGTGGGTGGGAAGAGAGTTCCGAGGGTGTGTAGGGGAGTGGGAGATCATATATTGAGTTATAAACTCGAAATTGTCTTTTACAATTAAATACCTCAAAGAAGGGAATATTTCTGAGCCGTGTAATACAAATGAATATATGAGAGGGATGAACACCTATACAAGTATACATGTGTTCGAATTGCAAATGACCAAGTTAGCTAGGTTGAAAAATACTAATTTAACATAATATGGTTTGCCTGTCTCGATTTAAAATAATAAATCAATAAAAATAACAAACCTATATTGGCAATGGCCGTGATTTATTATTTTAAATCGAGACAGGCAAACCATATTATGTTAAATTAGTATTTTTCAACCTAGCTAACTTGGTCATTTGCAATTCGAACAGATGTGTACTTGTATCGATGTTCATCCCTCATATATTCATTTGTATATCTCTCGTTCACGATTTCACCGAACTTAAATTCATAGAAATCTGGGACTTGTCTCTTTCTTCCTCACTTTCTGTTGCTTCACCATTTTGTTTGTTTGCCCTCGCGTCCCCTTTATTTACGTGTCCCAACGACTTTTTTTAGCCGTTGCTCGCACCAACCGGAGGTATATGGTCTTTAAAGCCATGAAATGCCTATGATGGTTGGAAGATCACTGATGA
>OZ024758.1:22591224-22598724 GCA_964016885.1 Eledone cirrhosa
TATATATGCTTTATATATACATACATACATATATATATACATATATTTATATGCTTTATATATATATAAGGGTGGTGCCCCAGCATGGCCTCAGCCGAATGGCTGGAACAGGTAAAAGAGTAAAAGAGTAATATATATATATATATATATATATATATATATATATATATATATATATATATATATATATATATATATATATATATATATGGACAATTAAATCTCTTCCAAGCTAACTCTATCTCGTGTTATTTTTATTTTTACGGGGCGGTGAATTGGCAGTATCGGTAGAGGGTCGAACATGCTTTCCAGCATAGTTACGTCCCCTTACGATCTGAGTTCAAATCCGGCCGAGGTTAACTTTGCCTTTCATCCTTACGGGGTCGATAAAATAAAGTACCAGTAATGTACTGGTTAATTGCTGGCCTTGTGCCAAAAGTAGAAGCAATTATTTTTATTTTTACGCTCTTTCCTACGTTCCTCTACACACTATACATCTCATTCTACATTTCCCCTTACATCTCTCTTCACCACCGGATTCTGTTACCCGGAGATTTACTCATCTGCATTGTTGAGGCTTCCAAAATGACATTTTTTTAATTATTCCACAATGCTTCAAGCAAACTTCAATACTCTAATATATATATATATATATATATATATAAAGTATATATATACATATATACTTTATATATATATATACATATATACTTTATATATATATATATATACATACTTTATATATATATATATATACATACTTTATATATATATATATACTTTATATATACATATATACTTTATATATACATATATACTTTATATATACATATATACTTTATATATACATATATACTTTATATATATATATACATATATACTTTATATATATATATATATACTTTATATATATATATATATATACTTTATATATATATATATATATATACTTTATATATATATATATATATCTTTATATATATATATATATATGAAACAACCAACCAACAAGGCACTTTACATAAACACCACCAGCCTTACCAATCCATTCATATATTCCAGTCAAGACAAACATACGTAGAAAGGTTGTGTATGAGCTGTTCTTTTCTCTTCAGAATAACAAAATTAAATAATGTTTACACACACACACACACAGATATTTACACATATGCACGCACACATATATGCAAGTACACACATTGTTATGCGTTAAGGATTCCCCACAGATTACAATCTTATCTCTCCTTAGCTATGGGAATACTAATTCATTTCAGCATATGAGCTGCTAAGATGTCAAGAGAAGGATTCCAGATGTTGAAATATACTCTGAAGAACCACCGAGTAATTTTCACAGAATTTCACAAGTGATAAATATTTAAATACATTAATATTGATTTCTTAGATAGATACCGAACTAATTTTTCAAGAATTGAGAGAAGTGGGTAAAATTATAATTGATTAAACCATCCTCATCGTGTAATTAGCTTTTAATTTATGGAGATTTGAAAGGTCAAATCAACAAAGGCGTGATTTGATCTCTGAAGCAAAAAAAAAAAAAAAAAAAAAAAAAATGGAACTGAATACTGTAGGGTATTTCGTTCCGCTTTCTGTTATTTTTGCCACCTCTCTGCTCTAATGAAAGTTTAAACTGAGCCTCCCCTTGTTCGCCCTACAAAGATGTCCCCAATACATATGTGAAAGCTAGATTTCAAAACAGCGCTGCTCTAATGAACGTTGAGAGAAAGCTTGTCCTTGTTCACCCTACAAATATGTCCCTAATGCATATGTGAAAATTAGATTTCAAGACCTCACTGCTCTGATGGGCGTTGAGAGAGAGAGAGAGAGAGAGAGAGAGAGAGAGAGAGAGAGAGCTCTCTTTGTTCGCTCTACAAATACTATACAAATACGTATGTGCAAGTTAGATTTCAAAACCTCGCTGTTCTGATGGACGTTGAGAGAGAGAGAGAGAGAGAGAGAGCTCTCTTTGTTCGCTCTACAAATACTATACAAGTACGTATGTGCAAGTTAGATTTCAAAACCTCGCTGGTATAATGGACGTTGAGAGAGAGAGAGAGAGAGAGAGAGAGAGATAGAGAGAGAGAGAGAGAGAGAGAGAGAGAGCTCTCTTTGTTCGCTCTACAAATACTATACAAGTACGTATGTGCAAGTTAGATTTCAAAACCTCGCTGGTATAATGGACGTTGAGAGAGAGAGAGAGAGAGAGAGAGAGAGAGAGAGAGAGAGAGAGAGAGAGAGAGAGAGAGAGAGAGAGAGAGAGAGAGCTCTCTTTGTTCGCTCTACAAATACTATACAAGTACGTATGTGCAAGTTAGATTTCAAAACCTCGCTGGTATAATGGACGTTGAGAGAGAGTGACACCGCAACTCATTTTTCTCCAGCTGGGTGAACTAATAAAGTGTCTGACGTTTGGAAGTGTGGGTGTACGTAATTACGAAGGCTGCAGCTAAGAGTTCTTTAAAGCATTGCTAACTTTTGCAAGTTGCTAGCTACACTTTCTCGAGAAGCCATAAGCTGTTTTTCACTGATAAAAACAGGCCAAGACGAGTGTGAGTTGTGGTTACATGGTATGGCTTCTTTTCGTCTTTTGTTTTTCTAACTCCTTGGTTTTAACGAGAGCTTATACTACAGAATAATAGTTTAACTATGCAAAGCAAAGGTCATTTATCTCCATGAGGTATTAGGATAAAGGATAAAGATCCCATAACTACTTGTGGATTCGTAGAGGCACCGTCATATGGTGTGTCTAGGGCACTTTTAAACCTGGTGGAGCCCAACCCTCTCCAGGTCTGAACACAGCCGATTCCTTCTATAGAAGAAGAATCGACCCCAGTACTGGACTGGGTACTATATACATACCCCAACACTTAAAAAAGACAAATCAAAATAATAGGGAGGGGAAGGTCGAATTAGTTGTTATATGTTACCTAAAAGTTTAGTGTGTCATTGTATCGAATTAAAAATCTGTTGGGGATGATTTTATCTTCACCCCCGCCCCCGAATCGATAAAATATCGATAAAATAATTACCGATATCAATTCAGTCGCCTGTTTCTCTTACCTATGAACCTTTGTAGTTTTAGTTCTGCTGTTTTTCATCCAAACTTTCCCAGCAGTTTTCTATATAAGTATTTCTGATCTTCTGTTTGTTGAAAAATGTAATTTTCAAGAACAAATGTCGCAAGCATGTAGTAGTAAAAGTTTGATGCATTTTCCAGCGTTATATTTTCCCGGATTTTTGTTTGGCCTAAATTATTGTTTGATATGAACCATGAGAAAGGAAAATTGTATCTCTCATGTTGTCAACTTAACCGGGAGGTCCTTGCTATAAGGTTTCTTTGTCCCTTTTTCATGTTTCCAACTTTTCCAGTTATGGTTATGCTAGAATACAACTGAAGTAGTTTTAGGTCTCATAGATAAAGAGATCTTTGTCTACAATAGCTTAAATTTTAAACCCTTATTCTTGTCTCAGCAGAAGGCCTCAAATTTCACACTTGAAATAACAAACATGATTACAATTCCAAGCAAAGACTTCTAGTAATTTTCTATTTTAGTTATTATATATTCTAACCCCAATAGTATTCTGTACAAGAAGGGGTCCATTTCACTACCCGTCTTGCGACAAAATTCAATGTCAGTTGACCAAAAGGTACAAATCTTGTCAACAGCGATACGCCATGTTCGTAACTAATACACTAAACTTCCAATGGTTCAGTCGACTTCGTTTTAAATGTGTGCTATAAGATAAGAAAGAATAGCTCATTGTTAAGAGAAATGGTAGAGGTTTTATATTTTGCTAACCTATAATGCTGAGTTCAAATCATTTGATGAGTGTCACATACAGAGTTGCTTGCATGATATTCACGACATTAATACGATATCTTTAAGTGGTGTCGAGCGAATTACCACACACACACAACTTAAAGAAACAATGCGAGTAATACTATCTTTATATAAATGGTAATATACTTGATATCTAACTTTATTCATCTTCATGATGTTATAACAGATAAGTCATAGAAAATATGATGGCTGTGTAATTAATATATATATATATATATAAACGCCAATTCTAATATATTCATAGGCTGACGAAAATATTCTTATGGAATGACCAAATGAGGTTTATTTTTCAACATAGTTCCTGGAAAGAAACAATGCAGTTATTAAAAAGAAGAGCTGAAATTAATGCATGTAAGATTTCACAGCTCTAACATTACTCTTTTACTGTCAACCTATGAAATGTTCTGCCCCCCCCCCCCCCCCCCTCACACCGCGTATATATATATATATATATATATATATATATATATATATTATATATATATATATTATATATATATATATATATATATGCAAAAGTTCTATTTAAATTGTTGGGATACAACAAGCAAATATTTTTATAACTGATATAAAGCACTCAACAAGTATTTGGAGTAAACATACGATATTAACAAATGGAAACTACATTTATAAAACCATATTTATTTCATTATACATATTTCAAGGACACCAAGTTAAATTATGGTGTGCTTTCATCAGACAAAATATAATATAGATCAGTTTTATAAATAAATATTGACATACCCTTAAAAAATGCAACCATTACTGTTGGAACCTCCCGGGTAGTTATATATATATTATATATATATAGAGAGAGATGTAAATCCCGACCGCGGCGTGAAGCGGTTTCGGCTTGTGTGTTCAGCAAGCCTTTCCGAGAGCATTGAGTATTCCCAAGATTAGTGGTTTCCTGAGTCTCAGCACCATGGACTCTCTCTCTCTCTCTCTATTATATATATATATATATATATATAAAAGAAAATGAGGTGTTTTTAATTAAAAAAACGAGATGTCCTACACGAGCGAAAGTATAAGGAAAAGAAATCGAAAATGCAACTGGAGTCTTTTTAAGAATATTTATTTGTTTCCTTTACCGGTTTCACAGTTCTTATGCATACACACATATGCGCGTGTGTGTATTTGTACCACATATGCGCGTGTGTGTATTTGTACGTGCGTGCGTGCGTGTGTCTGAATAATAATTTTATAGAATTTAAAAAGAGTTAGCTGTACAGAAAATCTTGAAATAACATTAGGAAATATTTCGAAAATGGACGACGTTTTTAAATATAACGTTAATCTTTATTACTGAAAACATAATCCAGATTTTCTTTTTACTCTTTTGTTATGTAGATTACATTAATACGATGTATTTTGTACCATCTTTCAAGTTGAAATTATAAGATAGGAAAAATAGTTCCTTTACTATAATTATTTACTTTTCCCTCTGTAAAAACATAATATAATATTTCATGAATACGTTTCAATGTTTATATTAATATGTAGAGGTTTGGTTGTTATAAAGATGGACTCCATATTTTAAAGGATATATTTAAAGGCATGTATGTATTAAGTTCCAGATATGTAGAGGTTTGGTTGTTATAAAGATGAACTCAGTATTTTAAAGGATATATTTAGACATCTGTGTATTAAGTTCCCAGATATGTAGAGCTTTGGTTTTTACAAAGGTGAACTCAGTATTTTACGTTCCAGTTCCAGATTCAGATATGTAAAGCTTTGGTTGTTATAAAGATGAACTCAATATATTAAAGGATATATTTAGAGGCAGCTATGTATTAAGTTCCAGATATGTAAAGCTTTGGTTGTTATAAAGATGAACTCAATATATTAAAGGATATATTTAGAGACAGCTATGTATTAAGTTCCATATATGTAAAGCTTTGGTTGTTGTAAAGATGAACTAAATATATTAAAGGATATATTTAGAGGCAGCTATGTATTAAGTTCCATATATGTAAAGCTTTGGTTGTTATAAAGATTAACTAAATATATTAAAGGATATATTTAAAGGCATGTATGTATTAAGTCCCAGATATGTAAAACTTTGGTTGTTATAAAGATGAACTAAATATATTAAAGGATATATTTAGAGGCAGCTATATATTAAGTTCCAGATATGTAAAGCTTTGGTTGTTATAAAGATGAACTAAATATTTTAAAGGATATATTTAAAGGCATGTATGTATTAAGTTCCAGATATGTAAAACTTTGGTTGTTGTAAAGATTAACTAAATATATTAAAGGATATATTTAGAGGCAGCTATGTATTAAGTTCCAGATATGTAAATCTTTGGTTGTTGTAAAGATTAACTAAATATTTTAAAGGATATATTTAAAGGCATGTATGTATTAAGTTCCAGTTCCAGATATATAGAGGTTGCTTGTTATAAAGATGAACTCAATATATTTTAAAGGATATATTTAGAAGCAGCTATGTATTAAGTTCCAGTGTTATTCTTCTTTAGATAAGATTCTCTAGAAAAATAAGCTTTAATTATTTTACCAATGATATCGTGTATTATAATGATAAAACTACACTTGAAAAATAGAAGGTATTATAGACCAATATCGTCTGATGTATCTTTATATAATTGGTATTTATAGAAATAGAATATTACACTGTTTGCGTTAGTGTCTTCTCTTCTTTTTCTTGTTGTTATTGTTGTTGTTCTTCTTCTTCGACGTCTTCTTTTTCTTCTCTTCTTCTTCTCCATCTTCTCCTTGTCCATCTTTTTCTTTTACTTTCTTTCTTTTTCTTTCTTTCTTCTTTGTTTCTTTCTTTCCTTCTTCCGCTCTGTCTCCCCCCCCCCCCTCTCTCTCTTCTAAAGAATGTCTAAGAATAATAACATACAATACATTGGGAGATGAGGAACCACTTATGATATTTAAACCAATATTTATTATTCCTATATTTAACGTTTAGTATCACCATTATGTAAATATATCTTTTGGTGAGCTCAGTCCAGGGAGGCTGTTTCGTTTCTCCCTATAACCACAATTTCACTTCCTCTATCTATTGGCTCGTCAAGTATGAAATTTGTAGAAATTTGTTTGTTTTTTCTACAAATTTCATACTTGACCCAATACATCACTAATACCATTAAAAAAAAAACACCGTAAGATAAATATAAATATTTATCAGTAGCACTAACATAGCGTTATTCATAATAGAAGTAGAGTCCAAGTAGAGCCACTACTTCTCCGAATTGAGAGATCACAGCTCCAATACTATGGACATGTGGTTTGAAGGTCTCAGGAGATCAGAGAGTCACTCCAGGTAGAGTCACTACTTCTCTGAATTGAGAGATCACAGCTCCAATACTATGGACATGTGGTTTGAAGGTCTCAGGAGATCAGAGAGTCACTCCAGGTAGAGCTGTTACTTCTCCGAATTGAGAGATCACAGCTCCAATACTATGGGCATGTGGTTAGAATGTCTCAGGAGATCAGAGAGTCACTCCAGGTAGAGCTGCTACTTCTCCAAGTTGAGAGACCACAACTCCGATACTATGGCCATGTGGTTTGAAGGTCTCAGGAGATCAGAGAGTCACTCCAGGTAGAGCCACTACTTCTCCGAATTGAGAGATCACAGCTCCAATACTATGGACATGTGGTTTGA
>OZ024758.1:22618724-22621224 GCA_964016885.1 Eledone cirrhosa
TCAAATATTTCACACAAAAGAATGTGTAAATTATCAGAAGGAAAACATTTTAACCATATAATTGTCGAATTTCTAACATTATTTTTTATAGAGAAACGATATTTACATAAGACTGCATTAGCCAATTTGCCTTCTCTACACCATGATTCACAGTTACTCGAAATATTAGTCATATACAAAAAGACTAGGGTGTAGTGTCTGTCTCTGTCCCTCCACCCTCTTACTCTCCCTTTATTTCGTTGCTTTATCTTCCTTTTTGTTTTCTCCTTTCTCTTTTTTTCTTCTTCTTCCCTTTAACAGTGTTTTGTTTTTATTAGATACTGCTCAATTATTTTTACATAATGTCAATAGCTTTCATGACATTGAGAGAGTCCGTATATGGAATAAATAATTGTAGATTCTATCGATTGATTTTTTTTTTTAATGAAAGATAAAATTGTTTCCATATTTAACTTAAAAATTGTCGTTTATGATTGATTTAATTTTGTTTCAAACAGCTGCCATTGATTGCATTTATTTTTTGAATTCTAAAATCATAAGATGTAATTTTAATAATTACTTTCATTTGCATATTTTAGATCAGCAAAATATTTTAGAAATGTTTGTTTTTATTTTAGATCCATTGTAAGATTTCAACGTATTTGTTGGGTTTCTTATCGATAAAAAAAATCAAAAAGAAAATTTATCAGTTATTAAAATTTAAATTGTTACTCATAAATAGACGGTAGTGTGTCAGAAATGGTTACCGTCTAACTAAGGTCATTGTAGTGGATTGCCAGAATCGTTTAGTATAGCATACAAAGTATCTTGTGGTATTTTTCTGTGTGATTTTAGGTCCTGAAATACCTTGGGACCCCAAGGTATAAATCCATCCCTGCATAGTTCTGTCACTTCACAGTTTCTGTAACGTTGAGCACAGTTCAGAGAAAGATCTGTAGCAGGTAACTTATCTCATCAATGAAATTAACCTTAGTTATTGTAAATCAATGAATCACACGTCAGTTTTACTGTATTACTGTTTATTGCGGCGAATAATACCATCTTGTAGTATCAATTTTGAGCTAAGGATTTTGAGAGTTAAACATATCAGTTACTGACACAGTACGGTGTCAATTACAGGATATAAGCTACAACCATATCAGCTATTGACACAGCACACTACAAGTCTGAGGATATAAGCCATAACCATTTCAGCTATTGACACAGCACACTACAAGTGAGAGGATATAAGCTACAACCATTTCAGCTATTGACACAGCACACTACAAGTCTGAGGATATAAGCCATAACCATTTCAGCTATTGACACAGCACACAGCAAATTACAGGACATAAGACTCACACGTTTCAGCTATTCACACAGCACATTGTCAGCTACAGAATATAAGACTCAGGCGTTTCAGTTATTGATACAGCACACTACAAATTACAGGACATAATACTCAGATGTTTCAGCTACTGACACGGTACATTGTCAATTACAAGATATAAGCCACAAACGTTTCAGCTACTGACACGGTACATTGCCAATTACAGGATATAAGCCACAAACGTCTCAGTTCAGTTACTGACACGGTACAAGCCACAAACGTTTCAGTTAATGACACGGTACATTGTCAATTACAGGATATAAGCCACAAACGTTTCAGCTACTGACACGGTACATTGTCAATTACAGGATATAAGCCACAAACGTTTCAGCTACTGACACGGTACATTGTCAATTACAAGATATAAGCCACAAACGTTTCAGCTACTGACACGGTACATTGTCAATTACAGGATATAAGCCACAAACGTTTCAGCTACTGACACGGTACATTGTCAATTACAGGATATAAGCCACAAACGTTTCAGCTACTGACACGGTACATTGTCAATTACAGGATATAAGCCACAAACGTTTCAGCTACTGACACGGTACATTGTCAATTACAAGATATAAGCCACAAACGTCTTGGCCGATTCTTTGTTACTTTTTTCCATATTACCATCCATATCTGTTTAATATCAACTGGTTAAAAAGGAGGTTCTGTTTGTAATGCAGATAATAATATCAAATATTTATTACGTAATGGAAAGTTATTCACGCACGCGTGATAAAAAGAAAGTTGGTTTTTAACATTTTAACTGACCCCATAATTAATGAGTTACTAAATAAAGGCAAAAGTGGTGTCTTTGGCCCTAGGGCCACCTCCACCATCGGCACACAGTTGGCTACCCACACTTGTGAGCCTCGCGAGCTGGGAAAGGGCGAGAGAGATGGTGGCAGTGACAGTGGGAGTTTGGTTCCTTTGTGTTCGGACCTGATATATATATATATATATATATATATATATATATATATAGCAGGTCCGAACACAAATCTTTAGGTCGATTTGGAAGCCTCAACAATGCAGATGGGTAATTCTCCGGGTAACAAGATCCGGTGGTGACGAGAGAGATGGAAGTGAATGTAGAATGAGATGTATAGTGTGTAGAACGTAGGAAAGAGCGTAAAA
>OZ024758.1:22626224-22631224 GCA_964016885.1 Eledone cirrhosa
TTGCCGGCCTTGTGCCTAAATCAGAAACCATTATTTGTATAATAGGGTATGTGTGAGAAAGAGAGTGTGTGTTTGTGAGAGAGAGAGAGTGTGTGCGTTTGTGTGAGAAAGAGAGAATGTGTGTGTGTGTGTGTGTGTGTGTGTGTGTGTGTGTGTGTGTGTGTGTGTGTGTGTGTGTGTGTGTGAGAGAGAGGGAGAGAGAGTGTGCGTTTGTGTGAGAAAGAGAGTGTGTTTGTGTGAGAAAGAGAGAATGTGTGTTTGAGACAGAGAGAATGTGTGTGTGTGTGTGAGAAAGAGAGTGTGTTTGTGTGAGAAAGAGAGAGTGTGTGTGTTTGTGTGAGAAAGAGAGAGTGTGTGTGTTTGTGTGAGAAAGAGAGAATGTGTGTTTGTGTGAGAAAGAGAGAGTGTGTGTGTTTCTATGTGTGTGTTTCTGTGTGAGAGTGTATGAATGTGTGTGTGTGTTTGTGTGAGAGAGAGTGTGTGTGTGTGTGCGAGAGAGAGAAAGAGAGTGTGTTTGTGTGAGAAAGAGAGAGTGTGTGTGTTTCTATGTGTGTGTTTCTGTGTGAGAGAGTGTATGAGTGTGTGTGTGTTTGTGTGTGAGAGAGAGAGAGAGAGTGTTTGTGTGAGAAAGAGAGAATGTGTGTTTGTGTGAGAAAGAGAGAATGTGTGTGTGTGTGTGTGTGTGTGTGTGTGTGTGTGTGTGTGTGTGTGTGTGTGTGTGTGTGTGTGTGTGTGTGTGTGTGTGTGAGACTTAATTTGTAATTAGTAGAGGTAAGAAGACTGTTTGTTGACAATCAACCAGACATAGGCTTAGCAACGAAGTACGTCTGTAACTTCCGTAACACAACAAAGAGGGTTGTCAAACAGAAATTTATCTGACTGAAATAAACTGTTTGTTTATATCTACATATATAACAATAGACCTAAACTAAATCTAAGAATGAGACGGTGATAGGTTTCTCTCCGTGTCAGTATTAAATGATTACTAGAAAATAATGCAATGAGAGCGGTGTGGTTTGTGGTCTGTGGTTTGTGGTCTGAGGTTTGTAGTTTGTGGTTTGTAGTTTGTGGTTTGCAGTTTCTTTTTGTATTTGTTTGTGAATTTGTTTGCATTTAATATCATTTAATATTCCTGTCTTTTTTCTTTTCTTTGCTATTGTTCTTAGGTCGGATTGTCTACCGTGACTGCAGCGCACGTGACATGGGTATTCGTTGCATGAGCAAAGTGACACTCAACAACGAAACAGTTCGTGTGTGTGTAACAACCTGTTCCTTTGATGGCTGCAACAGGGAATCTGCAGAAGCCCCAGAATTTCCAGGAAGTGCTGAAACTACACACCTTCATCTATTGATATTGCTTTTGCCTTTCTCCGTAGCGGCTGCCAGTCTGTGGCGTCTCTGGGAATGGGACACCTTTTGAGTCTCAGTCAGCACACTTGAGAAATTTTAAATAAAACACACACACACACACTCACACACATATATATATACAAAAATAATGTTATTCTATCGAATACATACAGTAGCATCGCAACACCTTTCAAGCCAAGCTCTAAAGAACATTATCATAAAGCTGAGTATCTGATAAATCTCTAAAGAACATTATCAGATACTCGGGTTAACTTTGCCTTTCATCCTTACGGGGTCGATAAAATAAAGTACCAGTAATGTACTGAGTAATTGCTGGCCTTGTGCCTAAAGTAGAAACAATTATCAGATACTCAGATTTTTACATTTACAGTATGGTCCTATCAACCTGAACTTGTTAACTTTCTGTTCTACAGTATCTGTGATGCGGTGACAGCTTTGAATTTGCAAAACGTGCAATCAATGAAGTTTCGAATATTCACAAATAAATGCCCCATCAATACTGTTGCTATTTCACTAAAATATAAACTTATCTAAACATCAAAATGTCCGTTTAGACAAGTTTCTATCAATTCCTATCCATCCGCCATTTTACTTCCTTCCTCGCGTTTTATCTTTTTCTACATACCTTACTTCCTCGTGCAGTTCTTTTTGTTCTCTCTCTCTTTCTCCTCACACACACACACTTTATCTGTACTCTCTCTCTCACACACACACGCATACACACTCACACCTCTCTTTCACACGCACACACACTATCTCTGCCCCCTCTCTCTCTCACACACATACTATCTCTCCCCTCTCTCTCACGCGTGTCCCCTGTTTTGTCACCCTTCAATTCATCTTCAATCAGCTTCTTTCTCTTCTTATTTTCTCCTCTATTCATACATCCTTTCTTCCTTTACCACCAAACCACACTCGACCTATTTTCCTATCCTATTACTATCCTCACCCGTTTCTTTGGGCCTTTTATTAGTTCTTTCTTTCTCCCTTTCTCTGTTCTTCTCTATTTCCGCTATCATTGACATTTATTTCAAGTGGACAAAAAAGCCCAACAACAGTTCCTTAGTCAACTCAACATGAAAAACACTGTGCCTTTTTTTTTTTAATTCACTCCTAAAAGAAATCATAAAATATTTCCCCCTTCACTTATCTATGTTTAAAAAAAAAAAATAATAAAAAAAATCCACATCGAAAGAAAAAAAAAATGTATTTTCTTGTTTGATATAATCTTGAAATTTCTTGCTTCTTGTGTGGCAATATTTATATCACCTTTGGAACCTTACCATCACCCGTGTCAGTCGTTTAATTTTCGAAACAGCTGCAGAATAAAGAGATGATAGTTATTTCAGATACTTTGTTAACGTTTTAATAAGTTTTTCGCAGATATCGAGAGAAGCCTACTGCTGAATTCACAATATTCTTTTATTATTGCTTATTATTATTATTATTGCTTATTGTTTATTATTGGCGGTGGATTGGCAGTATC
Organism: Eledone cirrhosa; assembly: GCA_964016885.1. Lineage (NCBI taxonomy): Eukaryota > Metazoa > Mollusca > Cephalopoda > Octopoda > Eledonidae > Eledone > Eledone cirrhosa. Next base: position 22,629,082 of record OZ024758.1, read on the forward strand.
GGTAGAGGGTCGGACGTCATGCTTTCCAGCATAGTTACGTCCCTTTACGATCTCAGTTCAAATCTCGCCGAGGTTGACTTTGCCTTTCATCCTTACGGGGTCGATAAAATAAAGTACCAGTAATGCACTGGGTAATTGCTGGCCTTGTGCCTAAAGTAGAAACAAATATTGCTTATTAAAGAATTGTCTTCCTTTGGTCTTCTTACATTTTTTTTTTATTTTAATTTTTGTAAAAAAGGATGCGATCATTCTTCGAACGAAAATGATTAATTTTTCACAATTTTAATAGTTTGTCACAATTCGTTAGTATTAAAAAGAGGGAAAACTAAAATTTGTTTAATAAAGGAAATTGAAATTAACTGAAAAAAAAAGAATTCAGCGAATTAGTTGTATGTTTTGAAATGAAAATTTCATCAGAATAACTTTTGTTCTTTCCCACAATCCAAACAAATATATATATATAATAATTGTTTCTACTTTAGGCACAAGGCCAGCAATTACCCAGTACATTACTGGTACTTTATTTTATCGACCCCGTAAGGATGAAAGGCAAAGTCAACCTCGGCGGGATTTGAACTCTGATCGTAAAGGGACGTAACTATGCTGGAAAGCATGGCATCCGACCCTCTACCGATACTACCAATCCACCATATAGTAATAATAGTAAATGTGAAAACTAAAATCCGAAGAGGGTTCGATAAGGATAAATATATATAAATATATATAAAAACCGTAGAGCAAATATTTATTAAAATAACAGATTAAAGTTTAAGCAATGAATCGCTGCTTTCACCCTTAAGAAGATCCCGTTAAGGGTGAAAGCAGCGATTCTTTGCTTAAACTTTAATCTGTTATTTTAATAAATTAATATCTACATATATATGTTTGTATATATACATATATATGAATATGTACATATATATGAATATGTATGTATATTGTTCTACTTTGGGAGGGTCATGCTGCCAATAAAAACACACGCACCTGTTGATTTTCACTTCAATTTATTATAAATTTCCGGTTAGTTGGTTCAATAACCGAATGGTTATATATATATATATATTGTCAAAGCTCTTTCGTCACACTTTCTGTGACCTCCTCAGTGACTGCGTTTATATTTCGTGTCTCTCCTTTGTTCTGACCTACACCACCGAGATATGGTGTAGGACTGGACAAAGGAGAGACGGGTATCTTAGCTAGTAGAATGTCATATGCTTCTTGAAAACATCTAGATACACTTCATGTAGGGTTTTTTTTAGTAGCGTATTAAAAGCTTGGCTCCTTTGAACCCCAACCTATTGCCATATCTAGTCCTTATTCTAGATGTAAACGATAGGACATTTGGCACTGTGGTGTGACGACTGTAAGGTCCAGTTCTCAATGCCAAAGCATGATGCTACCACTTTCAGAATCTTCCATATATATTATGGATATATATACATACACACACACACACACATATGTATATATGTGTGTATGTGTATATGTGTGTGTGTATATGTGTATGTGTGTGTGTGTGTGTGTGTGTAAAGTCTATCTTAAGTCAGAAGGCTCATTTGGCTGGTGCTTATCCCGGTTTCATGACGTGAAGCGACTGAGAGAACAAGACTCCCCCCCCCCCCCCCTGCGCAGGATGCCAGTCCATCGCAGGGTTAAATCCCCAGCTATTGCTGGTACTCATTTTCAACTGAGTATACTGGAGCAACGTGAAATGAAGTGTTTTGCTCAAGAACACAACACGCAACCTAGGAATCGAACCCACGACATTATGATCGTAAGTCCAGTGTGTGTGTGTATATATGTATATATATATACAAAGTGTGTGTATATATGTATATATATACAAAGTGTGTGTATATATGTATATATATACAAAGTGTGTGTATATATATGTATATATACACAAAGTGTGTGTATATATGTATATATATACAAAATGTGTATATATATGTATATATATACAAAGTGTGTGTGTATATATGTATATATACACAAAGTGTGTGTATATATATATGTATATATATACAAAGTGTGTGTATATATATGTATATATATACAAAGTGTGTATATATATATGTATATATACACAAAGTGTGTATATATATATGTATATATACACAAAGTGTGTGTGTATATATGTATA
>OZ024758.1:22636224-22707204 GCA_964016885.1 Eledone cirrhosa
GCAATTACCCAGTGCATTACTGGTACTTTATTTTATCGACCCCGTAAGGATGAAAGGCAAAGTCAACCTCGGCGGGATTTGAACTCAGATCGTAAAGGGACGTAACTATGCTGGAAAGCATGGCGTCCGACCCTCTACCGATACTGCCAATCCATGTTAAGCTTTTGGTAAGATGATTGAACAAGGAAGTCACTTTCTCAACAGGCTTTTAGTTCAAGTGCCAAGCCAAGGACTGACCGTTATCAAAACCCACGTGGGCTCGACAAGGGGGGCAACCCTTAGTTTTGGCGGATGAATTCAGTATGTGTGTTATTATTGCAGAATTGCAAAATATCACAAAACGAATTAAGTTCTCAACAGAATGGTTTTAAAATTAACAAAAGCTATTCATCAGTCAATAGAATTAACTAAAAAAAAATCAAGAAAATTAACTGATCAACAGCTAGACTCTGGAGATTAATACAAATATAAATTAGCGAGAATCGTATTTCGGATATATATATATATATATATATATATATATATATATATATATATAGTATAAAAGAGAAAACACAGGTAAGCATTAAGAGAAGGATTTTATCCAGGTATTTACGACCGTTTCATTGGTAAGTGCAACCTTATATTGCTATACTGCAAATAGCAGCCACTCAATTATAATTGTTGTTCACAGTTACCCCTAACCGTACGTTGAAACCATCCATGAAACTGGCTTTCTTAACCAAAAACTGGATCACAATAAGCAATTTTTTGCTTCTCTAACTATATATATATATATATATATATATATATATATATAGCCGAAACCTCCTGAGCTTGCAGTCGAACCTTGTAGAACGTCACTACTGACTTAAGCTGAACTTGGTCGCATTCTTTCGATCACAACACGGTGGGGGGGGGGGGTCTCTCTCTCAGTGTGTGTGTGTGTGTGTGTGTGTGTGTGCGTGCGTGTGCGTGTGCGTGTGTGTGTGTGTGTGTGTGTGTCTGTCTGTGTGTGTGTCTGTCTGTGTGTGTCTATGTGTGTCCCCATGTGTGTGTGTGTGTGTGTGTCTGTATCTGTGTGTGTATGCCTGATGTGTGTCTGTGTGTGCGTCTGTGTGTGCGTCTGTGTGTGTGTGTGTGTCTGTCTGTCTGTGTGTGTGTATGTGTGTCTGTATCTGTGTGTGTATGTCTGATGTGTATCTGTGTGTGCGTCTGTGTGTGTGTCTGTCTGTCTGTGTGTGTGTGCGTGTGTCTGTGTGTGTATGTGTGTGTGTAGCGAAGAAACCACCTTCAGTTCCTCACATTGCCCTATATTTACATGCATTTGGCAAGTGTTGATGTCACCTTAATATTTTTAATGTGAATCCCACTCTTCGTTGGGTTAAGTAAAATCAGTGAGGGCTAAATAAGGAAAGTAAAATTTATGTACATGAAACTAAATTTCACTACAGAATCCGAAATGAACTTACTACAGTCTAGGTCTAATCTAAAGTCTATCTCAGCCAGCATGGCCGGTACGTATCCCGGTTCCGTGGCACAAAGCGACTGAGAGTACAAGACTCCTCCCTGGCCAGGACACCAGTCAATCGCAGGGATAACTCCCCTCCCATCTATTGTTGGTACTAATTTTCAGCTGAGTATACTGGAACAACATGCAATGAAGTGATTTTTGCTCAAGAACACGACACACAACCCAGCCCAAGAATCGAACCCATGACTTTACGATCGTAAGTTCAACACCCTGTGTGTGTGTATATATATATATATATATATATATATATATATATATATATATAAGTATGTATACGTACATATATACATACACACACACACAGGGTTCCCAAAAAATGTATACATACTTATATTTAAGTAACAGCCGTACTAAGAGTGGGAAATGAAATGAAATTTCGTTTCATTTTTTCCGTTTATATATATATATATATATATATATATATATAGGAACGAGTAGAACCCCGACGGCTGAGCTCAAGCCGATTCGACGGCTAATTCTGGACTAAATGCAGAATTTAGTCCACAATTAGCCGGCGAAACGGCTTGAGCTCAGCCGTCGGGGTTCTTCTCGTTCCTATTACCCACTCTACTACCCTAAGTATTGAGTACGTTGGTGCGTTATGGTCCATCTAGTTCCTTACCACATTTCCTTCGTTAGAGAGAGAGAGAGAGAGAGAGAGAGAGAGAGAGAGAGAGAACACAGCTATACCGCCGACGTCTGTCTGAAAAAGAAAACCAATTGTAAATGCCTGATAACCACAGGAAGTTACTAAACCCAGTAGCAGTGATATGTAAGGGCGGATTAGAAAATAACATTAGAATGTAGAGAGTGTGAAACAAAACACTGTTCTTTGACGTTAAACAGACTGAATTTTAATTGAGATGGGAACTGAAAAAATAAATAAATAAAAGAAAAAGAAAAGAACGGTTATATAAGGGAAATAACTCTTAATTAAATTGTTATTTGAATTACCACTATTGGTTTCTAACATTGGCAGACGGCTTCAAATTTTGAAAGAAGGATATATATATATATATATATACAATATTAAATAAATGGAAAACTATATTTATAAAACCATATTTATTTCATTATATATATTTCGGGGATATCATATTAACAATATGCTATGCCTTCATCAGACAAAATACAATATAAACAGTTTTATAGATAAATATATTCGACATACCGTAATAAACATCAACTTCATTTGAAGAGGTTCACTCTAGCAGTCGAGTGTTCACTCTAGCACTCTAGCAGTCGAGTGTTCACTCTAGCAGTCGAGGTTCACTCTATTTGTCGAGTGCTTTTATATCAGTTATAAATATTTACTAGTTGTAACCCAACAATTTTAAATATAACTTTACATATATATATATATATATATATATAGGAAAAAGTATGACCCCGACGGCAGAGCTCAAGCCGTTTCGACAGCTATTTCTGGACTCAAATAGTCCAGAAATGGCCGTCGAAACGGCTTGAGCTCTGCCGTCGGGGTCATACTTTTTCCTATAGAGAGAGAGAGAGAGAGAAAGAGAGAGAGAGAGAGAGAGAAAGAGAGAAAGAGAGAGAAAGAGAGAGAGAAAGAGAGAGAGAGAATGTGTGTGCGTGTGTAAATTCGTAATATAACCACACACATACTAGTGACTGCTCAATTATATCAATGAAAGACGAAGTCGAATTCAGCTAAATTTGAACTCAGAACGTAAAGGAAGGAAATTAAAATATAAAAAATATTTAGCCTGACATCGACTGGTTCTACCAAACTAATAGCCCACCCTTTATTTGTTTACGTATAAAAATTGTTTCATTTCGACATTAGGGTATTCGAGTAGCAGTTCTCTCCCTTCTCATATTAATATTTTTTTGAATTATGAATGTTTACTATTGTAAGCGAATAGAAATTTTTTCATAACTCCTATTTCAAATGAGCTTACCTCTTATTCTACAGCACTTGCAATGTTTTTTTTTTTTATTACGTGTGTATTTTATTTATACGATAATCACCAAATAAATATAGTCACAATTTATATATAAAAAAAATTATATATATATATATATATATATAAAAAGAGGAAAATAATGTTTTTTAATATTTGGGCAGACGACCCGCATACACAATCACACACTACAAGAAAGGGTATTCTAGTTGCCCGCTAATAATTTTTGGGGGCAGACCAACACACTCGCAGCATTACCTCGAGTGATAACTTGGTTAAGCCGCTGGAATAATCAAACATCCTCGCAGGCATCACCTGATACATTTGGTAAGGCGAGCCGCTACTAATTGTTTCTACTTTTGGCACAAAGCCAGCAATTATTCAAGTGTATTACTGGTACTTTATTTTATCGACCCCGTAAGGATGAAAGGCAAAGTTTTCCTCGACGGGAAAATAATGTCGAGAACTTCGTTGTCAGCGACACAGCTCCCTCAAACGTTTCGAACTCGACAAGACTTTTTAAAAATAGCTTGCTGATAATTCCTCATTCAAACACACATAGAAAAATATGAATTATGAACAGGAAAGAAAAGGAGTAAAATATAAGAAAACGCAACGGACGAAAACTAGTTATAGCTATCAATGATGAATTATTTCAAGGGAGGTAACTCGAAGCTGTGATCAATCTATAGCTTCTGGTTGTTTGTATAGCTTACAGTTCATTTTTACTGAAGCCGTCTGATCAACTGATTAAGGTTTTTCTTACATGATCATAAAGCCGTGGGATCGATTCCTGGACTGGGCAGCACATTATGTTTTGAGCAAAAAAATTATATTTTACGCTACTTCTAATAATTGTTTCTACTTTAGGCACAAGGCCAGCAATTATCCAGTCAGTACATTACTGGTACTTTATTTTATCGACCCCGTAAGGATGAAAGGCAAAGTTAACCTTGGCGGGATTTGAACTCAGACCGTACTTCTAATAATAGTTACGACTAACAGATAATATCAGCAATGGGGGCATTGTTTTCTGTTGTCCGATCTCACGATCGACGTTTATTATTTTTTGGTTTTGGTTTTTGTTTTGTGATCAACAACTACGTTGCTCACAGGTCGAAAATGGTTCGATTAATGTTTAACTAGAAATCCGATAGCGTCTCTGACAAGAGTGTGCCTGTACAACTTGTTTGTGGTGAGGATGGTGGAAAATAAATAACCCCCTACACTACTGTATTTTTTTTATTTTTTATTCAGACGCATCGTCTGATTGTTTTCTAAGAGGAGTTTATGTACAACGATGAATGACGCGTGTGGCCACCACTCCGCCTGCACACACACAGACACACACACACTCACTCACTCACTCACTCTCTTTCACTCACACACACTCTCTCTCTCACTCACACACACACTCTCACACACACTCTCTCTCTCTCACTCACTCACACACTCTCACACACTCTCTCACTCACACACACTCTCTCACACACATACACTCTCTCACTCACACACACTCTCTCACTCACACACACTCTCTCACTCACACACTCTCTCACTCACACACACTCTCACTCACACACACTCTCTCACTCACACACACTCTCACTCACACACACTCTCACTCACACACACTCTCACACTCTCTCTCACTCACTCACTCACTCACACACACTCTCTCTCTCTCACTCACTCACTCACTCTCACTCACTCTCACACACACTCACTCACACTCTCACACACATACTCTCTCTCTCTCTCTCTCACACACACACATATACAACCCCGTAAGGATGAAAGGCAAAGCTAACCTCGGCGGGATTTGAACTCAGAACGTAAAGGGACTTAACTATGCCACGAAGCATAGTGTCCGGCGCTCTACCGATTCTGCCAATCCAAGAATATAAATAATTGTTTCTACTTTTGGCACAAGGCCAGCAATTACTCAGTACATTACTGGTACTTTATTTTGTACTGGGTAATTGCTGGCCTTGTGCAAAATATAAATAATGAATGGTCCATTGCAAGAAAAAAAGATGCTGTAAAAAAAGAAGAGAAGGTGAAAAGGTGAGAAAGAGAGACAGAAGGTTGGGGGGGGGGGTATTTTAAAAACCATGCTCGACTGGTTATCCCACCATCTTGCTTGGGGTCTGCCCCTGGGTCTCCTGTCGTTTGGTTTTGCCGTAAAATCTGTCGAGCGATTATTTCCGGAGGCATTCTAACTATATACTCGTAGTATCGAAGCTGTGATCTCTCAATTCAGAGAAGTAGCGGCTCTACATGGAGCGACTCTCTGATCTCTGTGCTACGCATTTTATCAAGTAACGTTGCTCCCAAAAACACTTCCAAGAAACCCCATTTCGACCGCTTGTATGATAATCTCGCTTAGAGATCCAGCCGGTTGCTTCTGACCGGACCCACTGCCCAAACGACCCTCTCATGATGAAGAAGAAGAAAAAGAAGAAAAAGAAGAAAAAGAAGAAAAAGAAGAAAAAGAAGAAAAAGAAGAAAAAGAAGAAAAGGAAGAAAAAGAAAAAGAAAAAGAAAAAGAAAAAGAAGAAGAACAAATGAGAAAAAGAAAAGAAAAAGAAAAAGAAAAAGAAAAAGAAAAAGAAAAAGACGTTCAACTGGGTTCATCATACGGTGATTAAAAAGTAAAACATTTTTCAGTGTCAAACTGATATAATTTAATCAATTTTGGATTCAAACCTGATTAAATTTTATCGATGGTAAACATAGCAAAACACAAACAATAACACATCTCCGACGGCTTCCTCTTAGTTTAATCTCCTAGCAACGACCAGATGACATTTACCTTGACCTATTACTGTTAGTAAAGTAAACAGACTAACTGTGTTGTAACACAGAGCGATGACCGATGTGAGAAGAGAGGATGATGATGGGGAAAGAAATGGCTGAGATAGTTTATTATTATTATGGTTTGGCAGTGTGGTAGATTGGCAGTATCGGTAGAGGGTCAGACGCCATGTTTTGACGCATAGAGTTACGGCCCTTGCCATTCTGAGTTCAAATCTCGCCGAGGTTAACTTTGCCTTTCATCCTTACAGGATCGATAAAATAAAGTACCAGTAATACACTGGTATAATTGCTGGCCTTGTGCCAAAAGTAGAAACAATTATTATGGTTTGGCAGTATCGGTAGAGCATCGGACACCATGCTTTACAGCATAGAGTTACGGTCCTTTGCGTTCTGAATTCAAATCCCACCGAGGTTAGCTTTGCCTTTCATCCTTACGGGGTCGATAAATTAAAGGACTATTAACACACTGGCGTCGATTTAATCAATTTTCCCCTTCCCTCCCCTCCAAATTGCTGGCTTTGTGCCCTAAACCAGAAACCATTGTTGTTATTACTGTAATAGCTACTTTTATAAATATTTAATGAATGTGTTGATGAAAGACGGAGAGCTAAAAATGGAGAGACCGAGTCAATACGAGTGTCAGACTAGCAGCCAAAGTTTAGACGGATCGTTTCCTACGACTAACGAACGCTTCACCTGTTTCAACGACCAAAATATTTATAGAGAATTTAATAACCTAGCAAACACTTCCCACATCCCGGGTGCTGTGGTTAGGGCGAGACACACAACTTCCGCAGCCGAACGGAGCAAAATCCTAAAATACTGTGATCTGTTGGCCAACTATATTTTCCAGCCTGTGGCGTTCGAGACGTTCGTGGGAGTCGGGCTAGTGACTGCAAGCTGGTAGCTCGCCTAACATCACCCGAGGTAACCCTGCGAGCGTCCTGGCTTGCCTCAAATATCATTAAAGATGTTTCTCAGTGCTCCTCGCTATACTGCTATCTTTTGCTCTGGTAGTGGCTCGGTTGTCCACCCCTTCCTTTATATCATATTTGTTTGTGCTCTCGTTCTGTAAGTGGTTGGCAGTATCGGTAGAGGGTCGGACACCATGCTTTCCAGCATAGTTACGTCCCTTTGCGGTCTGAGTTCAAATCCCGCCGAGGTTAACTTTGCCTTTCATCCTTACGGGGGTCGATAAAATAAAGTACCAGTAATGCACTGGGTAATTGCTGGCCTTGTGCCAAAAGTAGAAACAATTATTATTAGGGGCGGTGGATTGACAGTATTGGTAGAGGGTCGGACACCATGCTTTGACGCATAGAGATACGGCCCTTGCCATTCTGAGTTGTTAACTCTGCCTTTCATCCTTACGGGGTCGATAAAATAAAGTACCAGTCACGTACTGGTGTCGATTTAATCGACTTTCCCCTCCCCCAAAATTGCTGGCCTTGTGCCTATATAAGAAACTATTATTATTTGGCAGTATCATAGTTACGTCCCTTTACGATCTGAGTTCAAATCCCGCCGAGGTTGACTTTGCCTTTCATCCTTACGGGGTCGATAAAATAAAGTACCAGTAATGCACTGGGTAATTTGCTGGCCTTGTGCCAAAAGTAGAAACAATTATTAGATTTTCATTTCTTTTTATTCATAATGTTACAATTACGTTTCTTTTTATATCTATATCTGTAGCTACCATATAGGGATGTGTTTGTCCACGTGATAAACTATATCACCTTAATAAACAAGAATATATATAGTTAAGTACACACAGGGCCGTCTTACCAGCATTATAGGGCCCCCGGGCAAAGCAGAGCACTGGGGCCCCTACCTACACAACCACTCACAGCAATAAAAATACAAATGGGCCCTCTATCCTCGTGGGATCCCCAGGCAACTGCTCAGCGTACCCATGCGTTAAGACGGCCCCGAGTACACACACACACACACACACACACACAAAAGTGTCCCCCACAGACACACATACAAGTATACATGCACATACACATAAGTACGCACACACACACATAAGTATGGACGCACACATAAGTACGCCCAGATACACACACACACGCGCAAATACGAACACACACACACACAAATATGTACACAAACGCACACACTTAAATATGCACACACGAACATGGGAGCACACACACAGCGTACACATACACAGCGTACACACACACACACACAGCGTACACACACACAGCGTACACATACACAGCGTACACATACACAGCGTACACACACACAGCGTACACACACACAGCGTACACATACACAGCGTACACATACACAGCGTACACACACACAGCGTACACACACACAGCGTACACACACACAGCGTACACATACACAGCGTACACATACACAGCGTACACACACACAGCGTACACACACACACAGCGTACACATACACAGCGTACACATACACAGCGTACACATACACAGCGTACACACACACAGCGTACACAGCGTACACATACACAGCGTACACACACACAGCGTACACACACACAGCGTACACACACACAGCGTACACACACACAGCGTACACATACACAGCGTACACATACACAGCGTACACATACACAGCGTACACACACACACACACACATACACAGCGTACACATACACAGCGTACACATACACAGCGTACACACACACAGCGTACACACACACAGCGTACACATACACAGCGTACACAGCCACAGCGTACACACACACATACTCGAGTGGCAATCGCTACTGATAATACATTGTGACTGGTATTAACTTCATATTAAGGGATGTTAAATTTAGACATCTTGTAAGGGATTAGTCCCGACATTAATATTTTAACGATAACTACATTAACAGCTTTAAACTATTTCCAACCTAAAAATAGCTAGCATGTCTTACAGACGATAGGTCTTGTTTCGGGATGGAGGGGGGGGGGGGGGGGGTACAAGTCCTCACCACCACTACCACACCACCACCACCACCACCACCACCACTTTTTCAAACGTCTATGTTTTATTTTTTTTTTTGTTTATTTGATATAATTGTTTCTACTTTTGGCACAAGGCCAGCAAATTATCCTAGTGTATTACTGGTACTTTATTTTATCGACCCCCGTAAGGCTGAAAGGCAAAGTTAACCTCGGCGGGATTTGAACTCAGAATGGCAAGGGCCGTAACTCAATGCGTCAAAGCATGGCGTCCGACCCTCTACCGATACTGCCAATCCACCACCCTTGATATAATAAATTCTTTTTATACCCGAACTTCATTTGAATATATAAAATTTAAGTAGCGTAAAATTTTACTTATGTGACAGGGTCCGGGGAAAGGCACCATAAAAAATACTAACATGCTCCTTTAAGGATCAACAAATGTTGGTTTGTACCCGTCACATTTTTAAGGCAAACGAGGCCCCTACATACAAGAGACTTCTTATAACCACAGTGGAATATACAGGGTGTCCACAGTCACTAGATAAGGTGCATGGCTTAGTGGTTAGAGCATTGGGCTTGCAATCGAAAGGTTGTGAGTTCGATTCTCGGACCGAGTGATGTGTTGTGTCCTTGAGCAAGACACTTTATTTGATGTTTTTCCAGTTTACTCAGCTGTAGAAATGAATTGCGACGTTACTGGTGTCAAGCTGTATCGGCCATTGCTTTTCCCTTGGACATCATCTTATGTAGTTTAGTGTATCTATAGTCTAAATATAGTGTATATAGTGTGTATATAGTGTATATGTAATAAGTATATACTGTATATGTTATGTACTATATATATATGTTATGTCACTGGTGTCAAGCTGTATCGGCCATTGCTTTTCCCCTTGGACATCATCTTATGTAGTTTAGTGTATATATAGTCTAAATATAGTGTATATACTGTGTATATAGTGTATATATAATAAGTATATACTGTATATGTTATGTACTATATATATATGTTATGTCACTGGTGTCAAGCTGTATTGGCCATTGCTTTTCCCTTGGACATCATCGGTGGTGTGGAGAGGGGAGACTGGTCTTCCACAAACAAACCTTGTCCGGACTTGTGCCTCAGAGGGGAACTTTCTAGGTGTAAACCACATGGTCATTCGTGATCAACGGGTCTTCGATATATATATATTCATATATATATATTTATATTTATATCAGATAGGGTTAGGGTTAGTTCACCCCCGACGGGATTTGAATTCAGAACCTAAAGGGCCATAACTCCATGTTGCGAAGCAGGCTGTCCGACGCTCTACCGATGCTGCCAATCTACCGCCCTTGGATTGGCAATAATAGTAAAGTGTCAGACAAGATGCATTACAGCACAGAGTTATGGCCCTTTACGTTCTGAGTTCAAATCTCGCCGAGGTCAACTTTACCTTTCATCCTTCCTAGATCGATAATATATAATTGTTTCTACTTTTGGCACAAGGCCAGCAATTACCCCAGTGCATTACTGGTACTTTATTTTATCGACCCTGTAAGGATGAAAGGCAAAGCTAACCTCGGCGGGATTTGAACTCAGAACGTAAAGGGCCGTAATTCAATGCCACGATGCATGTTGTCCGATGCTTTAACGATACTGCCAAACCACCACCTTTAAGAAATATGGAACGCCTTGTGCGGGGGCCATGCTAATCTTCTCTGTATCGTTCCAATTTTAGTATATGTACTGCCGAAGCAAGTACTAGTATAGGTACTGCACCAGTAAAGTACATGGTCAATTTAATCGACCCCCGCCACCACCATCTTGCTCCAAATTTCTGGCTTTGTGTCTAAATTAAAACTCATTAATTATATAAAAGTTATTGATAGCATTCGTTGAATGAGAGAGACTGGTTGCTGACAGAATTCAAACTAAAGCGAGATTTCGTTACATTTATCGTAACGACAACGACTGATCAACGTTTAGCACAAAAGCAACGTAGTTGATTCTTGCTGCCATGATGAAACCATCTAAATCAATGAAGCCGTCAATTTTCTTGAACAAACGAGAAAGTTGAACATTGAATACAAGTAATGTAGACCCACAGTTCAACTGTTGCAGGAAGTAATTAATTGTGAATCTCTTTTAAAGGCCGCTAGGGTAATTATTTCCTAATATGACAACTAGTTCCGGATTAACCTAGTAAAATATGTTACGACCCCACACCATTTTCAGGGACTTATCACAATAGTACTTTATGCATTCTACTTTATATATTACTAGCTGGCTCCGTGCCGTCAAAAATGACGGCTAATTGTAATATCGATACATAATATAAAAAAGAGGTGTTTGTTTGTTGGTTGCTTGGTTGGTTCCTTCCTTCTCACTCACACAAGTGATACAAACATAAAAACACACAGCTGTGACGAATTTTAGAACGCTGGACCTCTATAGTTCCCCCCCTTCTTCCTCAGTCATTACATAGATGCGTGTATTAGACACCCCTTCCTTCCTCAGTCGACGTTATCACCCCTTCCTTCCATCAGTGGACATAATAACCCCTTCCTTCCTCAGTCGACGTTATCACCCCTTCCTTCCATCAGTGGACATAATAACCCCTTCCTTCCTCAGTCGACGTAATCACCCCTTCCTTCCATCAGTGGACATAATAACCCCTTCCTTCCTCAGTCGACGTTATCACCCCTTCCTTCCATCAGTGGACATAATAACCCCTTCCTTCCTCAGTCGACGTTATCACCCCTTCCTTCCATCAGTGGACATAATAATCCCTTCCTTCCTCAGTCGACGTCATCACCTCTTCCTTCCTCAATCTACGTAATCACCCCTCCTTCCCCAGTCGACGTAAAAGTGAGTGTGTGTGTGTACGTGTGTGGTAAGATATTGTCTTATCGGTTGTTTATTGGTAGCGTAAATAAACTAAACTAAAAATCAACTCGGAGCAGTAAGTTCAATAAGTTTACTATTGCTTGACTTTCTTAGTTATGAAATGCTGGGCTCTAGTTTGGTCTCTAAACATTTTTCTGTTTTCTTTTCTTTTGCAGCCTTCGCCGCCTTTAGAAGCCAAATATTTTCACACCATCTCTGCTATTTATTCACTCATTAGCCATAATTCTATTCCATATTCCCACCACACCGAAGAGACATCGAGAAAGAAGTGATTACGTACACTGAGGCAGGTGATTACGTCAACTGAGGAAGTAAGGAGTGATGGCGTCGACTGAGGAAGTAAGGGGTGATGGCGTCGACTGAGGAAGGAAGGGGTGATGACGTCAACTGAGGAAGTAAGGGGTGATGGCGTCGACTGAGGAAGGAAGGGGTGATGACGTTGACTGTGGAAGGAAGGGGTGATGACGTCGACTGAGGAAGGAAGGGGTGATCAATACACCCGACTGTCTGAGGATTACTTTCAGAGTCTGCTGGTACAATAAAAATAAACGTACAGACACATACATAGACATATAGACAACACACACACACACACAGACACACATACACAGACAAACACACACACAGACAGACACACACACACATACAGATTAGACACAAACAAACAAACAAACACATACAGATTAGACACACACATACACTGACAAACAAACACACACAGACGCACACAGAGACAGACACACACTCACACAGACTGACTCACACATCCTCACATATACACGTGCACATATCTCGTTTGAACTTCCATTTCATTCGTTATACACACACTAACACACACACGTGCACATATCTTGTTTGAACATCTATTTCATTCACCGTACACACTCACACAAACATACACACCAACACCCATTTACACACACACCGACACATACATACAAACACACACCAACACTCATTTACACACACCAACACCCATTTACACACACCAACACCCACACCGACACATACATACCAGCACATTTACACACACACAAACACCCATTTACACATACAAACACCCATTTACACACACATACACACCGACACGTATACATACACATATACACACACCTGTAGTCAACTCGTGACATCGCTACGCATGCTCACGACACGTGATACGATCGAAATGATTTAATCACAAAATATTGCTGAACTCACAAACTTCCAAAGAAGTCAGCTTTGCTCTCTTTTTTTTTCTTTCTCATCAACCCCTCCCTCCCCCCTGTGTTGTCTTTACTTCCGTTTTTAATGTTACCTTTGTCTTACAATTTCTTTTCATCTGACAAATATCACCGTAGTTAAGTTAGAGACACACCCACTCATATATACCCACTCTACTACCCTAAGTATTGAGTACTTTGGTGCGTTATGGTCCACCTGGTTCCTTACCACATTTCCTTCGTTATATATATATAGATATAAAATTAATTAAATTAAATTAAATTAAATTAAGGGGAGTCATGTTCGAGACATGCGCCATATCCACCGTAGAATAAGCTCAAAGATTCCAATGAATAGATCCGAGCATTTTATATCAACTAGAAATTGATAGTTACCTACATAACTATGTGTGATTACACACTTTACAAATTATCCCCCGTGATTGTTTCACGTGTTTATTTTAAATATATGTATGTCAATCAATTTCTAGTTGATATATATATATATATATTTATTAAAATAACAGATTAAAGTTTAAGCAAAGAATCGCTGCTTTCACCCTTAACGGGATCTTCTGAAACTAACAAAGTCAATCTGACAGATTGACTTTGTTAGTTTCAGAAGATCCCGTTAAGGGTGAAAGCAGCGATTCTTTGCTTAAACTTTAATCTGTTATTTTAATAAATATTTGCTCTACGGTTCTTATATATTTGATATATATTTATCCTTATCGAGCCCTCTTTGGATTTTAGTCTTCAAATTTATTATTATATTTAGGTTTGAGGGCGGCCGACCGAGGTAGAAGCTTCTAAATAGTCGGTCGTTCTCTTGTCTCTGATTTTCAGCCCCATGGATTTTATCTGTTATATTCCTTTGTTATATTTTGAATACCTGATGATGTCACCGGATTCATACTGAACCCGGTCATTGAAATGATCATAGTATAATAGAAATGATCACAGTATAATGAACCTTTCAAAGATTTACACCAGTCCAGCCTCCTGTTATTTTATAATATATATATATGGTAAATGAAATAATTATCTTATGTTGTTTATTACATAACTAAAAGGCTCTGTAGCCTACATAGAGCACTCTTTTCCTTTATCTTTCCTACGGAAATACTTCAAATATATATATATATAAACAATGAGTTATATGGTTTGTTGATTATTCAACAAAGTTAATTTTACAACAGATTAGAAGTACTCTACAGATTTTATCTGGGGTATCATTAATATTAAGAATATTAATAAATGGAAAATATCTTTATAAAACCATAAGTGAACAACAATATATAACTACTCCATTAACATACGTCTATATCGTTCGTCAGACATCTGTCTGATGAACGATCCAGACGTATGTTAATATTGTCTGGGGTCCTGAAACCTTTGGTAATGGAGTAGTTATATATTGTGTTGTTCACTTCCTAATTAAATAGCTCTGTTCTATACATAGAGCACTCTTTTTTTCCTTTGCCTTTTCTTCGGAAATACCTAAACCGCGCGCGCGTGTACGTGCGTGTTACAGGTAAAATTCCGTTATAACAAATACCGTTATAACGAATCGAATTTTTGGAAATGGAAAGTTTATTACTTTTCTTAGCACAGATTCTCCTCCACAAGTTCTTGTTGCTGTATTTAAACCTGGAGGGGAGATGGGCTATACCAGGTTTGAAAAATGCCCTAAAAACGCCGTTTGCCAATATGGCGGTTCTATGACCTCCAGGAAGGGTACGGATTCATACCACAGACATGTCAACTCTCCCCGTCCGGTGGGGAGATCTCTATCCCACCCACTTTCGGGTGGGTGAGAGATGTCTTCTCTTGTGAAAATGGGTATAGCTTTCATTTTGCTTCAATTTCTCCCCATTTTGGGTAACTTTTTGTCATGGTACTCCCCGTTAGGGTTTTTAGAGGTTGGCAGGTCTGATACCATAAACAGCTATTGCACTAAATTCCGTTTTATTTTTCATGGCTATATAAGAAACTGTTTCATGGACTCTTTTGTAGGTGTATGCTTTCGTTTACTTTCTGTTCGCTTATCTCATTGTTTCTTTAACATCCTTTCCACACGATCCTTCATACTAGATGAATTTTCGCACGACCGTGTTTCAGGTACACCGTCATATTTGATGGTTGGGGGAAGAGATGAGAAGGAGTGTTTCTGAACAATCTGAGTGAGCACTAAGTCTCTAGGGAATTTTTCGACTACTTTCTTTAAAAATAGAAAAGAAACAAAAGATATTTATTACTTCATTTTTTTCTCTGTTTTTTGTTTTTTTGTTCTTGTTTTAAGAAAGAAAAAGTTATTAAACTAATTTGTAGTTTTATTTTACTAATACAAATACAGAAAATAGGATAAACACTGTACAATATATTGTACTTAGTAATAAGGAAACAACTATAAAAAGGAAAAGAAGAAAATAAGAGTAAGAAAAGTAAAATAAAGGAAGAGGGGGGTGATGGACTACACTCTAGTCTGAGTGGTGTTGCCGCGGAGAATGGTCAGCGACACCCACTGTGACAGTCACCCTACCTCACAGGGCTCATTCCTCAGGCGGGCTTTCCGATTTCACAAAGGAAATTAGCAGTGTAGGAACAGAAGACATCTGGGGTCTCGACAAGGCAGCACCATTAAAAATTAGAGGGTGGGAATAATGCCATTCAGTGCTGTTCTTAAGGGAATTTTTCTACATCCTTTAATAATTGAGCATTATGTTGTTTTTATAGCTTAAGGCTTCAGCAGGTGAATGTCCGGCCCTGACCAACACTACTCACATGCAGAGGACGATTGTCTCAGTCTTCGCAACACTGATTTTCATCCCTGATGTGCTACACTCAGCAGAAAACCTATTCAGTGCATGTCGGAGATCACCTTCCGACGAGTTAAGTAGTACCAAGTCGTCTGTAAATTCCTGTTGACTGATTCTACACCAGTCAGTTTTGATATCACTTTCAGCCCGGCTGCAGATGTCAATCTTGTCCATGATGATTATCAAGAGGAAAGGTGACAGTACGTAACCTTGGCGTTGTCCAACACCCACAATGAATGGATTTGACTTAGCACCATTTATTCGAATACAAATATTCGTAATTTCGTATGGGTGGCTTCAAAACAGCAAGACGCTGTCCATCAACCCCGTATCCTTGCAAAATCTTCCACAGGGAGGTCCCGTAGAACGCATTCATATGCCTTTTCGAGGTGAGGTCTACGTAACAATAATAATGATTTTTAATATAGGCACAAGGCCAGTAATTTGGGGGGCAGGGGAAAGTCGATTAAATCGACCCCAGTACGTTACTGGTGATTTATTTTATCAACCCCGTAAGGCAAAATTAACCTCGGCGGGATTTGAACTCAGACCGTAAAGGACCGTAACTCTATGCTGCAAATCATGGTGTCCGACTCGCTACCGATACTACCAATCCACCGCCCTCAACATAATAATAATAACACACCTCTTGGCAATACTTCCACGTTTTCTCAAAGATCTGCTGCAGTGTGAATATTTGGTCGGTTGTGCTGAGTCCAGTGTGAAAGTCACACTGTTCGTTACTTAGCCTTGTCTCGAGTATTTCCTTTAATTTTTAAATTAAATTGCAGAAACTAGTTATTTCTAATATCTGCAATTCTTTAACAAACCACATCATTTGACAATGGAATTGTTCATATTTCATCTTTTCGTTATTATTTCTACTTGCTGCTGGCAATACAAATTCTTCTATTGTGAATGGTTTCTTCGCTTTTGTAATTAAGTACGGGATTTTTTATGATACTTTATAGTAATTTTCCTTAAATCTATTTACTTTGACATTTTTCTCTTTGTCAATGTTTTCGTATTTCCGAAGGTTTTAAGAAACGCTAAAGACTTGTCTGTGTTGGAAGCATGTCTAGTATAAAGATGTTTTTTTTAACTTAAAAGGCTCCATATTTTCAATCGCAAAGTATTTGTTACAAATTAAGTAGACTGGCATAAGTTAATCAATTTTATACTTCTAAATATTTAAATGTTATAATAAATTCCAATTTAAAACGCTTAAACATTGTTTTTATATTTATTTGAATTAATTTTATTTGATATAGTAACGCTAGGGTGTCATTTTTTTCTTAAACTAGTTATCCGAAAAATATATATGTTTACCATGTGAACTACGATAAAAATACGCTGGTCTAAGCTAACAAAACTTGTATTGATAACAAAATATAGAAGCGTTTTGTTTTTTTTTCTTTTTTACAAATGGCGGTCATTAAATGTCGTCATGTTTATTTTAAAATGCGACGAATGTGAAGAAAATTGAACAATAACAGAATAAGATTTCTACAACAAATTGTTATTCTGTTCTTGTTCAATTTTCCTTTCATACTAGAGTTTTATATTTTATAAATAAACTTTTTTGCAGGTATATATTTTTAAGTATACTTTTTATGCTTAGTTAAAATGTCATTAACAAAGCAAAAATGTTGATATCTTCCATGAATGTCCTACAACACCAAATAATATTTATGCAGTCTCTCGTAATGCTGCGCCTTGTAGTTTAATAAAACTAGGGGCAATCCCTCTACATTTAATTTATTTATCGTTAAATTTGCTAAAGTAAGATTCTTTTGTTATCTTGGCAATCTAATGTTCTCCATAACATATTGTTTGGATTTCAAAATTTAAATATGCGTTTCATATTCAACAAAGCTTTAAGCAAGGTACAAAACTCTTAATTTATTTAGTTTTAATGAAGAAACTATGATATATATGTATATATTTTAAAATGTAGAAGAGCATCCGTTTAGAATGTAAATAGAACAATCCAAATATCGCATGAATAGTCAAGTGCATATCTTAGAATACGTTTTGTACTGGCATAAAATCAAACCTGAACACACCCAGTCTCTCTCTCATTATGCTTATACACTGGTTCACAGTTATTTTTATCACTTACCTTTTCAGCTCTTCAAAAAGTACAGAGATGTTAGCAGGCGGAGAACTGCAATCACTTCCTGTTCACATTCTTCTCTAGAAACAATGATAACAATGTTTTATTAGATACTGGCTTTGCATGAAGAGATTTTATTATCAGACAGGCGGTTAATTAGGAAAGTTGTTAGTGTAGGATAGAATGTTTTGCGGTATTTATTCCAGCTCTCTGCCTCTATCCGAAGTCGATAAGATAAAATACCTCTCAAGTACTGAAGTCGATTTAACTGTTTTTGCTCCTCCTCAAAAAATTACTTGTGCCAAAATTATGTTATGTGGGTGGGGTAGGGGGTTGCATTTTGTAAATCTTATGCCTGTTACTGTCCGGGTGGTAACTTAATAGCGTATGTGCGGAGTGGCTTATGTTATATCATAAGGCCCTGAAGGAGGTAATTCATCGTAAAAAATTCTTTGGCAGGAAGATGCCCCCCCCCCCCTCTCAACCTGACCAAGTTGGCCCCTGTGTTTATGCACACCTAAGCACTATGGTAAATCCTACACTGGATGTGTGTATGGAGGGGAGGGGGGGGGGCTATGATGGTTCGGGATTAATTCTTACACCGTCACGAAAGTACTACGAACAAGACCTGTCCCAGATGTGCGCAGAGCAACGAAACGATTCTGCAGGTATTAGTTCAACGTCCGGGCATTGCTGATTTGTGGATTTATGCCAAACGGCTACCATGTGTGTAACATCTATCTTATCTTAGACGATAACTCAGTCATTTGCAGACTGCACATCAACATGAGATTTTTCTGCACAAAGTTCGATCACCAACAGCAGAGTTTAAAGAGCAAAGATCTTATTCGCAATAATTCTAAGACAAAGTTTCGGTAAATTTTCTAAATCTGGAGGTGTAACATTGAAAATAATGCCATCCAGTCCCCAGACACGGGTTCAATGTAATGGAATATGATAAAATAACGGGGGGGCTGTATTCCAGTAAAACTTGATGAAAGTTGGGTAAGATGGTCGAATACGGTTGGAAAGAACTGACTTACCAGCACGTGCTTACAGATCTAAGGACATAGCTGGGAGAGCCCACTTGCTCTTGACAGTAAAGATAATTTGGTATCTCCTGGGTTGGACCTATTTCATTTTCTTTTATACTGTTGTTTTTAAAGCTTGCTTATATTTTCTCATCTTGTGACGTTAAACTCTGCCAGTTGCAGGGTGCGCATCAATATGTGATATCCACAAAGTTCGATCATCGGCAGCAGAGTTCAAAGAGCAAAGACCAAGTCCAGTCCATAAGTTGACATTGTCAAACTATCGTTTTCGCTGCCGGCCTCTGCTTTTCTTACCAGCCAACCTTCCTTTTTTTTTTTTTTTTTTAATTATTTTCTCATACGTGCTTCTATATAAGCCCTGGCTGCTTTTTGTAATGTCATCTCGCCCTGGGATCTTGTGGCAAATCAAGGAACAATTATTAGTAAATAATATAGAAATTGTTATAGTTTATAACACATAGTTGAGAGATTAACAAAATGAAAAAAGATACCTTTCTAATAAGTGTTTGGAAATTTCAAATTAAATTATTCTTATTTTCAGTATTTATAGTCTGGAAACTTGACTGTATTGTTTATAAGTAGTAGTTGATTTGATAGGATTGCTAACTGAAGAGTATTTGCCGATGGTGTTAAGCAGATCATATTCAACCTACCTCAAGAAATACTGGAACCCGTGGTGATTGTTGAAATTATGCAATCACCCAGTAAAAAGAGAATTCACTACTAAGTGGTAAGAGTGTTAGCCTTACGATAATAATATCGTTGGTTCGTTTCTTGGATAGGGTTGTATGTTGTGTTTATAGGTAAGTCCTGTACTATTTATTGGTAGAGATGAGATAGGGTTGTATGTTGTGTTTATAGATAAGTCCTGTACTATTTATAGGCGGCGAATTGGTAGAGATGAAATAGGGTTGTATGTTGTGTTTATAGGTAAGTCCCTGTACTATTCATAGGCGGCGAATTGGTAGAGATGATTCGGGATTAATTCTTACACCATCACGAAAGTACTACCAACAAGACCTGTCCCAGATGTGCGCAGAGCAACGAAACGATTCTGCAGGCATTAGTTCAACGTCCGGGCATTGGTGATTTGTGGATTCATGCCAAATGGCGGTGAATTGGCAGAGAACGTCAGATAGAATGCTTTATGCTATTCGTTCCGACTCTCTGCTGTCTCAGTTCAAATCCCGCCGAGGTCAACTTTGCCTTTCATCCTTTCGAGGTCGATAAAAAAAGTTATAATGGTATTCGTTATAACGGAATTTTACCTGTATATCTATGTACATGTATATTAAAAGTAGTTAAGACTGAGTTACTTCACCATAATTGCTTTATTACATATATGCAAGGGCCTTGTTTCAGGGGGGGGGGGACCAGTCCGTCCACTTTTTCAAACGTCTATATTTTATTTTTTGTTTATTTGATATAATAAATTCTTTTTAAGCTTATTTTTTTTTACATCTGAACTTCATTTGAATATATAAAATTTAATTGGCGTAAAATTTTACTTATGTGATAGGGTCCGGGAAAGGCACCATAAGTAATTTATGCTTCTTTAGGAATCAACAAATGTTGGTTTGTCCCCCTCACATTTTTAAGGCAGGCAGACGAGGCCCCTGCATGTGACTTCATCAGACGCTCATACAATCATAGTTGTAGTTATGCAATAATTGTTTCTATTTTAGGCACAAGGCCAGCAAATACCCAGTGCATTACTGGTACTTTATTTTATCGACCCCGTAAGGATGAAAGGCAAAGTCAACCTCGGCGGGATTTGAACTCAGAATGGCAAGGGTCGTAACTCTTGGCGTCAAAGCATGGTGTCCGACCCTCTACCGATACTGCCAATCCATGCAATAATGGGGCTATGTCGTTGGTCATGAATTACTTTCTGTTGTGATACCAGCAGACATATATTAATATATACACGTGTGGGTACAAACACACATACAGGTAAAATTCCGTTATAACGAATACCATTATAAAGAATTTTTCAGTATACGGGAATTTTTTTCAATCCCCGGCCACATGCTCGATCACGTTATAAAGAATTTTTCGTTACAACGAATTTTTTTAATACCCCGTGAAAATCGTTATAACAAAATTTCACTGCATACAGGGTGTTCCCCAAAAATGTATACAGACTTGATTACCTGTACAAGCAATATTTATCAGAATATCGAAGTGTGGATACATTTTTTCGACACCCTGTATATATATCAAATCAATTAACAGAGTTGAAGACTCACATCGTCACTCTGGTGGTTTTTTTATCCACATTGATTGAACACGTCTCTATATACTTCTCTCTATATGAGGAACGATCGACTTTCGTCAAATCGGACCGAGGAAACGATGCTTCCATTGGTCTTTCCAATTGCTAATACTATCTATCGGTCGCAACTCCAGGTAGAAGGAGCAACGTGAAATAAAGTGTCTTGCTCAAGGACATAACGCATCGCTTGGTCCGGGAATCGAACTCACAACCTCACGATTGTGAATCCAATTCTCTTACCACTCAGCCACACACCTCCTATATGTTGATATATATATATATAAAACGAAGGAAATGTGGTAAGGAACCAGGTGGACCATAACGCACCAAAGTACTCAATACTTAGGGTAGTAGAGTGGGTAATAGGAACAAGTAATATATATATATATATATATAGAGAGAGAGAGAGAGAGTAGAGTGCTTCTTATCCGATATCTGCATTGCTTTATTGTACTACAATAAAACTCACCTCCTACTATATATATATATATATATATAGCCACACGTGTATATATATATATATAGCCACACGTGTATATATTAATATATTCTCATGAATTATATAATTCCTAATTCTCAAAAGAAGTTACCTTGATTGATCACTCGTTGGACTCCTGAGAATAGCAGTCATTAAAGATGGACGCTATATTTAGAATCAGTGCAATATGTACGTACAGACGCACACACATACCTACACATTCTAAATATAGCACCAAGTTTGACTGGATATATATATATATATAGTGAAAGAGTGAAGAATAACTTGTTATCCCTTATATATATATATATATGCAACCCCGTTCTTCCCCCAACCCTTGCTTTCACATACACACACACGTACACCTACACACACACACCACCTCCAGCCCTCCCCGCTCGGACACCCCATCTCCCGCTCCCCACTCCACCCGCCACCACCCCTACACACCCCACACCCTTCCACCACCTGCTTTACCCCTTTTTAATTTCAGTTTATTTTGATCATGCTTTTATATTTATTTTTATTTCATTTCTTTTTATTTTGATCATGCTTTATTTTTATTTTTATTTTTCATTTCATTCGCACCGTTTCCTTTCGCTATATGTCTCTCCACCACTCCCCTACACATCCTTTGAATTCTGTTCCCACACACTTCTCACCTGAGGAAGGGCTTATGCCCGAAACGTCGTCCCCACCACCACCCCACTCTCCAGAGCGTGAAATTAATAAACATTCGTTGTACTACCTCTCTGTTTTGTTCCTGTTCAAATTTTCCATTATATATATATATATATATATATATATACACATATTTATACATACACACACACATATATATATATATATACACACATATTTATACATACATATATATATATATATATATACACATATTTATGTATATACACATTTATTTATATACACACACACACACACATATATTTATGTATATACATATACACATATTTATGTATATACATATTCATATATGTACATATATATACACATATACGTATATATATATATATTATTTATGTACATATATATATATATACACACACATTTACTTATATATACATATTTATATATGTACATATATATGCATAAACCTTCTATCCCAGTCTGTTGTCCCAGTTTTCAAAAAGGGAAACAAATCCCTTGCCGTGAATTACCGTCCAATCTCACTCACCTCTCATATCATTAAGGTATTTGAGAGAGTGGTGAGATCGCGAATGACCCACTTCCTTGAGAGTAACAATATGCTGAACTCCAACCAGCATGGATTCCGTAATGGAAGGGATTGCCTGACGCAGCTACTGCATCACTTTGATGACATTTTGAGAGCCTTGGGAGAGGGTTCCAACACTGATGTTATCTACCTTGATTTCAGCAAGGCCTTTGACAGGGTTGATCATAACATTCTACTGAGAAAGCTGTCCAATATTGGTGTCACTGGAAAGCTGCTGCAGTGGATCAAGAGCTTCCTGTCAAACAGAACCCAACATGTTGTAGTTGAGGGAGTCAAATCAAGCCCAGCCAAAGTCAGTAGTGGGGTCCCACAAGGCACTGTGTTGGGCCCACTTCTCTTCATCATCTATATTAATGACATCACTGACATCATCAAACACAGCAACATTAAAATTTTCGCTGATGATTCCAAGCTCCAAAAGGTCATCAATGGCGTGGATGACCGGATAAGCCTTCAGTCAGACCTACTGGCTGTTACCCAATGGGCAGAAAAGAACAACATGTTACTGAACGAAGACAAATTCGAACTGATCCACTTTGGAAAAGAGGATGCTCTGAAACTCCCGTACTCCCTTCCCTCCGGGGAAACTCTCGTGGCATCTAACAACATCAGAGACTTGGGAGTAACCGTGGACAGCAACATAAGCTGGACCACGCATATAAGCAGCAAAGTTGACATGGCCCGCAGAATGTGTTCCTGGATCCTCAGAACCTTCCAGTCGAGAGATTCCCGCACCATTATCCTTCTCTTCTCTACTTTTGCCCGACCACACCTTGAATACTGTTGTCCACTGTGGTCTCCCCACACGAAACAAAGTATCATGAAACTTGAAGCTCCTCAAAGGGCAATCACGAAAAAGATAGATGGCATGTCAGACCTTGACTACTGGGGTCGATTAGAAAACCTGAAACTTTACTCACTCCAACGTCGCCGTGAGCGTTATATTATCTGCATGATGTGGAAAATGTTCCATCATCACTGCCCAAATGATGTTGGCATCGCCTTCAAGATACACCCAAGGCTTGGGCCCCGTGCTATCCGTCCCATTCAAAAATCTAAATCGCAACTCATAACAACAATATGGCACAATTATTTCACCTCAATCGGCCCTGCTCTCTTCAACATCACACCAGGACACGTCAAAACAGAAACTGACCACACAAAATTCAAGAAGTCTTTGGACAAATTCCTCCAAGTAATCCCGGACAAACCACCCACACCCGGATATGTCTCCGCAAACAGTAATTCTCTTCTCGAATGGGCCATGGTGCCCAAATCCTGAATTGAAAGACTTCGCCAGGTGGTGCTATTAAGTTAGACATGGCCTGGGCCAATACTGGCCAAAACATTTCAAAGTTATTCAAAGTTCAAAGTTATACGTATATATATATACATATACATATTTATATATGTACATATATATACACACACACGCACATATACTTATATATATACATATACGTATATATATATATACACATACACACATACTTATATACATATACGTATATATATATATATATATAAGAACGAGTAGGACCCCGACGGCTGAGCTCAAGCTGTTTCGACGGCTAATTCTGGACGATATATACACACACATACTTATATATACATATACGTATATATACATACACACGTATATATACATACACACACATACTTACATATACATATACGTATAATACACACACATACTTATATATACATACACGTATAATAAACCTTTCAAGGATTTACACAAGTCCAGCCTCGTGTCATGTTATTATAATTATATATATGTATATATATATATATAGAGAGAGAGAGAGAGCAAAGGCATGTATATATCTTAGTTATTTATCTATAGGTTGCCAAAATACGTCAATGGCAGTAAATGTTAATACAGTGTTCATTGGTCCAGCTGTATAAGACTGAACTGAATTTACAGCTGTTCCAGTGTTATAAAGACATCCTATTACAACAGACAGGAAACATCAACTTAGGTATTCATTTTCTATATAGCAGCAACACACCAGCTTATATTAAATATCTAGACGCAGACGTTTGTATTTATAGAGATTGGACATAGGCTGCCAAACAAGTAATCAAGTGTTCAGTGTTTTCTGACCCGTTACTCTTATTCTAGACGTCATTAAACCAATCAACTCTCACGTGATCAATCCAGCTCATCGAGCTATAAAGACTATAAAGAGGTTTCATATGACAGGAACAACATGCCATTGCAGGCTGAGGTAATAGTAGTGGTATTGAATCGATAATGGTTTCTACTTTTGGCACAAGGCCAGCAAAAGACTTTATTTTATCGACCTCTGGATGAAAGGCAAAGTCAACCTCGGCGGGATTTGAACTCAGATCGTAAAGGGACGTAACTATGCTGGAAAGCATGTAAGAGCCTCTACCGATACTGCCAATTCATTGAATCGATAATGGTTTCTTATATAGATAAAAGGACAGGGGCTTCGTTTGCCTTAAAAAATGTGAGGGGGGACAAACCAACATTTGTTGATTCTTAAAGGAGTATAAATGACTTAAGGTGCCTTTCCTGGACCCTACCACATAAGTAAAATGTTACGCTACTTAAATCTTATATATTCAAATAAATAAAGTTCAGATATAAAAAAAAATAAGCTTAAAAAGAATTTATATCAAATAAACAAAAAATGAAATATAGACGTTTGAAAAAGATGGGGGGAGGGACTTGACCCCTGGTAACCCCCCCCCCCTTGCACAAGGCCATCAATTTTGGGGGAGGGGAAAGTCGATTAAATCAACCCCAATACGTTACTGGTACTCTATTTTATCGACCCCGTAAGGATGAAAGGCAAAGTAAACCTCGGCGGGATTTGAACTCAGAACGTAAAGGGACGTAATTCTATGCCATTAAGCATGGTGTCCGACACTCTACCGATTCTGCCAATGGTATTGAATTGATAATTTTTTCTACGTTTGGCACGAGGCCAGCAAATACCCAGTGCATTACTGGTACTTTATTTTATCGACCCTGTAAGGATGAAAGGCAAAGTTATAATGTTATAGAGATAGGGGCGAAAGTTTAAGAGGTTTGCATCGCAATCACGAGGTTCCGAGTTCTATTCCATTATATACAGGGTGTTCCACAAAAATATATACACACTTCAACAGCAATCCAATAAATATTGCCTGTATAAGTAATCAAAGTGTGTATACAGTTTTTCGGGACACCATATATATATAATAATATTAAAAGGGAACAAAGAATCAGTGTTGCATCATATACATATTTAATTACATATGTTTCACTGCCGATCAGCTCGAGGAACGATCGATTAAGGTTCGATCCTGACTCTGAAATTGTAAGCTCTTCAGATGTGTTTACATGTGGACTCGCGTCTAAGTGTGGTTGGATTCTTATCTCGATTCATCAATTTAGGCTGCCACACACTCAATACATACATACATACATATTTAACAAAGGGTATAAGTAAGAAATTGCTAGGATTATATAACAGTTGTTAGATGAAATAACAAAAATGACTGATTTACTTCATATATAAAGGTTTACTTCACTTCAGTCAAAAAGAACAATAAACAAGTTACCACGAGTTGCGAAGGTTGACAATGTTATTTTTGTTGTTGGTTCATGAGGCTGGTGTAGTCGGAGACCAGGAGAGAGAGAGAGAGAGAGAGAGAGTAATGGTCTGTAATTGACTGTAGACCACTGTGGCCTGTAGATAGCGGTGAATATTTCACATAGCTTGTAATAGCGTACTGCTCCGATCGCTCTGTATGTCTGTAGACCTCTGGGGCCTGAATGTAGAGGTGAATCTTTCACATGGCTAGTCTGTATCGTGGTGCTCCGATTGCTCTGTATGTCTGTAGACCTCTGGGGCCTGAATGTAGAGGTGAATCTTTCACATGGCTGGTCTGTATCGTGGTGCTCCGATTGCTCTGTATGTCTGTAGACCTCTGGGGCCTGAATGTAGAGGTGAATCTTTCACATGGCTGGTCTGTATCGTGGTGCTCCGATTGCTCTGTATGTCTGTAGACCTCTGGGGCCTGAATGTAGCGGTGAATCTTTCACATGGCTAGTCTGTATCGTGGTGCTCCGATTGCTCTGTATGTCTGTAGACCTCTGGGGCCTGAATGTAGCGGTGAATCTTTCACATGGCTGGTCTGTATCGTGGTGCTCCGATTGCTCTGTATGTCTGTAGACCTCTGGGGCCTGAATGTAGCGGTGAATCTTTCACATGGCTGGTCTGTATCGTGGGGCTCCGATTGCTCTGTATGTCTGTAGACCTCTGGGGCCTGAATGTAGCGGTGAATCTTTCACATGGCTGGTCTGTATCGTGGTGCTCCGATTGCTCTGTATGTCTGTAGACCTCTGGGGCCTGAATGTAGCGGTGAATCTTTCACA
Source organism: Eledone cirrhosa (assembly GCA_964016885.1). NCBI lineage: Eukaryota > Metazoa > Mollusca > Cephalopoda > Octopoda > Eledonidae > Eledone > Eledone cirrhosa. The sequence continues at coordinate 22,663,898 of OZ024758.1, forward strand.
TGGCTGGTCTGTATCGTGGTGCTCCGATTGCTCTGTATGTCTGTAGACCTCTGGGGCCTGAATGTAGCGGTGAATCTTTCACATGGCTAGTCTGTATCGTGGTGCTCCGATTGCTCTGTATGTCTGTAGACCTCTGGGGCCTGAATGTAGCGGTGAATCTTTCACATGGCTGGTCTGTATCGTGGTGCTCCGATTGCTCTGTATGTCTGTAGACCTCTGGGGCCTGAATGTAGCGGTGAATCTTTCACATGGCTGGTCTGTATCGTGGTGCTCCGATTGCTCTGTATGTCTGTAGACCTCTGGGGCCTGAATGTAGCGGTGAATCTTTCACATGACTGGTCTGTATCGTGGTGCTCCGATTGCTCTGTATGTCTGTAGACCTCTGGGGCCTGAATGTAGAGGTGAATCTTTCACATGGCTGGTCTGTATCGTGGTGCTCCGATTGCTCTGTATGTCTGTAGACCTCTGGGGCCTGAATGTAGAGGTGAATCTTTCACATGGCTGGTCTGTATCGTGGTGCTCCGATTGCTCTGTATGTCTGTAGACCTCTGGGGCCTGAATGTAGCGGTGAATCTTTCACATGGCTGGTCTGTATCGTGGTGCTCCGATTGCTCTGTATGTCTGTAGACCTCTGGGGCCTGAATGTAGCGGTGAATCTTTCACATGGCTAGTCTGTATCGTGGTGCTCCGATTGCTCTGTATGTCTGTAGACCTCTGGGGCCTGAATGTAGCGGTGAATCTTTCACATGGCTGGTCTGTATCGTGGTGCTCCAATCGCTCTGTATGTCTGTAGACCTCTGGGGCCTGAATGTAGAGGTGAATCTTTCACATGGCTGGTCTGTATCGTGGTGCTCCAATCGCTCTGTATGTCTGTAGACCTCTGGGGCCTGAATGTAGAGGTGAATCTTTCACATGGCTGGTCTGTATCGTGGTGCTCCGATTGCTCTGTATGCAAGGTGGGAAAATATAGGCTTTATATACCTGTCGCTTTCTGTCTTCCCACCCACCTTGAGGGGGATAGCCCATGCATGAACCTGTTCACACCAAAAGGGTGGTGACCTAGAGTTTGACTTTTAGGTGTCACCCAAAGTTCAAGGCGTGGACAGATCTCGCTTCACATATATGTATGTTCGTGAAATTAAAAAATGACTTTTCTTTTAAGTTTTGTACCAACAAAGACAATCTTCAGATGGGTTTTCAGTAAAGAAGTTTATCTAAGTATCAATTACTGAATGAAGTTTGATAGTAAAACCTACAAACAACTGGTTATATCTCTGCATGAATTATTGGATACCAACAGCAAGTTCATAGATATACCCATATATGAGGTAAAGATATGGTAAATATCTTATGAAAATGTGAAATATTAAATGTGTTGAACACAGAAGAGTGTATTATAAATAACCAGTGTACAATAAACTTTTCGGAGAAGACTGCAGCATCACTTAATTCCTCCTGGTTGCAATTTATCAAAAATGTATCTATATGCCTGTATTTAGTGGGAAATAATAACATTTTAGTTACTTGAATTCACGCGATTTTTCAATTCTAAAAATGTCTTCGTAATATACAGATTACAATGTTTTGATCCATTAATATATGTATTGCATCCATAATTTTCCATTCAATTTTGAAGTTGTGATTGCTATTTTCCTTCGACTTCCATATATATAGCTGGAAAAAGCTGTTGCATTAATCATATCTTTATTGACCATATGTGAATATTTATGATTTTACTCCCTGTAACACATTCCATCATGTTTAAGTATCCAGATATTTACATTTACAATAGCTATCAAATACTATTTAATAACTGTCAATAGGATAACATTTTCCATAGAAAATCTATTTTTGGACTGCTTTTGTTGGAATAAAACCTAAATGTATAGATCAGTAGTAATTTTAAAGATGTGAACTCTATATCGCATATAATCAAAAGGCCTTACCAATCGCAGCAATGGCTACCCGTCTAGATCAGTGACTGAATACAGAGGCGACACCTTTGTTCAGACAAACTATCAAGTGCTGATAAAATACATCCGGTCCACGATGTAATTTTTGAGGGGAGCTGGGAGAAAAACTGGGTATAAGAGGAATCAGGTGTAATACACATTGATGATGGTTAGAACCAGAACAACAAATTAGACAAGTATGAGAAAAGGTAAGTGGAAGTGCTAAAAGCTGAACTCACAAATAAGATGACAAAGGAATGTGACCAGTGGTGAAAGGCCATGCAAGAAAGGATCCATCTAACCCATGCAAGCATGGAGAAACAAGCAATTTTATGTCTGCTTTTCTATGTTTGTATAAGTTAGATGGGCCCTTTCCAGCACAAACTCCCTTCCTTTGTCATCTTCTGTGATTTTGATATCAGCTCTAACTACCTCTGCTTAATTTTTCCTCAGTTTTCATCTACATCAGCTTCCAATCACAGGCATCTCTTAGTATTTCTTTACCCAGCAGCTACCATCCATATGCATTACATATCCATACCAGCAGACTTCTCTCTTGCACACATCCGACTCCTCTTCTACCCAGTTTCTCTAAGATCATCCACACACACACTAACATTACATATCCATCAAAGTATGCTTGCTTCATTTCTCTCCAATCTCTGAATATTCAATTTTCAAGTTAGCCTTTTTAATATATATTTCAGAAGTGATGGTGATCAAACATAAGTGTCTGTGAAACATATACATATACACCAGGTCTGAACACAAAGGAACCAAACTCCTGTGTAACTGCCTCCTTATCTCTGCTCTCACTATTATGAGCAAATGGGGGCCCACGTGTTGGTTTATATATATATATATATATATCTATCAACTAGAAATAGATTGAGATATATATATAAAATAAATACATGAAACAACCACAGGGAATAATTTGTAAAGAATGTAGGCACACATAGCTAGGTAGGTAACTAATTAAAGTTTGACTAGAACTTCAAATATAGATACCTTTTAAAATGATTAATCTCAAATTATTCCCTGTGATTGTTTCATGTATTTATTTTATATATATATATATATGTCAATCTATTTCTAGTTGATATGTAATGCTCGGATTAATCTTTGAGCTTATTCTACGGTGGATATGGCGCATGTCTCTCAGACATGACAACCCTTAATTTTAATTGTGGATATTATCATCTTTTACGTCCACTTTTCCCTGCTTGCAAGGGTGGGACGGGAACTGATTCTGGCTCGATTTCTACAGCTGGATGCCCTTCCTAACACCAACCTCATTTACCGTGAGTGCTGGGTGCTTTTTTGCCGTGGCACCTCCACGACCACTTTGCAGTGGAATGATAGGGACCCCAGTCCCTATCATCTCATTTCTACAGCTGAGTAAACTGGAGCAATGTGAAATAAAGTGTCTTGCTCAAGGACACAACACATCACCCGGTCTGAGAATTGAACTCACAACCTTTCGATTGCAAGCCCAATGCTCTAACCACTAAGCCATGTGCCCCCTTATATATATATATATATATATATATATATATATATATATATATATACACACACACACACACCTTTACTGACACCAACCACATTTACATACATACATACATACATACATACATATATATATTATATGCTACACAAATGTTAAGAAAAATATTTTCACCTTAATTGTTTTTAAAGGTAGGCTGTTATGAGAAATACCATGAGAAACCATCATTAGTTTACATCCTTTATACTGGCATGGGTTGGACAAGTTGTCCAAGTCAGTTCTTATTCAGAATTATTACCTTCCTAGATGGCTATGAGGACCATATCTTGCTTGTATGTTCCATATTTAATATAGTTTTTACAGTTCAATGCCCTTCTTAACAGCAACCATTTTGTAGATTGTACTGAAAATATTTTATTGTAGCAACACTAAAGATTCCTATCTATCCTACATTGTTTCCATTTGTTCAGACCTCCCAACCTCTAAAAACCCAAACAGGAATACCATGAAGAAAAATTGCTGCCAAAATGGAGAAATGTGACAAAATTGGGAGATTTTACATAATGAAAGCTATACCCATCTTCACAAGAGAAGACATCTCTCACCTGTTGGACGGTACAAACATTTTACAGAGTGTACTGGGTGTATTTTATCATGGCACTAGCACTAGGCATAAAGAATTTAAAAAAAAAAAAAAAAAAAAAAAAAAAAAAGGTATTTTGTGATGTCATGCCAGTAGTATAGAAAATAGAAAATATATAAGACTAGATAAATAATTAAAGAAATAAACTAACTAATTCTACACATACTTATTGTATATTCATTTTCCCCCATATTACTATAGTGCCCATGTTGGGAAACACTGCTATAGCTTGAATGTGTGTTTTTTTTTATCATACTAATTTGTACACTTGCAAACTTATCTGAATTTCCACTGTTGTCAAATCAACTCAAGAATGTCTGACATCAATATTTCAATAAAATTGACTGAGGTGAGCAGACTATGGCTTCCATTCTATGTACAATACTATGGTACTGTATTACTGTGTGTGTACTATCACTGCACATCTCTAGCATGGTAACTACTCAGGAAATACAACTGGTTATAATATAATGCACACACACACACACGCATACATATATACACACACACACACATATATATACATACACACATACATCTATATACACACACATATATACGCACACACACATCATCATCATCGTTTAACGTCCATTTTCCACGCTAGCATGGGTCTGGACGGGAATTGTCCCACTTGAGGCAAGATTGGTTGTCCTGCTCGTATAGGACTGTCTGGCGGGTTTTCTACGGCTAATGCCCTTCCTAACACCAACCACATTTACAGTGTGGGGCTGGGAGGTTTTTACCGTGTTACCTACACGGCCACATTACAGCGTGGACTGTGTTTTTTTTGTCGTGACACCTACACGACCTCATTTGTTTCGGGCTGGATGTTGTGGCACCAACATGACTTTACATTTAAGGGGGTGGTGTGGATGGGGTGAGAGTAGTGGGACAGGGGTGTATTTTTGTTAAGAGATGCCTACTGACTGTAGTAGGTTTCATTTTGTACTTAGGCAAGGCGGGTCTTCTGTATAACACATATAATAACTATGGTACTGTATTACTGTGTGTACTGTCACTGCACATCTCTAGCATGGTAACTACTAAGGAAATACAACTGGTTATAATATAATGCACACACACACACATACATATATATACACACATATATATATACACACACACATAATACTATGGTACTGTATTACTGTGTGTGCACTATCACTGCACCTCTCTAGGATGGTAACTACTAAGGAAATACAACTGATTATAATATAAAGCACACACACATATATACACACACACACACACACATATATACACACACACACACACATATATACACATACATATATATACACACACACACCGCTCTGATTGATTGACAAGATCCCAGACCTCATTCATTTTCCAAGTGGGATGAACCTTGTCAGATCGGACCAAAGAAACAAAGTCTCCATTGCTGATACTATCTACCGGTTGCAACTCCTGGCAGAATATATATATACACATATATATATATATATATACATATATATATACTTTGTTTTTGTATTGCAAGATTTCTAATCTGAAAGCGTGTACTGAAATAGATATTGTTATACTTTAGGCAGGTCATGCTGCCAATAAAACCAGAATAATAGAGGGGCTCAATTTGTGTAATGGAGGCACATGGCTTAGTGGTTAGAGCATTGGCCTTGCAATCGAAAGGTTGTGAGTTCAATTCTCAGACCGGGTGATGTGTTGTTTCCTTGAGCAAGACACTTTACTTCACATTGCTCCAGTTTACTCAGCTGTAGAAATGAGATGATAGGGACTGGGGTCCATATCATTCCACTGCAAAGTGGTCATGTAAGTGCCACGGAAAAAAAAGCACCCAGCACTCACTGTAAATGAGGTTGGTGTTAGGAAGGGCATCCAGCTGTAGAAATCAAACCAGAATCTGTTCCCGTCCCACCCTTGCAAGCAGGGAAAAAGTGGACGTAAAAAAATAATTAAAAAAAAAAAAAAAAAAAAAAAAATTAGAGCAGCATGCAGAGCAAAATAATAACAGAGCAGAATTAGTATAGAATTTTATTGTTAGACAATAGTCTCCTCCAAACACTCATCTTCCAAGTCAGCATCATAAGTTTCATCCAAATCGTCAGTTCCATGAAGTAAAAAAAATGGCTCAGCATCAGGCTCCAAATAATCGAGATCAACAGCATTGTAGCCAGGTTCTACATTGTCCAGCCAGTTCTGCACACGTTGCAAGCAGTCCTCTTCATACACTTGCTCCTCTGTCAGTGATGTGGAATGTCGACGGTCACGCAGATTAGGGTGTAGCATTTGCCAGTGAGTCGGGAAATTGGGGGCAGAAGCTGGAGATCGTAACGCTGCACGATCAACAGTGGCAGCAGACTCCAAATCTGAGATGCTTTCATTTGTATTTCCGGGGGTAAGGGGTATGATGATGTGATGGGTGGGGGGTTGCAGGCGATGCATTGATTCTGTACTGCACACTTTGTCACCAATGTTAGTGTTGGTGGCATGTGGAGAGGTGAGAGGTTCACACTCAGTACCATTATGACTTTCCCAAGGAGGAGGCAAAGAAACCTGTTGGGATTCTTGTTCGGCAACAGAAGAATGAGCCGGTAAGAAGGCAGAACTTTTAGTTGCTTCTTCTTCATGATTCTGCTTGTTTGGGAAAACTGAAAAGATAGATGGCCGAGCTAGATTGCTTTGACCCACAGTCAGAGTATCTTCAGGTGATAGGTATGGTGACCCAGTCTCCTTAAGGCGATGATATAGGAGATTGTTCACCCAAGATGGAAACTCAGCAGCCTGAGGTTCATCTTCACTGACATTCATAACCAGCCTATCAGCTAGAGGTTCTCGGGCTGACTGTCGTTTCCACGGTAAACTAGTTTCAGCTAAGGTTTGAGGTTTTTCCTCCTCACCTTCTTCACAGTTTACTTCGGCAACTTTTTCGGAACATCTCCACGGTAAAGTTTTCTCAGCAATAGTTTCTCCAGCCACAACAACCGGAGATGACGAGTAACACTTCTCTTCTGTAATAGAAGAACAATTATTAAAATTATTGTTACTAGCTTTACAACAATTTAAAAAAAAATTAATAAATTAACCCTTTAATATTTACATTACTCTATATTTACAATTATATTTTCACGGTAAAGGCTTTATCTCACATAATATATATAGGCACCTCTTAAACAAATATACACCCCAACCCACTACCCCTACTCCATCCCACCAACACCACCCTTTCTCTGTAAAGTTATGTTGGTACCACACCATCCAATCCAAACTAAAGAGGTCATGTAGGTGTCACGACAAAAAAACACCCAGTCCACGCTGTAAAGTGGTCGTGTAGGAGACATGGTAAAAAAGGCTCCCAGTCCACACTGTAAAGAGGTTGTGTAGGAGACATGGTAACAAGGCTCCCAGTCCACACTGTAAATGTGGTTGGTGTTAGGAAGGGCATGCAGCCGTAGAAAACCTGCCAGATACAGTCCTATATGAGCAAGACACGGTCACCCGATCAATCTTGCTTCAAGTAGGACAATTCCTGTCTAACCCATGCTAGCGTGGAAGATAGACGTTAAACGATGGTGATGATATATGAAAATAAATGTAGTAGTCGTAGTAACAGAAAGATTCAAAAGTTTACTATTTGAATATAATTAACCCTTTAACAATCACATTACTCTATAGACACTATTATATTTTCAAGGTAAAGGCTTTATCTCACATAATATCAAATCTATGAGATTTTGATATGATTTATGGGCAGTGGCTACAGCCAGTGAGAACAGAAAGAGGTGAGAGAATTCTGGCCAGTTACAGCTGGTTCAAATGCTAAAGTTTTAAATGATGACAATAAAATAGCATTTCTAAATAAATAAAAATCTATTTACCAGGAAGAGGAGGTCTATAGCGAAAACCTAAAGAATCTTTGGTATATTCCATGTCATTTTCAGCATTTTCACAATATTTTGTTGAATCTGTAACAGAGAAAATGAAATTTAATAATAATCGAATATTGTAGCTTGCGTATAGTAGCATTGTGTATAGTATATATGTAGAAAATTATGTTTTAATAAGGCTAAAACAATGTGAAATGGACTGTAAAATAATTTAACCCTTTAGCATTTAAACCAGCTATACCCGGCCAAAATTGTCTCAGCTCTTTCTGTTCAAACCGGCTGTAACCGGCTTCATACTGATGTTAAGGTATTGTTCTCAAAATAAATAATGTCAAAACATCATAGATTCAATATTATGTGAGGTAAAACCTTTAGCGTGAAAATATAATAGTAAATATAGAGTAATGTAAATACTAAAAGGGTTAAATGAAGGCATCGAAGCTGTCTGTATGTTGCATGGTATTTATTATTTCTTTTTAAATAATTGTTTCTACTTTTGGCACAAGGCCAGCAATTACCCTAGTGCATTACTGGTACTTTATTTAATCGACCCCATAAGGATGAAAGGCAAAGTTAACCTTGGCAGGATTTGAACTCAGAATGGCAAATAATTGTTTCTACTTTAGGCACAAGGCCAGCAATTACCCAGTACATTACTGGTACTTTATTTTATCGACCCCCGTAAGGATGAAAGGCAAAGTTAACCTCGGCGCAAATAATAATAATAAATAAGTAATACACAAACATCTTTGCTGCTTTCATTGAAAGTAAATTTGACAGTCCATTTTACATTGTCTTAGCCTGCTAAAAACAAATCATTTTCTACCTTGTAAATTTATTAATGTTTATTTTTTATTTATAAACATCATCATCATCATCACCAAAGTGGACGTATGATGATGATGATGATGATGTTTATAAATAAAAATTTATTAATAAGTTTAAAATGAACTACACAATAGATAATGTGGGTGTTTCATGTTCATACAAGGCTCGACTTGTGTTGTCTTAGCTGCATCTTTCCTGCGGCTTATTCAAGCTGTCGTGCTCCCTGGGCTCAATTTTATGCAATCCAACCCTTATGCTTGAAATTGCATTGCCCAGTGGGTGGCTGATGAGGAAAACTGATGCTTTTGTCCCTTTGTCCCACCACGTTTCATTTCCTTATGTGTACGTATGTGTGTAATCCATTTTTTCATTGTTTCCTTTTGCACCTTGCTTACACTTATTAGCAGACTAAAATTCAATTTAACCATATAAGTTCATCCTCATTAAACACACAGCCACTATATATATAGTCTGTGGTGCTGAGACCGGGGAGAGCACTAATCATGGGAGCACTCAATATGCATGAGGCTGAATACACAAGCCGAAACCGCTTGGTGCCACAGTTGAGATTTTAACCTATCTCTCTCTCTCATTATATATATTTATTTAAATAACAGATTAAAGTTTATGCAAAGAATCGCTGCCCTCTTTGGATTTTAGTCTTCAAATTTATTATTATTACTAGAGAGAGAGAGGGGGAGAGAGAGAGAATGTGTGGTGTGTGTGTTTGTGCGTTTCCTTTTGGAAGTGGGTTATTGAAAGGCTAATAAATAATTGTGTTACCAGTGTAAAATATAATATAAACAATGTGCTTCAAATAATATAATAATGCTAAATTACTCTAATACATATATATTTATTTAAAGAACTGGTTACTAAGTGCATTATTTTTTGGGTAAAGCTGGGTGTCTATCTAGCACAGAGGTTCTCAAAGTGGTCAATAACCCCGGGGGAGCGTTGAGAAGATCGAGGAGGTCCCCAGTTCTAAGGGGCCAGTATAGATGATATAATAGTATAAATATCAAATGATACATATAAATATAGTAAAATAAAAGATATATAATATTTATCTATACATATCATCATCATCATCATATTACGTCCGCTTTTCCCTGCTTGCAAGGGTGGGACGGGATCTGATTCTGGCTTGATTTCTACAGCTGGATGCCCTTCCTAACACCAACCTCATTTACAGTGAGTGCTGGGTGCTTTTTTTCCATGGCGCCTACATGTCCACTTTACAGTGTGGGCTGGGTACCTCCACGACCACTTTGCAGTGGAATGATAGGGACCCCAGTCCCTATCATCTCATTTCTACAGCTGAGTAAACTGGAGCAATGTGAAATAAAGTGTCTTGCTCAAGGAAACAACACATCACCCGGTCTGAGAATTGAACTCACAACCTTTCGATTGCAAGGCCAATGCTCTAACCACTAAGCCATGTGCCTCCATATATTATATTATATATATCATATATTATATTATATTATTTATCATATATAAATTAACGATTTTATTTATTATATATTATTTACAATTTGCGTGTAGACAGGTCTCTCTGCAAATAGGGATGTGGGGTGCGGCGCTGGAGTATTGTGGCCGTGAGGGGTGGCCCCAAAATTTGAGAACCTCTGATCGAGCATATACCAACTATCGAACTAGTAGATATCCTTAGCCTTACCAAATAACAACAGTTACTATAAGATTCATCTACCACCACACAAAGAAAGGGTTACTTACTGTTCAACTGTTCCCATTTTTCTCCCTCCTCACCAGAATCTTCAGCAGAGCAGTCCCGAAGCTGTTTGGGAGTTGCGAGGAGGTAGTTCTTGGGAGCATCATCTGTTTCATCGTTCAGGTTATTTAAAAATTTGTCTGTTTGGCAAGCTTCAGAGGACTCGGTCTGCTGATTGATAATTCTGTCCTCTTCAACTTCCTCTCTATTCTCGTCTTTACAAGGGGAATGATTAGAACACAGCTTCTCTAATTGAATACAAAGTTCCTGATGAAAAATTGCATAATTTGACTGCCTTGAAGCAGCAGAGTTCTTTTGAAACTTGGACCACTGAAAGTAGAGGAAGACAATAACATATTTTTAAAATTAATACTCAGAGGACCAATGAAGAAATAAAAGTACAGTATCTTCATTTTGAAATACAAACCAATAAAGAGAGAAGGGTTATAAATCAGTCTCTCTCTTCCTCTCTCACCCACACACACAGGCAGACACACATACATTCATTTTACTGATGTTTGTGCATTGCCCTATGTACTGTACATGCACTTTTTTGATGAGTTGTGGTGCACCTGGGCACTGTGCACAATATTTCGTTATTGTTATTATATCATGACTCATACACTGTTTATTTTCCTGACATTTGTACATTATTCTATGTACTATACATGCACCTTTGATGAGTTGTAGTGCACCTGAGCACTGTACACAATAATTTCATTATTATTATTATTATTATACATAGTTGCCTGATTGAATGTACATGGCATAAAACTGAGTAACAACAAACTCCTAAATACAGGCTGAATCAAAAAGAATCTTCTAATTTTATTTCCAATATTTTACAAATGTTCAATATGTAAATAACTTTATAGAAATTTATAAAAGTTATAAAAAAAAAGAATAAAGCTTTATATTCAGACATGTATTGTACAAGTTGCCACATGGTTATATGGTCATTTGTTTAAAAAATATAGCCTCTTTGATACACCCTGTAATTTCAGTACTATTCCCTTCATTTGTAAACAAAAACATATTTCAAATTGAACGCTATCAACTTCTATGGAATAAATAGTAATATCAAACGCTATCAATTTTTATAGAATAAATAATAATATCAAACGCTATCAACTTCTATGGAATAAATAGTAATATCAAACGCTATCAATTTCTATAGAATAAATAGTAATATCAAACGCTCCCACTCTAATCGATCGACAAGATCCCAGACCTTATTCACTTGCCGAGTGGGATGGACCTTGTCAAATCAGACCAAGGAAACAATGTTTCCATTGGTCTTTCTATTGCTGATACTATCTACTGGTCGCAACTCCTGGCAGAAGGAGCAACGTGAAATAAAGTGTCTTGCTCAAGGACAACACATCACCCAGTCCGAGAATTGAACTCACAACCTCACGATTGTGAATCCAACTCTCTAACCACTGAGCTATGCACCTTCACTAGATGTAATAAATAGTAATATCAAAATCTAACAATAGATGTAAACAGTATCAATCAATACCAATTTTATAGAACAAACTAATGAGTTAGGTTTGAGATATTTGGATTAATGTCACAGGAATATAAACAAAATAAATATTGCAGCATTTGCTGATCTAATTTTGTTAATGTTTCTCCCCCACAAAATATTCTGTAGATACTAACTTTAATTATAATATTAACCCTTTAATGTTCAAACCGGCCAGAATTCTCTATCTCTTTCTGTTGAAACTGGCCACTCATACTGATGTTAAGGTATTATTGTTCTCAAAATATATACTTTCAAAATCTCAGATTTGATATTATGTGAGGTAAGGTCTTTACTATGAAAATATAATTGTTTCTACTTTTGGCACAAGGCCAGCAATTTCCCAGTGTATTACTGGTACTTTATTTTATCGACCCCGTAAGGATGAAAGGCAAAGTTAACCTCGGCGGGATTTGAACTCAGAATGGCAAGGGCCGTAACTATGTGTCAAAGCATGGCGTCCGACCCTCTATCGAAACTGCCAATTCACCGCCCATGAAAATATAATAGTATATATAGAGTAATGTGAATGCTAAAGGGTTTAATGGTATTTTCAAACAAAGACAAATGAATAACAAATGTTTGCAAAACAATCAAACAATGCCAGCTAGAATTGGTTTTCTCTGATCAATAACAGAATATTGCTTTCCTTTAAATTGAATATTCCACTTTAAAATACCTAAAAGGATCCAGTATAAAGTTTCTGTATTTCTATTGATTTCTACACAGATATGTTAGTAATATATTCCCAGAGACCCACTTATATCTACAGTAAAGAAAATATTTTTTTAGGATTTGAAACTTAATCGTACAAGGATTATATTTTAAGATGCCCCAATAGTGACATTACTATTAGAAGACCCCCCCCCCCCTCCCTAGCTCGATCAGAGAGGAACTATTGAAGATTCAGACAAGTTTATTTAAGTGTTTTAATGCTTTAGTATTTACATTACATACTGTCAATGTGGTTGGCGTTTGGAAGGGCATCCAGCCATAGAAAACCAGCTAGAAACACCCCTATTATGAGCGAGACACGGTCACCCGGCCCAACATGCCTTTAAATGGGACCTGTCTAACCCATGCTAGCGTGGAAGATGGATGTTAATTGATGATGATGGTGATAATGATGATTACTCGATATTTACTTTTATATTTTCGTGATAAAGGTTTTACCTCACATAATACCAAATCTAAGAGATTTTGATATTCATTTTGAGAACAATACCTTAACATCAGTATGAGTGGTTAGTGACAGTCAGTTTGAACAGAAAGAGGTAAGAGAATTCAGGCCGGATATGGCTAGTTTAAATGCTAAAGGGTTAAGATATATCAATAATAACACACATTGCTATATAGAAGACCTTCCAGGGGAACTATTGAAGATAAACACAATTTTATTTAAGTGTCTTAACCCTTTAGCATTTACATTACTCTATATTTACTATTATAATTTCACTGTAAAGTCTTTACCTCACATAATTATCTCATAATATCGAATCTGAGATTTTGATGAGATTTATTTTGAGAACAATACCTTAATATCAGTATGAGTAGCCAGTTACAGCTGGTTTGAACAGAAAAAGGAGAGGGAATTCTGGCTGGATATGGCTGGTTTAAATGCTAAAGGGTTAAAAAAGATTCCCCATTTTCAATGAACATCATTACTAGTACACTTTCAAAATTAAAAACGGAATTTTATCAACACACATTTAGCATAGAAATAATGAACTATAATAATAGGTAAATGTAGGCGCGTGGGTTAGTGGTTAGAAAGTCAGATTCACAATCGTGAGGTTTTGAGTTCAATTCTCGGACTGGGTGATGTGTTGTGTCCTTGAGCTAGACACTTTATTTCACGTTGCTCCTTCTGCCAGGAGTTGCGACCAGTAGATAGTATCAGCAATGGAAAGACCAATGGAAACATTGTTTCCTTGGTCTGATTTGACGAGGTCCACCTCACTCAGCAAGCAAATGACATGTGGGATCTTGTTGATCAGTATGAGTGGCCAGTTTCAACAGAAAGAGAGAGAATTCTGGCCGGTTTGAACATTAAAGGGTTAATATTATAATTAAAGTTAGTATCTACAGAATATTTTGTGGGGGAGAAACATTAACAAAATTAGATCAGCAAATGCTGCAATATTTATTTTGTTTATATTCCTGTGACATTAATCCAAATATCTCAAACCTAACTCATTAGTTTGTTCTATAAAATTGGTATTGATTGATACTGTTTACATCTATTGTTAGATTTTGATATTACTATTTATTACATCTAGTGAAGGTGCATAGCTCAGTGGTTAGAGAGTTGGATTCACAATCGTGAGGTTTTGAGTTCAATTCTCGGACTGGGTGATGTGTTGTGTCCTTGAGCAAGACACTTTATTTCACGTTGCTCCTTCTGCCAGGAGTTGCGACCAGTAGATAGTATCAGCAATAGAAAGACCAATGGAAACATTGTTTCCTTGGTCTGATTTGACGAGGTCCACCTCACTCAACAAGCAAATGACGTGTGGGATCTTGTCGATTGATCAGAGCAGAATAATAATTGATGAACTAAAAAGATGGTTACAAAGCCCAACTGGAATTGATATATTGATTTCTAGCTTAGGTGCCAAGACCAGAAAATTTGGGAGAAGAGCAGAGTTGATGGAATCAACCCCAGTACTTGACTGCTACTTTATTTTATTGACCTCAGAAGGATAAAAGGCAAAGTTGACCTCGGCAGAATTTGAACTCAGATTGTAAAGAACCAGAACAAATCCTACGAAGGCATTTTATCCGATACTCTACCAATTCACCCCCCCCCCCTTTTATTACAAGTAATATATCAATAGTTCAATAACGTGGTAACAATATTCAAACAGAATACTATGAAACAGTAATCTATTAGATAAGTTACTAACTCTTAACATCCTGTTCCACATGAAGCTGCATTAACAAATGATTGTCTAGAAGTCTAAAGTCCGTCTCGAGCCCAGAGGCTCATCAGGCCGGTTCTTATCCCGGTTTTTGTGGAAGGAAGCGACTGAGAGTACAAGACTTCCCTCCTGGATAGGACACCAGTCCATCACAGGGTTAAACCTCCAGCTATTGCTGATACTCATTTTCAGCTGAATATTCGGAGCAATGTGAATTGAAGCATTTTTTGTTCAAGAACACAACACACACAACCCAATCCAAGTTTCCAAAGCATGAAGTGACAGAGAGTACAAGACTCTCCACTGGATAGGACACCAGTCCACCACAAGGTAAAACCACTAGGTACTATGGTACTCATTTTCAGCTGAGTACACAGGAGCAACATGAAATGAAGTGTTTTGGGCTCTAGAACACAGCAGACAACCCAGTCCAGGGATCAAACTCACGACATTATGATCCCGAGTCCAACACCCTCACCACTGTACAACATTAAAAATTCAAGCCTTTAGTTTTATGCAAATTTTCACACGATACATGAAACGATACCATGAAGTATTTGAATATGAAAAACAAACAAACTGTTTGTAGATATTTTCTGTTAAGCCATTACAGGATATTAAGACATTACTTCAATACAAACATGCTATAACTTGGTGGCATGTAGTAATTTACAAATATGATCATGTGTGTCTTACAGCTGACCTTTATAAGAGTAAACAGATTTGGGTATTTAACACAGCACTGTAATTACAGGCTATAACTATAAGTAATGATAAGAATATCTAACATATATTGTCAGTTCAATTGAATTAAAATAGCAAAAAAACAGTGTCTATGATGAATTGACAACACACATGAGAGAGGGGGGATGGTAAGAGAGAGGGGGGATGGTAAGAGAGAGGGAAAGAGAGGGGGGATGGTAAGAGAGAGGGAGAGAGAGAGGGGGATGGTAAGAGAGAGAAGGGTGTGGAAAAAGACAGGGAGAGAGAGGGGTGTGGTAAGACAGAGGGGGATGGTAAGACAGAGGGGGTAAGGGGAATGGTAAGACAGAGAGGGAGAGAGATGGTAAGAGAAGAGAGAGGGAGAGAGAGGAATGGTAAGAGAGAGAGGAATGGTAAGATAGAGAGAGAGAGGGGGGAATGGTAAGACAAAGAGAGAGAGAAGGGATGGCAAGGGAAGGAGAAGTGAAAAAGAATAATGAAGAGATTGTGTAAGGAAAAGTAAGATAGAAGGTAAGAGAGAGAGAGAGAGAGAGAGAGAGAGAGAGAGAGAGAGAGAGAGAGAGAGAGAGAGAGAGAGAGAGATGGAGAGAGAGAGAGAGAGAGAGAGATGGAGAGAGAGAGAGAGAGAGATGGAGAGAGAGAGAGATGGAGAAGAGAGAGAGAGAGAGATGGAGAGAGAGAGAGAGAGATGGAGAGAGAGAGAGAGAGAGAGAGAGAGAGATGGAGAGAGAGAGAGAGATGGAGATGGAGAGAGAGAGAGATGGAGAGAGAGAGAGATGGAGAGAGAGATGGAGATGGAGAGAGAGAGAGAGATGGAGATGGAGAGAGAGAGAGAGATGGAGAGAGAGATGGAGAGAGAGAGAGAGAGAGAGAAAGAGCAATATAGGGAGAGAGAGCAAGAGAAAATGAATGAGAGAGAGTGAGAAAGAGAGAGCGAGAAAGAGAGAGCGAGAAAGAGCGAGAGTGAGAAAGGGAGAGTGAGAAAGGGAGAGTGAGAGAGAAAGAGCGAGAGAGAGAGTGAGAAAGAGCGAGAGAGAGAGTGAGAAAGTGAGTGAGAGCAAGAGAGTGAGAAAGGGAGAGTGAGAGAGTGAGAAAGGGAGAGTGAGAGAGAGAGAAAGGGAGAGTGAGAGAGAGAGAAAGGGAGAGTGAGAGAGAGAGAAAGGGAGAGTGAGAGAGAGAGAAAGGGAGAGTGAGAGAGAGAGAAAGAGCGAGAGAGAGAACGAGCAAGAATGAGAAAGGAAAAGGAAATGGAAAAAAATTATGACCAAATTCCGGCAGTAAATGAAACAACATCACTTAAACAATCCTTCTTCATTAAGTTTTCATATTGACAACGAGTTAAGTCTACAGTCTACTTACCCATGCAGGACACATGTAACGCAGGGGCCCAAATGAGCACATTAAATATACTAGGAGTTAAATGATGCACCGGTCAACAGTAGCAAGAGGTGAGACGGGAACTTTTAGTTAAACAGAAGAACTAACAATAGTAATAACCATCGCTAACAGACACTTTAATCGTTTGTTGTAAACTGACTGCTAACAGATGTAGTAATGATGTAGTCTTTAAACACCTTCACGCATTTAGCAGCAGCTAGAGCACTTAGATATGTACTGAAATTAGATGTAGTAAGCAGATGGCCCAAGGCCAAGCTTATAGACCCTCCTTCACAGGAGAGGTAGGAGGAAAAATATAAATACAAAAAAAAAAAAAAAAAAAAAAAACTTACTTCAACTGGTTATATAAATGATAGAACATTGAGAAGATATTTCCATAATTTATTGACTGTACAGCTTTTCAGACAATGTCAAATAATAAAGCAAGCACATCATAGAACCAATAAGTTGTGTCTGCATATTTCTATTTAATTTATAGTGGTGGGTATGAACACGAAAAACCTGGAGAGGGATGGGCTTCCCCAGGCTTAAAGATGCCCAAGAAATGCAGTGTGTCAATATGGCGTCCCTACGGCTTCTGTGGGAGTTATGGGACGATACATACATACATACATACATGATGGCTGCCCCCTCGTTATCAAGTATGGCCATTGCACGATATACCATTATTAATAATTATCAATTAACTCCATCGTGCAATGCCTGTGCGTGAAGATATTTTTAAAGTGAGGAAAGACTGTGCACTGAGCCAATCCCACTCTCTGAGCGACAGTAGCTATAACCCAAAAAGAAGAAAAGATCAACATCATCGGTAACTACAGTGCCACAGGTTTTATATCGGAGTTATCCCAGTTTCCTGAGTTGCCTTCTCCTAGAAGAATGCCCTGACAAAGGCTAGGGGTCCTTCACTCCCAGACATACATACATACATAATCATAACATTTATTAATGAATAAAAATTATTAATGTTATGTATTGTAACCATTTAGACCATTAATTTAAATGTTTTCTAAAAGCATGTGATATATTTTGATACAGAGACAACAAGACAAATCATCGTCACCACCATCATCATCGCCATTGTTGTTTAATGTCCATTTTTTACACTAGCATGGGTTAGACGGGTCGTCCCATTTGAGTCAGGTGGCCGTATCTTATTCACATATATGAAAATGTAATTTAAAAAAAAAATTCATTGGAGAAGAAGGAGAAGAAGAAACAGGCGAGAGAGTGTGTGTACATGAGCGAGCGAGCGAGATTAATGCTGTAATTAACTGTAAGATAAACACAGGGATGAGGGGAAGAAAATTCTGCAGGGATGGAACTACTAAACTAGCAAATACATACAAAGAATCATGACTAGTTCTGAGTCTGGGTGACAACTATGAAGGAGATGGTTTATATATATATATATATATATATATATATATATATATTTATTAAAAAGAAATGTCAGAATGTTTAGTATGTCAGTCAACCTTCGTTATAAACACAAATCAATGATAATTATGAGTAATTAACAATAAAAGCTTTGCCATAGATTATAACTGTAAACAATCAGTTGATACTGATCAGTCTAAAATGTTTCTTGATATGGGAACAATACAACAACCTATACGGCTAAAAGAATACATGGCCATAGAGATAGAGAATAAATAAATAAATAGGTTGTCTTTTCTTTCTCAAATGTTTCACAGCCATTTGTAATCTAACAAACAACAACATTATAATCTCCATGCTGTTATCCTTCACACAGAGAGCCAAACATTTCTCTCTGGCCTATAACAATCTACTGCAGAGGTTCTCAAACTTTCTGGGGCACTGCTCCTCCCTTATGGCCATGTAATACCCTCAGCACCCCAACCCTATTTCCAGAGAGACCTGCCTTCACACGAATTATAAATAATACAATATATACTATGTATAAATAAATATATATTTTTTTATTTTACTATATATATATATATATATATATATATATATATCATTTGATATCTAATATACTATTATATCATCTCTACCCCCCCCCCCCCCACCTAGGGGGCAATAGAACCCACTTTGAGAACATCTGATCTACTGTGAAGGTGCATGGCTTCGTGGTTAGGGTATTCGGCTTATGATCGTATAGCCACGAGTAAGGTTCCTGGTGGTGTGCTGTGTCCTTAAGCAAGACACTTTATTTCCCATTGCTCCAGTCGACTCAGCTGGCAAAAATGAGGTTGTACTTGTAATTCGAACGCCCAGCCTTGTCACATCCTGTGTCGTGCTGGATCTCTCAGAGAACTACGTTAACCCTTTAGCATTTAAACTGGCCATATCCAGCCTGAATTCTTTCACCTCTTTCTGTTCAAACCAGCTGCAACTGGCCACTCATTAACATTAAGGTATTGTTCTCGAAATCTCAGATTCGATATTATGTGAGATAATTATGTGAGGTAAAGCCTTTACCACAAAAATACAATAGTAAATATAGAGTAATCATCATCATCATCATCATCTTACGTCCGCTTTTCCCTCCTTGCAAGGGTGGGATGGGAACTGATTCTGGCTTGATCTCTACAGCTGGATGCCCTTCCTAACACCAACCTCATTTACAGTGAGTGCTGGGTGCTTTTTTGCCGTGGCACCTCCACGACCACTTTGCAGTGGAATGATATGGACCCCAGTCCCTATCATCTCATTTCTACAGCTGAGTAAACTGGAGCAATGTGAAATAAAGTGTCTTGCTCAAGGAAACAACACATCACCTGGTCTGAGAATTGAACTCACAACCTTTCGATTGCAAGGCCAATGCTCTAACCACTAAGCCATGTGCCTCGCATGTAAATATAAATGTTAAAGGGTTGTACTTGCACGTTAATTTCCCAAGCAGGCTGTTCCATTGATATTATCAACTGGAACACGCGTCGTTGTAACTGACGGAGTGCCACTACAACTCAGCTGGCAAACATGAGCTGTACCTGTAATTTGAAGGATCAGCCATGTCACATTCTATGGCACACGGAATTACCCAGAGAACGACGTTAAAGGTGTGTTTGTGGAATGCCCAGCCACTTGCAAGTTAACTTTCCGAGAAGGCTGTTCCATTGATCGTATTAACAGGAATACTTGTCGTCATAACCGGCAGAGTGCCACTACAACGTCTGTAACAACTCCCTCGTTAACTCCTGTCTAAAAGTAATAAAACACGTCACTACTAGACTCAGTGTCTGTTTAAACACAAAGTAATGAGAAGTTTCTTACCTTGTGTCGTGGATGATAAGAATTGTGGTCTAAGATATGATGGATGCGACAATCATCTTCAAACTTAGTACCTTCTGTGCAGGAAGTTGAACCACAGCAAGCTCCAACAGGTGACGATGAAGTTAAGTGACTACTGTCTTCTCCATCAGAGTGATCATCAAAAATAACACCAGAGTCCTCACCACAACACCTCTCCTGGTCTATATTAGATGGTAACCTAAGAAAAAGAAAAGTCAATTGCTAACTCAAGAGATACGCAAGTGCACTAACAAATTTATATTTCACTCCAATGGGAATATCAAAAGGCATAGGGAGGAGGGAGAGATCACAAAAAAATTGATAAAAATTTAAATAGTTTCTATCACCTGAGTAAAAAAAAAAAAAAGTATTAGGAATATTTTGATGACATAGGTGCTGAATGCTGAAATTTAAAAGTGCAGGTTCTATTAAATGAAAATATATAAAAGCTTGAAAACCATTATAAAGGATTCTACATGTTCAACTCGGTACAGAAAGAATAACCAAAAATATTCACTAAGTAATTGTCGTAAGTGAGTATTCAGTTTATCCTAAGAACAAATCTATGTATAAATCAATAAACTGTAACCCCACAGGTCATAGCTAACTATCACATAACTCTAAAACGAAACCCCAAAAACTCTCCAAAAAGATTCAAACATTCACAGCATGGCTGATATTCTATGAAGATAACAACATCCAAATATATAACCTTTGACTAATAACACTGCTACTTGAAGATGAAGAAAGAATGGTAGGAAATACGACGAGCAATTGGAAATTTCATTGAGACAGATACATGGTAAGCAGAAGGTGAAAGGTTAAGATATACATTTACCTTGGAAAGCAACTATCTACAAGAAACATCATAGAAGAAGAAACCAACTGTTGAATCAATCTGAGTTGGCGAACATTGGAAAGGGTCAGCTGTCTCCTAAAAAAATACAATCAAAAAAGTCCAAGCTATCTGAATATACAATATAAATTACTATAATGAACAGAAAGCTAACTGCAGTCATTTACAAAAGTGTATAAATATATATAAATATATCAAATCAACCTCCCAAATGCAAGGTGATTGAAAGGTATGTCGTATCTATTTATTTATAGGATTATTTATAAGACTGTTTATATTGTATTTTGTCTGAAGAAGGCATAACATATTGTTAATATGATATCCCTGAAATATATATAACGAAATAAATATGGTTTTATAAATATAGTTTCCATTTATTTAATATCATAAATATACTCCAAATACTTGTTGAGTGCTTTTATATCAGTTATAAATATTTACTCGTTAACCCAACAATTTAAATATAACTTTCCATATAAATATATATATATATATTACTTCCTTAATATCCTTTATCTTTTATTATTTTTCATTCTTCAATGTCTTGGATTTGTTATTGCTTGTGTGGTATGTAATTAACCTTTATGCTCTGATGAGTCCCACTTATAGTGCGGATGAAACAATGTTAGCAAGTAAAGATATGCATATGCTATAGGCGTTCTTTGTTATTTATTATATAAATATATATGTATTCTAGCCAAATGTTCGCCTCTATAAATGAAAGTTCTAACACGAGTACAACTCTGAAAACTATATAGAAAAACACTGCATATTAGATACTATAATGACTGCAGCCATTTACAAAAGTGTATATATATATATATATATATTTTCAGCAGCGAATAAGCAGCATCATTAGAACCAACATTAGAACATCGGATAGAATGCTTTATAGTATTCGTTCCGGCTCTCCGAGTTCAAATCCCGCCAAGGTCAACTTTGCCTTTCATCTTTTTGAGGTTGATAAAAAAAGTACCAGTCAAGTACTGGGGTTGATTCTTCCTCTATATCTCTTTCTCACTACTTTTCTCTCTCTCTCTCTGGAAGATATCTGCCTGGAGAGGTATGGGCTCTGCCAGGCTTAAAATGCCCAAGAAACACCATATGTCAATATGGCACCCCTACGGCTATCCGAAGTTACGAGACCATGCATATTTATTTTCTAGCCAAATGTTCGCCTCTATAAATGAAAGTTCTCACACAAGAATAAATCTGAAAACTATGTAGTAAAATACTGCATGTTAAATACTTGTTGAAATAATTTCAGATCATACACCTGAAGAAGTTTCTTTTTTCACTCTTTCATGATAGCTTCTCTGACTTTGATAGAAAGTGCTGCTAGTTCAAGTAGTGCTCTATCCCCTACAATTGGCATCTATGGCCCGTGCCATGCTTGCCATAGCCTAATTATGCCTCTGTTGACAGCTGTAGTTCACCTTTCTAAGTAATGAAAGCATCACTGGACTGAGCGTTTCTATAACTTACAATATTAAGTTACAATGTTGTCATGAGAGAAATTTATTTCAGAGTGATAAGACCTCAAAATTGACACAATCACCAGAATTCAATCTCTTTGGTTATGAAGAAGAAAATAAAAATTAATTCAATAAATAAAATGGAATTCTTGCAGCTATACATTTCAACTAAAAATCCCTTTGCCTTGTGTCCACAAGAAACTCAAACATACTAAAGCAATTTCCAATCTATATAAAGATGAAAAGATATTCTGAAACCAGTAGATATTGTGACTAATGCAATAAGAATTGAATTTAGTGTCTTCACCCTTTAGCATTTACATTACTCTATATTTACTATTGTATTTTCACGGTAAAGGTTTTACTTCACATAATATCAAATCTATGAGATTGTAATATTTATTTTGAGAACAATGCCTTAACGTCAGTGAGTGGCCTGTTATGACCGGTTTGAACAGAAAGAGGTGAGAGAATTCTGGCTGGATATGGCTGGTTTAAATGCTAAAGGGTTAATACATTAATAAAGATCAATTGAAAATGTTCTCTATGAAACAAAAACCTTGATAACATTAAATGCTTGCCATCTGCAACAATTCTATTCAAAGTCTATATTTTAAAAGCCTCCACTTCTAGCATATACCTCATGTACGACAAGAAACATTCTTTAACAATAGATGTTACGAGAAGTTACGACCTAAATATTCACCCTTCACAAACAATTATTTATATAGTTTTGACCAAGATCAAGGTTTAAGATTTTACTATCAAATATAAAGTGTAAAACATTAACAATGACTTCAACTGCCATTCTCTTATAACTGATAAAACTGTCATCTTTAACAACAGAGGGTATCTAAATATGAGTATTTGTATATAGATATATTTGAGGAATACATTTTGTACACAATCTAACAAAGATACATATATATATATATATGGAGGCACATGGCTTAGTGGTTAGAGCATTGGCTTTGCAATCGAAAGGTTGTGAGTTCAATTCTCAGACCGAATGATGTGTTGTTTCCTTGAGCAAGACACTTTATTTCACATTGCTCCAGTTTACTCAGCTGTAGAAATGAGATGGTAGGGACTGGGATCCCTATCATTCCACTGTAAAGTGGTCGTGGAGGTGCCACGACAAAAAAAGCACCCAGCACTCACTGTAAATGAGGTTGATGTTAGGAAGGGCATCCAGCTGTAGAAATCAAGCCAGAATAAGTTCCCGTCCCACCCTTGCAATCAGGGAAAAGTGGACGTAAAATGAAATGAAATGATATTAACCCATGCTAGCATGGAAGAACGGACGTATAAAACGGTGATGATGATGATGATGATATATCTATATATCTATATATATATAAAATTCAAATTTTGAATTATTTATGCTCTGGGCAGATTGTCCATTGAACTTTTCTACAGAGAAACGTAAGCATCACACATATATGTTGTGATACCTTAAATTAGTCACCCGACCAATCTTGCCTCAAGTGGGACAAACCCGTCCAACCCATGCTAGTGTGGAAGATGGATGTTAAATGATGATATTTATATATATATATATATATATATATAAATATGAACTTTTTCAGTATTTATGCTTGCTCTGATATATATTTTGGATGT
Source organism: Eledone cirrhosa (assembly GCA_964016885.1). Classification (NCBI taxonomy): domain Eukaryota; kingdom Metazoa; phylum Mollusca; class Cephalopoda; order Octopoda; family Eledonidae; genus Eledone; species Eledone cirrhosa. The sequence goes on from OZ024758.1 coordinate 22,688,220, forward strand.
TATGATACATATATATATTTATTATATTAGGTTGTTCAGTAGATTCATCTTTGAAACGGTCACATAACTATGTATAATAAATAAAGACCTTAATGTGAAACCTCACTTATATACTGATATATATATATATATATTGATGATGATGATGATATATATGTAGAGAGAGAGAGAGAGAGAGAGAGAGAGAGAGAGAGAGAGAGAGAGAGAGAGAGAGAGAAAAAGAGAGAGAGAGAGAAAACAGCATTCTATAAATAATTAAAACATCTAGACAGACAGTCTAGTGTTAAAAATAATTATATCCTATTTGAGTGATTACTTTCCACATGTCTTTTTAGTGGACAGTACATTAACATTTTAAAGATTTAAATTAATCGTTAAATCCCAAGACAAACTGTTTGTAAGGAACACAAACGGTGTGAATATAAGGTGATAGATTACTAATTACACACACATATATAAAGTCAAACTTTGAAACATATATACAATATATACATTCTTTAGTTTGACTCAGTCTAGTTTGTTAAGAAATGGCTTCTGCTGTAATGAATGTTTAGCTGTACAAAACATACAATTGAATGTTTAGCTGTACAAAAACCCATTCAGCTACAAAACAATATTTACCTTATTCAGCATTGAGAGAAAGAGAGAGAAGGGAAAATAGTAATGTATAGTATATAGATAAGCTCTGGCATAGTACATCATTTTTTTTTTTAATCGATCAACAAGACCCTAGCCCTTATTCGTTTACTGAGCAGGGGTGGAACTCGTCAAATCAGACCCCCAAAAAACCAATGTTTCCATTTGTCTTCGGTCTTTCCATGCTGATACTATCTACTGGTCGCAACTCCTGACAGAAGAAGCAACATGAAATAAAGAGTCTTGCTCAAGGACATAACGCATTGCCCGATCAGGGAATCGAACTTGCAGCCTCACGATTGTGAATCCAATTCTCTAACCACAAAGCCATGCACCTTCACATAGAAATGTAAACAAAAAGGAAAATAATCTACTTATGTTGTTATAAGAAAAAAGAAGAAAAGTGAACAGCAATTAATCTAAGTAATTTTTAATTAATTTTAATGTGATACAGTGAAAAGTCCAGTCTTATTAGGATCAACTAGAACATTAGAACTCCAAACTTCTGAATCTGCTGACCCCATCAGAGCCTTAGTCTTCATCAGTAAAATAGTATAGTAACCTTGAAGTTTAATGGCTTGGCTTCAAAAGAGAATTTACTTGGTGTAAAAATCCATAAAATTAATTTATTATCAATGATAACATATTTTTAGTTATAAAAATCATTTATAGTGTCATGAGAAAGTCATTAACTCTTTATCATTTAAACTGGCCATATCCGGTCAGAATTCTCTCACCTCTTTCTGTTCAAACCAACTGTGACTGGCTGCTCATACTGATGTTAAGGTATTATTATCAAAATAGAGTTACGTCGCTTTACGGTCTGAGCTCAAATCCCGCCGAGGTTAACTTTGCCTTTCATCGATAAAATAAAGTACCAGTAATACACTGGGTATGTGCTGGCCTTGTGCCAAAAGTAGAAACAATTATTATCAAAATAAATAACATCAAAATCTCATAGATTCGATATTATGTGAGATAAAGTCTTTACCGTCAAAGTATAACAGTAAATATAGAGTAGTGCAAATACTAAAGGGTTCATGGATTGACTTCAAAAGAGGGTTTACTTGGTGTGAAAATCCATAAAATCAATTTATTACCAATGATAACATATTAATAATAATAAAAATCCTTTTTAGTGACATGAGAAAGTCATTTAAATAACCTATTTTTATCAGCAATATAGCTCACAACACAAACATTTCAAATGTTATCTATCATCTGTTAGAAATAAAAGGAAGATTGTTTACTTTGTGCAACGGTGGTCAAAATTTAGTGATATTGACAATCTTAAAAAGCATATGGCAAAAACGTGATCATTCTATTTTTTAATGACGTCAAGTGTATTACTTGATACATCAGTAGTTCGTAGTTTATCGTTGATAATGGATTAGTTTTGTCAATGTAAACATCTCAGAAACACTTTTGAATTTACTCATGTTACATTATGATACTACCCAACAAACTCATTCTTCCAGTAATTCCCTGTCCAACAAACTCAGTCTTCCAGTAATTCCCTGTCAAACAAACTCATTCTTCCAGTAATTCCCTGTCCAACAAACTCATTCTTCCAGTAATTCCCTGTCCAATAAACTCATTCTTCCAGTAATTCCCTGTCCAATAAACTCATTCTTCCAGTAATTCCCTGTCAAACAAACTCATTCTTCCAGTAATTCCCTGTCAAATAAACTCATTCTTTCAGTAATTCCCTGTCAAACAAACTCATTCTTCCAGTAATTCCCTGTCAAACAAACTCATTCTTCCAGTAATTCCCTGTCAAACAAACTCATTCTTCCAGTAATTCCCTGTCCAAACTCATTCTTCCAGTAATTCCCTGTCCAATAAACTCATTCTTCCAGTAATTCCCTGTCAAACAAACTCCTTCTTCCAGTAATTCCCTGTCCAAACTCATTCTTCCAGTAATTCCATGTCCAATAAACTCATTCTTCCAGTAATTCCCCGTCAAATAAACTCATTCTTCCAGTAATTCCCTGTCAAATAAACTCCTTCCAGTAATTCCCTGTCAAATAAACTCCTTCTTCCAGTAATTCCCTGTCCAAACTCATTCTTCCAGTAATTCCCTGTCAAATAAACTCCTTCTTCCAGTAATTCCCTGTCCAATAAACTCATTCTTCCAGTAATTCCCTGTCCAATAAACTCATTCTTCCAGTAATTCCCTGTCCAACAAACTCATTCTTCCAGTAATTCCCTGTCAAATAAACTCATTCTTCCAGTAATTCCCTGTCAAATAAACTCATTCTTCCAGTAATTCCCTGTCAAACAAACTCATTCTTCCAGTAATTCCCTGTCCAATAAACTCATTCTTCCAGTAATTCCCTGTCCAATAAACTCATTCTTCCAGTAATTCCCTGTCCAAACTCATTCTTCCAGTAATTCCCTGTCCAATAAACTCATTCTTCCAGTAATTCCCTGTCCAAACTCATTCTTCCAGTAATTCCCTGTCCAATAAACTCATTCTTCCAGTAATTCCCTGTCAAACAAACTCATTCTTCCAGTAATTCCCTCTCCAATAAACTCATTCTTCCAGTAATTCTCTGCCCAACAAACTCATTCTTCCAATAATTCCCTGTCCAAACTCATTCTTCCAGTAATTCCATGTCCAACAAACTCATTCTTCCAGTAATCCCAACCCTTTCCCCACCAAGAAATAAAATACCGTTTTACAGGTTTTTACTTCTATGAAATCTAAATTCTCCCTTTACATTACTCTATATTTACAATTGTATTTTCATGGTAGAGGCTTTACTTCACATAATATCAAATCTATGACATTTTGATATTTTGAGAATTATGTGAGGTAAATCCTTTACCATGACAATATAATTGTAAATATAGAGTAATGTAAATGTTAAAGGGTTAAAAATGGTTTTGTTAATTCAAATATTTATATAATATTTTTACTAGTGGACAGATCCTTCCGAAAATTAACAGTATTAGAGTAAAGACTTTATTTCTAGTACATTTCAAGAATGTCTGACTAATGTGGTTTCATGTGGTACAGGAAATTAAGAGCTCACTCCACAGGAAACAATTTGTGCTACAGTTTTCCTAATTTATTGATTGGGAATAGGAAGAAAAATAAATAGCAGTAGTTCTCTGAAATGGCTAATTTAGAAAATTAATTTTTTAATAGTCAAGAAGGGGTCGATAAAATAAAGTACCAGTAATACACTGATGTAATTGCTGGCCTTATGCCTAAAGTAGAAACATAATCAGCAATAATGATTTCTTATTTCAGGACAATGACACACACTTGTAGAAAGAGTGTTAAAATCAATCGAATTAATTCTGTATTCCATTAACACCTTTTTATGTATGTATTTATTTATTTAACTCTTTAGTATTTAAACTGGCCATATCTGGCCAGAATTCTCTCACCTCTTTCTGTCCAAACTGACTGCAACCAGTCGCTCATACTGACATTAAGGTATTGTACTCAAAATAAATAATATCAAAATGTCAGGTTTGATATCATGTGAAATAATTATCTAAGGTAGAGCCTTTACCACGAAAATATAATTGTTTCTACTTTTGGCACAAGGCCAGCACTTACCCAGTGCATTACTGGTACTTTATTTTATCAACCCCGTAAGGATGAAAGGCAAAGTTAACCTCAACAGGAATTTTGAAAATATAATAGTATATATAGAGTAATGTAATGCTAAAGGGTTAATTTACCAATCCCAGAGAGATGACAAGCAAAGACAAGCCTGCTTAGATTTCAATAATACAGCACACAGATATCTTAGCCAAAGGTTAAGAAGATATAACAAAAGTAATGATTTCTTCTTAATGCTGGCCCAAGGCCACAAATTTAGAGGACATAGACAGTGAAGATTGATTCAACTCAAATGTATAAATTGTTCTTATTTTATTTGTTCTAGAACAGTGAAAAGAAGTCAAACTTCGTGGGATTTCAACTGAATGTAAAAAGAATGTAACTATATACTGCAATGGATTTAGTTCAGCATTCCACCATTTTTGCCATTATATTAATTTCTAGCTTTAGTAACTAGGTTACACATTAGTGGAGAATGAATACAATTGACTTAACCCTTTAGCATTTAAACCTGCCATATCCAACCAGACTTTTCTCACCTCTTTCTGTTTAAATCAGCCATATTTGGTTAGAATTCATTCACCTCTTTTTGTTTAAATTAGCCATATTTGGTTAGAATTCTTTCACCTCTTTCTGTTTAAGCCAGCCATATCTGGTCAGAATTCTCTCAGCTCTTTCTGTTTAAACTGGCTATAAATGGTTTATGGTATTGGAATCAAAATAAATAATATCAAAATCTCAGATTAGATATTATGTGAGGTAAACCCTTTACCATGAAAATACAATAGTATATATAGAGTAATGTAAATTCTAAAGGGTTAATACCAGAACTTTACTGATATTTGAACCTAGAGGAATGAGACTGAATATTACAGGAGAGTTTCCCCCAGGGCTTTACTGAATCTGTCACTCAACTACCCAACTCTACACATTATTTCTAACACTGGCACAAGGCTACAAAGGTTTTTAAAAGAATATTAATGAAATTAAATCTATCTTTGTAAATCTGTATATTGATAGATTTACAAATACAGGTTATTAATATGACAGGACCTGCTGGGAGGATTGTTTGAGGACTCTGTCCTCCATACCATCCCAGGGAGGAGAAGAAGAGGGAGGAAAAGGAGAAGTGGGAGAAGAAAAAAGAAAAAGGAAAAAAAAGAAGAAAAAGGAGAACAAAGAAGAAAAAGGAGAACAAAAAAAGAAAAAAAGAAAAAAAGAAAAAAAGAAAAAAAGAAAAAAAGAAAAAAAGAAAAAAAGAAAAAAAGAAAAAAAGAAAAAAACAAAATCAGGTGTCTTGAACAAACTAATAGTAACAAAGTTTGATATGAGAGATCACTTTAACCTTCCACGTTTCAAAATACAATTGACTATAAATAGTCAACTACTTGCCTCTACACACTTAATATGTCTTTACATACACACTTAATCACATCTGTGACAACCATCACCACACACACACACACTAGCTCTCACCAGCTAACTGTTGCTAGATCATAACTTACTCTCCCAATCCATCTAAACAGCTTTTTTGTTTTCATCGAATATAAAATCGACATTAACCAACAAGGCCATGTAAAACTCATAAAATATTAATTGTTTATAACCATATTTGAGAAGATAACTGCCTAATATTTTATATATATATATTTTATATATATAGTAATAATCGTTTCTACTTTAGGCACAAGGCCAGCAAATACCCAGTGCATTACTGGTACTTTATTTTATCGACCCCGTAAGGATGAAAGGCAAAGTCAACCTCGGCAGTAATAATAACAATAAATGCGAAGACTAAAATCCAAAGAGGTCTCGATAAGGATAAATATATATCAAATATATAAGAACTCTAGAGCAAATATTTATTAAAATAACAGATTAAAGTTTAAGCAAAGAATCGCTGTCCCTCATCATCGCTGTCATGTCCTGCATCTCCAAGAAACCTGTGTCTGTCCTTAAGGAATCAACATATAACAACCTCGGTCTCCCTCTTCCAGTGTGTCCATGCAGGGTCTCCCACAGGAGCACAGAGTGCAATGTCAACTCTGGATGTCGGTGAGCATGTCCAGCTAACCTCAGCCTCCTCTGTGTCACTTTTGAGCTGACTTTTGGGAGGCTCCCGTACAGCTCTGAGTTCTTCATCCTCAGTGAATACTGATTAATGTTCAGAGCCATCCTCAGCATTCTCGTGTAACACCCATCCAACATCTGAGTGAGTTTCTTGGTCAGTGTCCAAAAACTCATTAGTTTCATGCTTTATATTGGAAAGAGGAAAGAAAGTTTGATGTGTCGGACTTAAAGCCCTTCATCAGGAGTACAAATAGAGAGAGGATCACAACGGAGAAACAGAAAGAAAGCCCAGTAAAGACACAAACACACACACACACACATATATATATATATATAAAGAGGGAGTACACTGGAAGGTAATATCCGTAGTGGTAGAGCACTCAGTCCATGGGACGTGTTAGGTAGAAGTCCATTACAAGCTGAGGATCCGCTAAGGTGAAACAATTGTTTTCGGTATGGTGAACTAACTGTTTTGTAACCACTTATATTTTAATATATATATATATATATAAATAAAAATATAAGTATTAATAAAATAGATGTTCTTTTGATCAATTACATTTTATTATACATATTTCGGATGTACAACAGTACGTCCTCATCAGACAAAATATAATGATACATGACATACCCTGAGATGTTAAATGGTTAAGATTTAATCAAGGTAGTCTACTATCTACTACCTTGATTAAATCTTAACCATTTAACATCTCAGGGTATGTCATGTATCATTATATTTTGTCTGATGAGGACGTACTGTTGTACATCCGAAATATGTATAATAAAATGTAATTGATCAAAAGAACATCTATTTTATTAATACTTATATTTTAATATTAATAACTCCTGAAAATTATTTTTTTCGTTGAGTGCTTCCAATCTACTGTAAAACTAATTCTTTGACATAATCATTGAATATTGTTTATATATATATATATATATATATATATATATATATATATATATATATATATATATATATATATATATATATATATATGTATGTATGTATGTGGGTGGGTGGGTGTGTTTCATCAGACAAATGAACAAAAATAAGTAGACAGTGACTGCGTGGAAATAGACTAAAAGTTGTTGCGGAAAGTGAGATGATTTCCCGTCATCGGTGATTTGAACTGAATGACATAAATAACATGAGAGGGAGAGAGAGTTGATAGATAGATAGATAGAGAGAGTGGGAGAAAAAAAAAGAGAGAGAGAGAGAGAGAGAAGATATAGAAACCTGCTCCCACGCTCCCTATCACTCCTTGCCTGTCTAGCACCCCCCATATATATATATAACGAAGGAAATGTGGTAAGGAACCAGGTGGACCATAACGCACCAAAGTACTCAATACTGAGGGTAGTAGAGTGGGTAATAGGAACGAGTAGGACCCCAACGGCCGAATTAGCCGTCGAAACGGCTTGAGCTCAGCCGCCGGGGTCCTACTCGTTCCTATATATATATATATATATATATATATATATATATATATATATATATATACACAAATATAAATTAGCGAGAATCGTATTTCAGCTTAGGAATTAACGAAAAACAACTTCCGGGATGTGTGGCAAGCGCTCGATGATTCAGATGAATCAGAGCTACAACATACGTTAAAGGCCAAACACACTGAGATGATCGTTAAACAAAACATCTGCACAGCCAAAGAAACGACCAAGTAATTCGGGTCAAACAAGAAAAGCAACAATAACATTGTGAGCCATTGTTAACAGCAATGCCTAGCAACCTCTCACCTAGTATACTAAAATTATCGATCAATATAAAACTTCATTCAGCTGCTTCGGGTTTTATTTACTAACAGCTAACCTTGGATAACATGAGAAGAGATAGGACATCATGGCACCGAAACATGGACCACCATATTAAGAAACTTTGGACAATCTCAAACTACAAATAATAATTGTTTCTACTTTTGGCACAAGGCCAGCAATTATCCCAGTACATTACTGGTACTTTATTTCATCGACCCCGTAAGGATGAAAGGCAAAGTTAACCTCGGCGAGATTTGAACTCAGAATGGCAAGGGCCGTATGTAACTATGCGTCAAAGCATGGCGTCCGACCCTCTACCGCCCAAATAATAATAATAATTGTTTCTACTTTTGACACAAGGCCAGCAATTACCTCAGCGCATTACTGGTACTTTATTTTATCGACCCTGTAAGGATGAAAGGCAAAGTTAACCTCGGCAAAATTTGAACTCAGACGAGGTTAACATGAATAATAATAATAGTGATTTCTACTATAGGCACAAGGCCATCAATTTTGCGGAAGGGGAAAGTCGATTAAATCGACCCAGGTGCATTACTGGTACTTTATTTTATCGACCCCCAGTTAACCCGAGCAGGATTTTGAAATAATGGTTTCTGATGTAAGCAAAAGGCCAACAATTTTGGGGGAAGGGAAAGTCGATTTAAAAAAACTCCAGTGCATTACTGGTACTTTATTTTATCAACCCCGTAAGGATGAAAGGCAGAGCTAACCTTGGTGAGATTTGAACTCAGAACGTAAAGAGCCGTAACTATGCGGCATAGTCTACCGATTCTGCCAATCCATAATAATGGAATAGTTTCTAATTTAGACACAAAGTTAACAACATCGGGGAGGGGGAAAATCGATTATGTCGACACTAGTACTTGGTGATACTTTATTTTATCGATCCCAGCTGGATGTAAGGTAAAGTTAACCTGAACAGGATTTAGTAATACTACAACAGAAAGAACGGGATGCTTTCTAAACAAGTCAATATATAACATCAATATTTTATACTAGTGAAGAAGATAGTTAAAATGGGAGAGAGCAATGCCCGCACAATCATATTTATTTATTTAAGAAAACATAGCAATGATAACATATATCAAGCTTGTTGTTTTGTTTAAGGCAAGAAATTAGGACAGCCATACAAACAAACAAACAAACAAACAAACAAACCTTAGCCATTAGAATTAACACCCCCATCCAGAGTGCCACTGATGAAGTGATATATATATATATAGTAATAATAATAAATTTGAAGACTAAAATCCAAAGAGGGTTCGATAAGGATAAATATATATCAAATATATAAAAAGCGTAGAGCAAATATTTATTAAAATAACTTTAATCTATTATTTTAATATATATATAAACGACATAGGAACTGCGCCATATTATTCTAACACGAATTAAATAAATATTTATCCATTTAAAATTCCAATGCCAAAAATCTGACGGAAATTTAACGATTTAAACTATGTAAAAAATAAAACATAAATGAAAGGATCTTTGCAGCGAAGTACAGTCGATAGAACGGTACATTAAATTACATATATGATAATCTAAAGTGGAGATCTACGTCTCTTATTCCAAAAATAACACACTTATATGACAGAGGTCGATAAAAATAGAGTTTGTACTATATACTGTATAGTGGTCATCAGATTCTTGTGACCACCCACCCACTTACTAACAAAACCTAGCTTATCCTTCTGGTAAAAATTGGCTTTTCCCAACCTACGCTACCATTATGGCTAATAAAATACAGCCACGTCAGAGATGTGCTTGAAGATACTTCAACAAAACGAAATGTAAATAAACTTGACACTTCAACACGAAAATCTAACCTTCAGCTGCAGTTGAAGGTTTCAGATAGAACTTTATTTCCGTCACCATCACCACCGCCGTCGTCGTCATCATTATCACCACCACTACCGTCATCATCACCTCCACCATCATTATCACCACTATCACTCATCACCACCACAACCATCGCCATCACCACTATCACCGCCACCATCATTATCACCCTCATCACCACCACAACCATCGCCATCACCACCACCATCATCACTATCACCCTCATCGCCACTACCATCACCATCGATAACCACCACCACCATCATTATCACCACTACTGTCACCACCATCATTATAACCACTATCACCCTCATCCCCACTACCATCACCATCGATCACCAACACCACCACCATCATCACCATAACTACTACTATGTCGACTCCGATCGGCCGAAAGACATTTAAAGTAAATCATTCGAACTTTTTTAAAAATGTCGTCGAGTTGATTTCGATTTTTACTTTCTCCAGTAATTCCCTCACACAATATTTGCTGTACACTGTAGAAGTGTTAAGTGTGATAGGGAGTGTGACCATTTGCTGTACACTGTAGAAGTGTTGTGTGATAGGGAGTGTGCCCATTTGCTGTAGACTGTAGAAGTGTTGTGTGTGATAGGGAGTGTGACCATTTGCTGTACACTGTAGAAGTGTTAAGTGTGATAGGGAGTGTGACCATTTGCTGTACACTGTAGAAGTGTTAAGTGTGATAGGGAGTGTGACCATTTGCTGTACACTGTAGAAGTGTTAAGTGTGATAGGGAGTGTGCCCATTTGCTGTAGACTGTAGAAGTGTTGTGTGTGATAGGGAGTGTGACCATTTGCTGTACACTGTAGAAGTGTTGTGTGATAGGGAGTGTGACCATTTGCTGTACACTGTAGAAGTGTTGTGTGTGATAGGGAGTGTGACCATTTGCTGTACACTGTAGAAGTGTTGTGTGATAGGGAGTGTGACCATTTGCTGTACACTGTAGAAGTGTTAAGTGTGATAGGGAGTGTGACCATTTGCTGTACACTGTAGAAGTGTTGTGTGTGATAGGGAGTGTGACCATTTGCTGGACACTGTAGAAGTGTTAAGTGTGATAGGGAGTGTGACCATTTGCTGGACACTGTAGAAGTGTTGTGTGATAGGGAGTGTAACCATTTGCTGTACACTGTAGAAGTGTTGTGTGATAGGGAGTGTGACCATTTGCTGTACACTGTAGAAGTGTTAAGTGTGATAGGGAGTGTGACCATTTGCTGTACACTGTAGAAGTGTTAAGTGTGATAGGGAGGGTGACCATTTGCTGTACACTGTAGAAGTGTTAAGTGTGATAGGGAGTGTGACCATTTGCTGTACACTGTAGAAGTGTTGTGTGTGATAGGGAGTGTGACCATTTGCTGTACACTGTAGAAGTGTTGTGTGATAGGGAGTGTGACCATTTGCTGTACACTGTAGAAGTGTTAAGTGTGATAGGGAGTGTGACCATTTGCTGTACACTGTAGAAGTGTTGTGTGTGATAGGGAGTGTGACCATTTGCTGGACACTGTAGAAGTGTTAAGTGTGATAGGGAGTGTGACCATTTGCTGTACACTGTAGAAGTGTTAAGTGTGATAGGGAGGGTGACCATTTGCTGTACACTGTAGAAGTGTTAAGTGTGATAGGGAGTGTGACCATTTGCTGTACACTGTAGAAGTGTTGTGTGTGATAGGGAGTGTGACCATTTGCTGTACACTGTAGAAGTGTTGTGTGATAGGGAGTGTGACCATTTGCTGTACACTGTAGAAGTGTTAAGTGTGATAGGGAGTGTGACCATTTGCTGTACACTGTAGAAGTGTTGTGTGTGATAGGGAGTGTGACCATTTGCTGGACACTGTAGAAGTGTTAAGTGTGATAGGGAGTGTGACCATTTGCTGGACACTGTAGAAGTGTTGTGTGATAGGGAGTGTAACCATTTGCTGTACACTGTAGAAGTGTTGTGTGATAGGGAGTGTGACCATTTGCTGTACACTGTAGAAGTGTTAAGTGTGATAGGGAGTGTGACCATTTGCTGTACACTGTAGAAGTGTTAAGTGTGATAGGGAGGGTGACCATTTGCTGTACACTGTAGAAGTGTTAAGTGTGATAGGGAGTGTGACCATTTGCTGTACACTGTAGAAGTGTTGTGTGTGATAGGGAGTGTGACCATTTGCTGTACACTGTAGAAGTGTTGTGTGATAGGGAGTGTGACCATTTGCTGTACACTGTAGAAGTGTTAAGTGTGATAGGGAGTGTGACCATTTGCTGTACACTGTAGAAGTGTTGTGTGTGATAGGGAGTGTGACCATTTGCTGGACACTGTAGAAGTGTTAAGTGTGATAGGGAGTGTGACCATTTGCTGGACACTGTAGAAGTGTTGTGTGATAGGGAGTGTAACCATTTGCTGTACACTGTAGAAGTGTTGTGTGATAGGGAGTGTGACCATTTGCTGTACACTGTAGAAGTGTTAAGTGTGATAGGGAGTGTGACCATTTGCTGTACACTGTAGAAGTGTTAAGTGTGATAGGGAGGGTGACCATTTGCTGTACACTGTAGAAGTGTTAAGTGTGATAGGGAGTGTGACCATTTGCTGTACACTGTAGAAGTGTTGTGTGATAGGGAGTGTGACCATTTGCTGTACACTGTAGAAGTGTTAAGTGTGATAGGGAGTGTGACCATTTGCTGTACACTGTAGAAGTGTTAAGTGTGATAGGGAGTGTGACCATTTGCTGTACACTGTAGAAGTGTTAAGTGTGATAGGGAGTGTGACCATTTGCTGTACACTGTAGAAGTGTTAAGTGTGATAGGGAGTGTGACCATTTGCTGTACACTGTAGAAGTGTTAAGTGTGATAGGGAGTGTGACCATTTGCTGTACACTGTAGAAGTGTTAAGTGTGATAGGGAGTGTGACCATTTGCTGTACACTGTAGAAGTGTTAAGTGTGATAGGGAGTGTGACCATTTGCTGTACACTGTAGAAGTGTTAAGTGTGATAGGGAGTGTGACCATTTGCTGTACACTGTAGAAGTGTTGTGTGATAGGGAGTGTGACCATTTGCTGTACACTGTAGAAGTGTTAAGTGATAGGGAGTGTGACCATTTGCTGTACACTGTAGAAGTGTTGTGTGATAGGGAGTGTGACCATTTGCTGTACACTGTAGAAGTGTTGTGTGATAGGGAGTGTGACCATTTGCTGTACACTGTAGAAGTGTTAAGTGTGATAGGGAGTGTGACCATTTGCTGTACACTGTAGAAGTGTTAAGTGTGATAGGGAGTGTGACCATTTGCTGTACACTGTAGAAGTGTTAAGTGTGATAGGGAGTGTGACCATTTGCTGTACACTGTAGAAGTGTTAAGTGTGATAGGGAGTGTGACCATTTGCTGTACACTGTAGAAGTGTTAAGTGTGATAGGGAGTGTGACCATTTGCTGTACACTGTAGAAGTGTTAAGTGTGATAGGGAGTGTGACCATTTGCTGTACACTGTAGAAGTGTTAAGTGTGATAGGGAGTGTGACCATTTGCTGTACACTGTAGAAGTGTTAAGTGTGATAGGGAGTGTGACCATTTGCTGTACACTGTAGAAGTGTTAAGTGTGATAGGGAGTGTGACCATTTGCTGTACACTGTAGAAGTGTTAAGTGTGATAGGGAGTGTGACCATTTGCTGTACACTGTAGAAGTGTTAAGTGTGATAGGGAGTGTGACCATTTGCTGTACACTGTAGAAGTGTTAAGTGTGATAGGGAGTGTGACCATTTGCTGTACACTGTAGAAGTGTTGTGTGATAGGGAGTGTGACCATTTGCTGTACACTGTAGAAGTGTTGTGTGATAGGGAGTGTGACCATTTGCTGTACACTGTAGAAGTGTTGTGTGATAGGGAGTGTGACCATTTGCTGTACACTGTAGAAGTGTTAAGTGTGATAGGGAGTGTGACCATTTGCTGTACACTGTAGAAGTGTTGTGTGATAGGGAGTGTGACCATTTGCTGTACACTGTAGAAGTGTTGTGTGATAGGGAGTGTGACCATTTGCTGTACACTGTAGAAGTGTTAAGTGTGATAGGGAGTGTGACCATTTGCTGTACACTGTAGAAGTGTTGTGTGATAGGGAGTGTGACCATTTGCTGTACACTGTAGAAGTGTTGTGTGATAGGGAGTGTGACCATTTGCTGTACACTGTAGAAGTGTTGTGTGATAGGGAGTGTGACCATTTGCTGTACACTGTAGAAGTGTTAAGTGTGATAGGGAGTGTGACCATTTGCTGTACACTGTAGAAGTGTTAAGTGTGATAGGGAGTGTGACCATTTGCTGTACACTGTAGAAGTGTTAAGTGTGATAGGGAGTGTGACCATTTGCTGTACACTGTAGAAGTGTTAAGTGTGATAGGGAGTGTGACCATTTGCTGTACACTGTAGAAGTGTTAAGTGTGATAGGGAGTGTGACCATTTGCTGTACACTGTAGAAGTGTTAAGTGTGATAGGGAGTGTGACCATTTGCTGTACACTGTAGAAGTGTTAAGTGTGATAGGGAGTGTGACCATTTGCTGTACACTGTAGAAGTGTTAAGTGTGATAGGGAGTGTGACCATTTGCTGTACACTGTAGAAGTGTTAAGTGTGATAGGGAGTGTGACCATTTGCTGTACACTGTAGAAGTGTTAAGTGTGATAGGGAGTGTGACCATTTGCTGTACACTGTAGAAGTGTTGTGTGTGATAGGGAGTGTGACCATTTGCTGTACACTGTAGAAGTGTTAAGTGTGATAGGGAGTGTGACCATTTGCTGTACACTGTAGAAGTGTTAAGTGTGATAGGGAGTGTGACCATTTGCTGTACACTGTAGAAGTGTTAAGTGTGATAGGGAGTGTGACCATTTGCTGTACACTGTAGAAGTGTTAAGTGTGATAGGGAGTGTGACCATTTGCTGTACACTGTAGAAGTGTTAAGTGTGATAGGGAGTGTGACCATTTGCTGTACACTGTAGAAGTGTTAAGTGTGATAGGGAGTGTGACCATTTGCTGTACACTGTAGAAGTGTTGTGTGATAGGGAGTGTGACCATTTGCTGTACACTGTAGAAGTGTTGTGTGATAGGGAGTGTGACCATTTGCTGTACACTGTAGAAGTGTTGTGTGATAGGGAGTGTGACCATTTGCTGTACACTGTAGAAGTGTTAAGTGTGATAGGGAGTGTGACCATTTGCTGTACACTGTAGAAGTGTTAAGTGTGATAGGGAGTGTGACCATTTGCTGTACACTGTAGAAGTGTTAAGTGTGATAGGGAGTGTGACCATTTGCTGTACACTGTAGAAGTGTTAAGTGTGATAGGGAGTGTGACCATTTGCTGTACACTGTAGAAGTGTTAAGTGTGATAGGGAGTGTGACCATTTGCTGTACACTGTAGAAGTGTTAAGTGTGATAGGGAGTGTGACCATTTGCTGTACACTGTAGAAGTGTTAAGTGTGATAGGGAGTGTGACCATTTGCTGTACACTGTAGAAGTGTTAAGTGTGATAGGGAGTGTGACCATTTGCTGTACACTGTAGAAGTGTTAAGTGTGATAGGGAGTGTGACCATTTGCTGTACACTGTAGAAGTGTTAAGTGTGATAGGGAGTGTGACCATTTGCTGTACACTGTAGAAGTGTTGTGTGTGATAGGGAGTGTGACCATTTGCTGTACACTGTAGAAGTGTTAAGTGTGATAGGGAGTGTGACCATTTGCTGTACACTGTAGAAGTGTTGTGTGATAGGGAGTGTGACCATTTGCTGTCCACTGTAGAAGTGTTAAGTGTGATAGGGAGTGTGACCATTTGCTGTACACTGTAGAAGTGTTAAGTGTGATAGGGAGTGTGACCATTTGCTGTACACTGTAGAAGTGTTGTGTGTGATAGGGAGTGTGACCATTTGCTGTACACTGTAGAAGTGTTAAGTGTGATAGGGAGTGTGACCATTTGCTGTACACTGTAGAAGTGTTGTGTGATAGGGAGTGTGACCATTTGCTGTACACTGTAGAAGTGTTAAGTGTGATAGGGAGTGTGACCATTTGCTGTACACTGTAGAAGTGTTAAGTGTGATAGGGAGTGTGACCATTTGCTGTACACTGTAGAAGTGTTGTGTGATAGGGAGTGTGACCATTTGCTGTACACTGTAGAAGTGTTAAGTGTGATAGGGAGTGTGACCATTTGCTGTACACTGTAGAAGTGTTAAGTGTGATAGGGAGTGTGACCATTTGCTGTACACTGTAGAAGTGTTGTGTGTGATAGGGAGTGTGACCATTTGCTGTACACTGTAGAAGTGTTAAGTGTGATAGGGAGTGTGACCATTTGCTGTACACTGTAGAAGTGTTGTGTGATAGGGAGTGTGACCATTTGCTGTACACTGTAGAAGTGTTAAGTGTGATAGGGAGTGTGACCATTTGCTGTACACTGTAGAAGTGTTAAGTGTGATAGGGAGTGTGACCATTTGCTGTACACTGTAGAAGTGTTGTGTGTGATAGGGAGTGTGACCATTTGCTGTACACTGTAGAAGTGTTAAGTGTGATAGGGAGTGTGACCATTTGCTGTACACTGTAGAAGTGTTGTGTGATAGGGAGTGTGACCATTTGCTGTACACTGTAGAAGTGTTAAGTGTGATAGGGAGTGTGACCATTTGCTGTACACTGTAGAAGTGTTAAGTGTGATAGGGAGTGTGACCATTTGCTGTACACTGTAGAAGTGTTGTGTGACCATTTGCTGTACACTGTAGAAGTGTTAAGTGTGATAGGGAGTGTGACCATTTGCTGTACACTGTAGAAGTGTTAAGTGTGATAGGGAGTGTGACCATTTGCTGTACACTGTAGAAGTGTTGTGTGTGATAGGGAGTGTGACCATTTGCTGTACACTGTAGAAGTGTTAAGTGTGATAGGGAGTGTGACCATTTGCTGTACACTGTAGAAGTGTTGTGTGATAGGGAGTGTGACCATTTGCTGTACACTGTAGAAGTGTTAAGTGTGATAGGGAGTGTGACCATTTGCTGTACACTGTAGAAGTGTTAAGTGTGATAGGGAGTGTGACCATTTGCTGTACACTGTAGAAGTGTTAAGTGTGATAGGGAGTGTGACCATTTGCTGTACACTGTAGAAGTGTTAAGTGTGATAGGGAGTGTGACCATTTGCTGTACACTGTAGAAGTGTTAAGTGTGATAGGGAGTGTGACCATTTGCTGTACACTGTAGAAGTGTTAGTGTGATAGGGAGTGTGACCATTTGCTGTACACTGTAGAAGTGTTAAGTGTGATAGGGAGTGTGACCATTTGCTGTACACTGTAGAAGTGTTAAGTGTGATAGGGAGTGTGACCATTTGCTGTACACTGTAGAAGTGTTAAGTGTGATAGGGAGTGTGACCATTTGCTGTACACTGTAGAAGTGTTAAGTGTGATAGGGAGTGTGACCATTTGCTGTACACTGTAGAAGTGTTAAGTGTGATAGGGAGTGTGACCATTTGCTGTACACTGTAGAAGTGTTGTGTGATAGGGAGTGTGACCATTTGCTGTACACTGTAGAAGTGTTAGTGTGATAGGGAGTGTGACCATTTGCTGTACACTGTAGAAGTGTTAGTGTGATAGGGAGTGTGACCATTTGCTGTACACTGTAGAAGTGTTAAGTGTGATAGGGAGTGTGACCATTTGCTGTACACTGTAGAAGTGTTAAGTGTGATAGGGAGTGTGACCATTTGCTGTACACTGTAGAAGTGTTAAGTGTGATAGGGAGTGTGACCATTTGCTGTACACTGTAGAAGTGTTAAGTGTGATAGGGAGTGTGACCATTTGCTGTACACTGTAGAAGTGTTAAGTGTGATAGGGAGTGTGACCATTTGCTGTACACTGTAGAAGTGTTAAGTGTGATAGGGAGTGTGACCATTTGCTGTACACTGTAGAAGTGTTAAGTGTGATAGGGAGTGTGACCATTTGCTGTACACTGTAGAAGTGTTAAGTGTGATAGGGAGTGTGACCATTTGCTGTACACTGTAGAAGTGTTAGTGTGATAGGGAGTGTGACCATTTGCTGTACACTGTAGAAGTGTTAAGTGTGATAGGGAGTGTGACCATTTGCTGTACACTGTAGAAGTGTTGTGTGATAGGGAGTGTGACCATTTGCTGTACACTGTAGAAGTGTTAAGTGTGATAGGGAGTGTGACCATTTGCTGTACACTGTAGAAGTGTTAAGTGTGATAGGGAGTGTGACCATTTGCTGTACACTGTAGAAGTGTTAAGTGTGATAGGGAGTGTGACCATTTGCTGTACACTGTAGAAGTGTTAAGTGTGATAGGGAGTGTGACCATTTGCTGTACACTGTAGAAGTGTTAAGTGTGATAGGGAGTGTGACCATTTGCTGTACACTGTAGAAGTGTTAAGTGTGATAGGGAGTGTGACCATTTGCTGTACACTGTAGAAGTGTTAAGTGTGATAGGGAGTGTGACCATTTGCTGTACACTGTAGAAGTGTTAAGTGTGATAGGGAGTGTGACCATTTGCTGTACACTGTAGAAGTGTTAAGTGTGATAGGGAGTGTGACCATTTGCTGTACACTGTAGAAGTGTTAAGTGTGATAGGGAGTGTGACCATTTGCTGTACACTGTAGAAGTGTTAAGTGTGATAGGGAGTGTGACCATTTGCTGTACACTGTAGAAGTGTTGTGTGATAGGGAGTGTGACCATTTGCTGTACACTGTAGAAGTGTTAAGTGTGATAGGGAGTGTGACCATTTGCTGTACACTGTAGAAGTGTTAGTGTGATAGGGAGTGTGACCATTTGCTGTACACTGTAGAAGTGTTAAGTGTGATAGGGAGTGTGACCATTTGCTGTACACTGTAGAAGTGTTAAGTGTGATAGGGAGTGTGACCATTTGCTGTACACTGTAGAAGTGTTAAGTGTGATAGGGAGTGTGACCATTTGCTGTACACTGTAGAAGTGTTAAGTGTGATAGGGAGTGTGACCATTTGCTGTACACTGTAGAAGTGTTAAGTGTGATAGGGAGTGTGACCATTTGCTGTACACTGTAGAAGTGTTGTGTGATAGGGAGTGTGACCATTTGCTGTACACTGTAGAAGT
>OZ024758.1:22707404-22747404 GCA_964016885.1 Eledone cirrhosa
ATAGGGAGTGTGACCATTTGCTGTACACTGTAGAAGTGTTAAGTGTGATAGGGAGTGTGACCATTTGCTGTACACTGTAGAAGTGTTAAGTGTGATAGGGAGTGGTGACCATTTGCTGTACCTGTAGAAGTGTTAAGTGTGATAGGGAGTGTGACCATTTGCTGTACACTGTAGAAGTGTTAGTGTGATAGGGAGTGTGACCATTTGCTGTACACTGTAGAAGTGTTAAGTGTGATAGGGAGTGTGACCATTTGCTGTACACTGTAGAAGTGTTAAGTGTGATAGGGAGTGTGACCATTTGCTGTACACTGTAGAAGTGTTAAGTGTGATAGGGAGTGTGACCATTTGCTGTACACTGTAGAAGTGTTAAGTGTGATAGGGACTGTGACCATTTGCTGTACACTGTAGAAGTGTTAAGTGTGATAGGGAGTGTGACCATTTGCTGTACACTGTAGAAGTGTTAAGTGTGATAGGGAGTGTGACCATTTGCTGTACACTGTAGAAGTGTTAAGTGTGATAGGGAGTGTGACCATTTGCTGTACACTGTAGAAGTGTTAAGTGTGATAGGGAGTGTGACCATTTGCTGTACACTGTAGAAGTGTTAAGTGTGATAGGGAGTGTGACCATTTGCTGTACACTGTAGAAGTGTTAAGTGTGATAGGGACTGTGACCATTTGCTGTACACTGTAGAAGTGTTAAGTGTGATAGGGAGTGTGACCATTTGCTGTACACTGTAGAAGTGTTAAGTGTGATAGGGAGTGTGACCATTTGCTGTACACTGTAGAAGTGTTAAGTGTGATAGGGAGTGTGACCATTTGCTGTACACTGTAGAAGTGTTAAGTGTGATAGGGAGTGTGACCATTTGCTGTACACTGTAGAAGTGTTAAGTGTGAT
The DNA here is from genome assembly GCA_964016885.1 of Eledone cirrhosa. Lineage (NCBI taxonomy): Eukaryota > Metazoa > Mollusca > Cephalopoda > Octopoda > Eledonidae > Eledone > Eledone cirrhosa. The sequence continues at coordinate 22,708,299 of OZ024758.1, forward strand.
AGGGAGTGTGACCATTTGCTGTACACTGTAGAAGTGTTAAGTGTGATAGGGAGTGTGACCATTTGCTGTACACTGTAGAAGTGTTAAGTGTGATAGGGAGTGTGACCATTTGCTGTACACTGTAGAAGTGTTAAGTGTGATAGGGAGTGTGACCATTTGCTGTACACTGTAGAAGTGTTAAGTGTGATAGGGAGTGTGACCATTTGCTGTACACTGTAGAAGTGTTAAGTGTGATAGGGAGTGTGACCATTTGCTGTACACTGTAGAAGTGTTAAGTGTGATAGGGACTGTGACCATTTGCTGTACACTGTAGAAGTGTTAAGTGTGATAGGGAGTGTGACCATTTGCTGTACACTGTAGAAGTGTTAAGTGTGATAGGGAGTGTGACCATTTGCTGTACACTGTAGAAGTGTTAAGTGTGATAGGGAGTGTGACCATTTGCTGTACACTGTAGAAGTGTTAAGTGTGATAGGGAGTGTGACCATTTGCTGTACACTGTAGAAGTGTTAAGTGTGATAGGGAGTGTGACCATTTGCTGTACACTGTAGAAGTGTAGTGTGATAGGGAGTGTGACCATTTGCTGTACACTGTAGAAGTGTTAAGTGTGATAGGGAGTGTGACCATTTGCTGTACACTGTAGAAGTGTTAAGTGTGATAGGGAGTGTGACCATTTGCTGTACACTGTAGAAGTGTTAAGTGTGATAGGGAGTGTGACCATTTGCTGTACACTGTAGAAGTGTTAAGTGTGATAGGGAGTGTGACCATTTGCTGTACACTGTAGAAGTGTTAGTGTGATAGGGAGTGTGACCATTTGCTGTACACTGTAGAAGTGTTAAGTGTGATAGGGAGTGTGACCATTTGCTGTACACTGTAGAAGTGTTAAGTGTGATAGGGAGTGTGACCATTTGCTGTACACTGTAGAAGTGTTAAGTGTGATAGGGAGTGTGACCATTTGCTGTACACTGTAGAAGTGTTAAGTGTGATAGGGAGTGTGACCATTTGCTGTACACTGTAGAAGTGTTAAGTGTGATAGGGAGTGTGACCATTTGCTGTACACTGTAGAAGTGTTAAGTGTGATAGGGAGTGTGACCATTTGCTGTACACTGTAGAAGTGTTAAGTGTGATAGGGAGTGTGACCATTTGCTGTACACTGTAGAAGTGTTAAGTGTGATAGGGAGTGTGACCATTTGCTGTACACTGTAGAAGTGTTAAGTGTGATAGGGAGTGTGACCATTTGCTGTACACTGTAGAAGTGTTAAGTGTGATAGGGAGTGTGACCATTTGCTGTACACTGTAGAAGTGTTAAGTGTGATAGGGAGTGTGACCATTTGCTGTACACTGTAGAAGTGTTGTGTGATAGGGAGTGTGACCATTTGCTGTACACTGTAGAAGTGTTAAGTGTGATAGGGAGTGTGACCATTTGCTGTACACTGTAGAAGTGTTGTGTGATAGGGAGTGTGACCATTTGCTGTACACTGTAGAAGTGTTAAGTGTGATAGGGAGTGTGACCATTTGCTGTACACTGTAGAAGTGTTGTGTGATAGGGAGTGTGACCATTTGCTGTACACTGTAGAAGTGTTAAGTGTGATAGGGAGTGTGACCATTTGCTGTACACTGTAGAAGTGTTAGTGTGATAGGGAGTGTGACCATTTGCTGTACACTGTAGAAGTGTTAAGTGTGATAGGGAGTGTGACCATTTGCTGTACACTGTAGAAGTGTTAAGTGTGATAGGGAGTGTGACCATTTGCTGTACACTGTAGAAGTGTTAAGTGTGATAGGGAGTGTGACCATTTGCTGTACACTGTAGAAGTGTTAGTGTGATAGGGAGTGTGACCATTTGCTGTACACTGTAGAAGTGTAAGTGTGATAGGGAGTGTGACCATTTGCTGTACACTGTAGAAGTGTTAGTGTGATAGGGAGTGTGACCATTTGCTGTACACTGTAGAAGTGTTAAGTGTGATAGGGAGTGTGACCATTTGCTGTACACTGTAGAAGTGTTAAGTGTGATAGGGAGTGTGACCATTTGCTGTACACTGTAGAAGTGTTGTGTGATAGGGAGTGTGACCATTTGCTGTACACTGTAGAAGTGTTAGTGTGATAGGGAGTGTGACCATTTGCTGTACACTGTAGAAGTGTTAAGTGTGATAGGGAGTGTGACCATTTGCTGTACACTGTAGAAGTGTTAAGTGTGATAGGGAGTGTGACCATTTGCTGTACACTGTAGAAGTGTTAAGTGTGATAGGGAGTGTGACCATTTGCTGTACACTGTAGAAGTGTTAAGTGTGATAGGGAGTGTGACCATTTGCTGTACACTGTAGAAGTGTAGTGTGATAGGGAGTGTGACCATTTGCTGTACACTGTAGAAGTGTTAAGTGTGATAGGGAGTGTGACCATTTGCTGTACACTGTAGAAGTGTTAGTGTGATAGGGAGTGTGACCATTTGCTGTACACTGTAGAAGTGTTAAGTGTGATAGGGAGTGTGACCATTTGCTGTACACTGTAGAAGTGTTAAGTGTGATAGGGAGTGTGACCATTTGCTGTACACTGTAGAAGTGTTAAGTGTGATAGGGAGTGTGACCATTTGCTGTACACTGTAGAAGTGTTAAGTGTGATAGGGAGTGTGACCATTTGCTGTACACTGTAGAAGTGTTGTGTGATAGGGAGTGTGACCATTTGCTGTACACTGTAGAAGTGTTAAGTGTGATAGGGAGTGTGACCATTTGCTGTACACTGTAGAAGTGTTAGTGTGATAGGGAGTGTGACCATTTGCTGTACACTGTAGAAGTGTTAAGTGTGATAGGGAGTGTGACCATTTGCTGTACACTGTAGAAGTGTTAAGTGTGATAGGGAGTGTGACCATTTGCTGTACACTGTAGAAGTGTTAGTGTGATAGGGAGTGTGACCATTTGCTGTACACTGTAGAAGTGTTAAGTGTGATAGGGAGTGTGACCATTTGCTGTACACTGTAGAAGTGTTAGTGTGATAGGGAGTGTGACCATTTGCTGTACACTGTAGAAGTGTTGTGTGATAGGGAGTGTGACCATTTGCTGTACACTGTAGAAGTGTTAAGTGTGATAGGGAGTGTGACCATTTGCTGTACACTGTAGAAGTGTTAAGTGTGATAGGGAGTGTGACCATTTGCTGTACACTGTAGAAGTGTTAAGTGTGATAGGGAGTGTGACCATTTGCTGTACACTGTAGAAGTGTTAAGTGTGATAGGGAGTGTGACCATTTGCTGTACACTGTAGAAGTGTTAGTGTGATAGGGAGTGTGACCATTTGCTGTACACTGTAGAAGTGTTAAGTGTGATAGGGAGTGTGACCATTTGCTGTACACTGTAGAAGTGTTGTGTGATAGGGAGTGTGACCATTTGCTGTACACTGTAGAAGTGTTAAGTGTGATAGGGAGTGTGACCATTTGCTGTACACTGTAGAAGTGTTAAGTGTGATAGGGAGTGTGACCATTTGCTGTACACTGTAGAAGTGTTGTGTGATAGGGAGTGTGACCATTTGCTGTACACTGTAGAAGTGTTAGTGTGATAGGGAGTGTGACCATTTGCTGTACACTGTAGAAGTGTTAGTGTGATAGGGAGTGTGACCATTTGCTGTACACTGTAGAAGTGTTAGTGTGATAGGGAGTGTGACCATTTGCTGTACACTGTAGAAGTGTTAAGTGTGATAGGGAGTGTGACCATTTGCTGTACACTGTAGAAGTGTTAGTGTGATAGGGAGTGTGACCATTTGCTGTACACTGTAGAAGTGTTAAGTGTGATAGGGAGTGTGACCATTTGCTGTACACTGTAGAAGTGTTAAGTGTGATAGGGAGTGTGACCATTTGCTGTACACTGTAGAAGTGTTAGTGTGATAGGGAGTGTGACCATTTGCTGTACACTGTAGAAGTGTTAAGTGTGATAGGGAGTGTGACCATTTGCTGTACACTGTAGAAGTGTTAGTGTGATAGGGAGTGTGACCATTTGCTGTACACTGTAGAAGTGTTAAGTGTGATAGGGAGTGTGACCATTTGCTGTACACTGTAGAAGTGTTAAGTGTGATAGGGAGTGTGACCATTTGCTGTACACTGTAGAAGTGTTAGTGTGATAGGGAGTGTGACCATTTGCTGTACACTGTAGAAGTGTTAAGTGTGATAGGGAGTGTGACCATTTGCTGTACACTGTAGAAGTGTTAAGTGTGATAGGGAGTGTGACCATTTGCTGTACACTGTAGAAGTGTTAAGTGTGATAGGGAGTGTGACCATTTGCTGTACACTGTAGAAGTGTTAAGTGTGATAGGGAGTGTGACCATTTGCTGTACACTGTAGAAGTGTTAAGTGTGATAGGGAGTGTGACCATTTGCTGTACACTGTAGAAGTGTTAAGTGTGATAGGGAGTGTGACCATTTGCTGTACACTGTAGAAGTGTTAAGTGTGATAGGGAGTGTGACCATTTGCTGTACACTGTAGAAGTGTTAAGTGTGATAGGGAGTGTGACCATTTGCTGTACACTGTAGAAGTGTTAGTGTGATAGGGAGTGTGACCATTTGCTGTACACTGTAGAAGTGTTAAGTGTGATAGGGAGTGTGACCATTTGCTGTACACTGTAGAAGTGTTAGTGTGATAGGGAGTGTGACCATTTGCTGTACACTGTAGAAGTGTTAAGTGTGATAGGGAGTGTGACCATTTGCTGTACACTGTAGAAGTGTTAAGTGTGATAGGGAGTGTGACCATTTGCTGTACACTGTAGAAGTGTTAAGTGTGATAGGGAGTGTGACCATTTGCTGTACACTGTAGAAGTGTTAAGTGTGATAGGGAGTGTGACCATTTGCTGTACACTGTAGAAGTGTTAAGTGTGATAGGGAGTGTGACCATTTGCTGTACACTGTAGAAGTGTTAAGTGTGATAGGGAGTGTGACCATTTGCTGTACACTGTAGAAGTGTTAGTGTGATAGGGAGTGTGACCATTTGCTGTACACTGTAGAAGTGTTAAGTGTGATAGGGAGTGTGACCATTTGCTGTACACTGTAGAAGTGTTAAGTGTGATAGGGAGTGTGACCATTTGCTGTACACTGTAGAAGTGTTAAGTGTGATAGGGAGTGTGACCATTTGCTGTACACTGTAGAAGTGTTAAGTGTGATAGGGAGTGTGACCATTTGCTGTACACTGTAGAAGTGTTAAGTGTGATAGGGAGTGTGACCATTTGCTGTACACTGTAGAAGTGTTGTGTGATAGGGAGTGTGACCATTTGCTGTACACTGTAGAAGTGTTAAGTGTGATAGGGAGTGTGACCATTTGCTGTACACTGTAGAAGTGTTAAGTGTGATAGGGAGTGTGACCATTTGCTGTACACTGTAGAAGTGTTAAGTGTGATAGGGAGTGTGACCATTTGCTGTACACTGTAGAAGTGTTGTGTGATAGGGAGTGTGACCATTTGCTGTACACTGTAGAAGTGTTAAGTGTGATAGGGAGTGTGACCATTTGCTGTACACTGTAGAAGTGTTAAGTGTGATAGGGAGTGTGACCATTTGCTGTACACTGTAGAAGTGTTGTGTGATAGGGAGTGTGACCATTTGCTGTACACTGTAGAAGTGTTAAGTGTGATAGGGAGTGTGACCATTTGCTGTACACTGTAGAAGTGTTGTGTGATAGGGAGTGTGACCATTTGCTGTACACTGTAGAAGTGTTAAGTGTGATAGGGAGTGTGACCATTTGCTGTACACTGTAGAAGTGTTAAGTGTGATAGGGAGTGTGACCATTTGCTGTACACTGTAGAAGTGTTGTGTGATAGGGAGTGTGACCATTTGCTGTACACTGTAGAAGTGTTAAGTGTGATAGGGAGTGTGACCATTTGCTGTACACTGTAGAAGTGTTGTGTGATAGGGAGTGTGACCATTTGCTGTACACTGTAGAAGTGTTAAGTGTGATAGGGAGTGTGACCATTTGCTGTACACTGTAGAAGTGTTGTGTGATAGGGAGTGTGACCATTTGCTGTACACTGTAGAAGTGTTGTGTGATAGGGAGTGTGACCATTTGCTGTACACTGTAGAAGTGTTAAGTGTGATAGGGAGTGTGACCATTTGCTGTACACTGTAGAAGTGTTGTGTGATAGGGAGTGTGACCATTTGCTGTACACTGTAGAAGTGTTAAGTGTGATAGGGAGTGTGACCATTTGCTGTACACTGTAGAAGTGTTGTGTGATAGGGAGTGTGACCATTTGCTGTACACTGTAGAAGTGTTAAGTGTGATAGGGAGTGTGACCATTTGCTGTACACTGTAGAAGTGTTAAGTGTGATAGGGAGTGTGACCATTTGCTGTACACTGTAGAAGTGTTAAGTGTGATAGGGAGTGTGACCATTTGCTGTACACTGTAGAAGTGTTAAGTGTGATAGGGAGTGTGACCATTTGCTGTACACTGTAGAAGTGTTGTGTGATAGGGAGTGTGACCATTTGCTGTACACTGTAGAAGTGTTAAGTGTGATAGGGAGTGTGACCATTTGCTGTACACTGTAGAAGTGTTGTGTGATAGGGAGTGTGACCATTTGCTGTACACTGTAGAAGTGTTAAGTGTGATAGGGAGTGTGACCATTTGCTGTACACTGTAGAAGTGTTGTGTGATAGGGAGTGTGACCATTTGCTGTACACTGTAGAAGTGTTAAGTGTGATAGGGAGTGTGACCATTTGCTGTACACTGTAGAAGTGTTGTGTGATAGGGAGTGTGACCATTTGCTGTACACTGTAGAAGTGTTAAGTGTGATAGGGAGTGTGACCATTTGCTGTACACTGTAGAAGTGTTAAGTGTGATAGGGAGTGTGACCATTTGCTGTACACTGTAGAAGTGTTAAGTGTGATAGGGAGTGTGACCATTTGCTGTACACTGTAGAAGTGTTAAGTGTGATAGGGAGTGTGACCATTTGCTATACACTGTAGAAGTGTTGTGTGATAGGGAGTGTGACCATTTGCTGTACACTGTAGAAGTGTTAAGTGTGATAGGGAGTGTGACCATTTGCTGTACACTGTAGAAGTGTTGTGTGATAGGGAGTGTGACCATTTGCTGTACACTGTAGAAGTGTTAAGTGTGATAGGGAGTGTGACCATTTGCTGTACACTGTAGAAGTGTTAAGTGTGATAGGGAGTGTGACCATTTGCTGTACACTGTAGAAGTGTTAAGTGTGATAGGGAGTGTGACCATTTGCTGTACACTGTAGAAGTGTTGTGTGACCATTTGCTGTACACTGTAGAAGTGTTAAGTGTGATAGGGAGTGTGACCATTTGCTGTACACTGTAGAAGTGTTAAGTGATAGGGAGTGTGACCATTTGCTGTACACTGTAGAAGTGTTGTGTGATAGGGAGTGTGACCATTTGCTGTACACTGTAGAAGTGTTGTGTGATAGGGAGTGTGACCATTTGCTGTACACTGTAGAAGTGTTAAGTGTGATAGGGAGTGTGACCATTTGCTGTACACTGTAGAAGTGTTAAGTGTGATAGGGAGTGTGACCATTTGCTGTACACTGTAGAAGTGTTAAGTGTGATAGGGAGTGTGACCATTTGCTGTACACTGTAGAAGTGTTAAGTGTGATAGGGAGTGTGACCATTTGCTGTACACTGTAGAAGTGTTAAGTGTGATAGGGAGTGTGACCATTTGCTGTACACTGTAGAAGTGTTGTGTGATAGGGAGTGTGACCATTTGTTGTACACTGTAGAAGTGTTGTGTGATAGGGAGTGTGACCATTTGCTGTACACTGTAGAAGTGTTAAGTGTGATAGGGAGTGTGACCATTTGCTGTACACTGTAGAAGTGTTAAGTGTGATAGGGAGTGTGACCATTTGCTGTACACTGTAGAAGTGTTAAGTGTGATAGGGAGTGTGACCATTTGCTGTACACTGTAGAAGTGTTGTGTGATAGGGAGTGTGACCATTTGCTGTACACTGTAGAAGTGTTAAGTGTGATAGGGAGTGTGACCATTTGCTGTACACTGTAGAAGTGTTAAGTGTGATAGGGAGTGTGACCATTTGCTGTACACTGTAGAAGTGTTAAGTGTGATAGGGAGTGTGACCATTTGCTGTACACTGTAGAAGTGTTGTGTGATAGGGAGTGTGACCATTTGCTGTACACTGTAGAAGTGTTAAGTGTGATAGGGAGTGTGACCATTTGCTGTACACTGTAGAAGTGTTGTGTGATAGGGAGTGTGACCATTTGCTGTACACTGTAGAAGTGTTGTGTGACAGGGAGTGTGACCATTTGCTGTACACTGTAGAAGTGTTAAGTGTGATAGGGAGTGTGACCATTTGCTGTACACTGTAGAAGTGTTAAGTGTGATAGGGAGTGTGACCATTTGCTGTACACTGTAGAAGTGTTGTGTGATAGGGAGTGTGACCATTTGCTGTACACTGTAGAAGTGTTAAGTGTGATAGGGAGTGTGACCATTTGCTGTACACTGTAGAAGTGTTGTGTGATAGGGAGTGTGACCATTTGCTGTACACTGTAGAAGTGTTGTGTGACAGGGAGTGTGACCATTTGCTGTACACTGTAGAAGTGTTAAGTGTGATAGGGAGTGTGACCATTTGCTGTACACTGTAGAAGTGTTAAGTGTGATAGGGAGTGTGACCATTTGCTGTACACTGTAGAAGTGTTGTGTGATAGGGAGTGTGACCATTTGCTGTACACTGTAGAAGTGTTAAGTGTGATAGGGAGTGTGACCATTTGCTGTACACTGTAGAAGTGTTGTGTGATAGGGAGTGTGACCATTTGCTGTACACTGTAGAAGTGTTAAGTGTGATAGGGAGTGTGACCATTTGCTGTACACTGTAGAAGTGTTAAGTGTGATAGGGAGTGTGACCATTTGCTGTACACTGTAGAAGTGTTGTGTGATAGGGAGTGTGACCATTTGCTGTACACTGTAGAAGTGTTAAGTGTGATAGGGAGTGTGACCATTTGCTGTACACTGTAGAAGTGTTAAGTGTGATAGGGAGTGTGACCATTTGCTGTACACTGTAGAAGTGTTAAGTGTGATAGGGAGTGTGACCATTTGCTGTACACTGTAGAAGTGTTAAGTGTGATAGGGAGTGTGACCATTTGCTGTACACTGTAGAAGTGTTAAGTGTGATAGGGAGTGTGACCATTTGCTGTACACTGTAGAAGTGTTAAGTGTGATAGGGAGTGTGACCATTTGCTGTACACTGTAGAAGTGTTAAGTGTGATAGGGAGTGTGACCATTTGCTGTACACTGTAGAAGTGTTAAGTGTGATAGGGAGTGTGACCATTTGCTGTACACTGTAGAAGTGTTAAGTGTGATAGGGAGTGTGACCATTTGCTGTACACTGTAGAAGTGTTAAGTGTGATAGGGAGTGTGACCATTTGCTGTACACTGTAGAAGTGTTAAGTGTGATAGGGAGTGTGACCATTTGCTGTACACTGTAGAAGTGTTAAGTGTGATAGGGAGTGTGACCATTTGCTGTACACTGTAGAAGTGTTAAGTGTGATAGGGAGTGTGACCATTTGCTGTACACTGTAGAAGTGTTAAGTGTGATAGGGAGTGTGACCATTTGCTGTACACTGTAGAAGTGTTAAGTGTGATAGGGAGTGTGACCATTTGCTGTACACTGTAGAAGTGTTAAGTGTGATAGGGAGTGTGACCATTTGCTGTACACTGTAGAAGTGTTAAGTGTGATAGGGAGTGTGACCATTTGCTGTACACTGTAGAAGTGTTAAGTGTGATAGGGAGTGTGACCATTTGCTGTACACTGTAGAAGTGTTGTGTGACAGGGAGTGTGACCATTTGCTGTACACTGTAGAAGTGTTAAGTGTGATAGGGAGTGTGACCATTTGCTGTACACTGTAGAAGTGTTGTGTGATAGGGAGTGTGACCATTTGCTGTACACTGTAGAAGTGTTAAGTGTGATAGGGAGTGTGACCATTTGCTGTACACTGTAGAAGTGTTGTGTGATAGGGAGTGTGACCATTTGCTGTACACTGTAGAAGTGTTAAGTGTGATAGGGAGTGTGACCATTTGCTGTACACTGTAGAAGTGTTGTGTGATAGGGAGTGTGACCATTTGCTGTACACTGTAGAAGTGTTAAGTGTGATAGGGAGTGTGACCAACCGTGACAACAAGAAAAGAAAACAAAAAAGAACTACGATAAAAAAAAAAAAAAACTGGAACGTGTAAAGAACAAAGAAAAATGAGGAGATGACGACGTTGGCATCACAAGCCATATTGTAGGCAACTTATCTAGCAGAACTGATAGAGGGCAGAGAGAGGGTGGGGAGAGGGTAGAGAGAGGGTGGGGAGAGAGTAGAGGGTAGGGAGACAGTAGGGAGAGGATAGAGGGTAGGGAGACAGTAGGGAGAGGGTAGAGAGAGGATAGAGGGTAGGGAGAGAGTAGAGGGTAGGGAGAGGGTAGAGGGTAGAGGTAGGGAGAGGGTAGGGAGAGGGTAGGGGTAGGGAGAGAGTAGAGGGTAGAGAGAGGGTGGTGGTAATTCAGTCCTGCTGTTAAAACATCTCTGGTAAGGATGGCCCAAGAAAAGTGACCAGGTCCACACAGTCAAGATGTCAGGAGAGAAGAGATATCTATTTACAATAACAACAAGAAAGATAAAAAAAAACATGCAGAGAAAAATAACAAAAAAAAAACGCAGAAAAGAAAAGGAGAAAGAGGACATGCAGAAAAATGGATTTAGGCAGTGGTGGTGGTTGTTTGTGGTGTGTGTATGGTGGTGGTGGTTGTTTGTGGTGTGTGTGTATGGTTGTGGTTGGTTGTTTTTGACTGTGTCAGATAAGGAAGTAGTGTAATGTGTGGCAAGGAACTGTGAGCCAACATTGAACAGGATGTAAAATGATAAGAGACACACATACACACAGGGTGTCCCCAAAAAATGTATACATACTTCAACAGCAGTCTAATAAAAATTGCCTATACCTTAACCAAAGTGTCTATACATTTTTGTGGGGGACACCCTGTAAATAAGGCTGAAATTAAAAAGCTATAACCCCACAAGTATACACCATATGATACATTCTAGAGCTGTGAAGCTATACCCAATGACTTGTGACTCACACCCTGCACATAGGCGCAGAACTCCTGACCCTCGAGTTATTGGACTGGCTTTGCAAAAAGTCTGTCTTGAGCTTGGAGGTCCACCAGGTCAATGCTTATCCCAGTTTCCATTGTGTGACGCAACAGAGTTCAACTCTCCCCTGGACAGGATGCCAGTCCATTGCAGGTTTAAACCTCAGCATTTTAGCTGAGTATACTGGAGCAACGTGAAATGAAGAGTTTTGCTCAAGAACACAACACACAACCCAGTCTAGGAATTGACCCCACAACATTATGACTGTAAGACCAATTCCTTTACCACTAGAGCATGTAGCTATTACTGGTACATAGTTTCTGCTGAGTATACTGGAGCAACGTGAAATGAAGAGTTTTGCTCAAGAACACAACACACAACCCAGCCCAGGAATTGAACCCACAACATGATTGTAAGTTAAACACACTTACCACTAGGTCATGCACCTCCACTGTAATAAAGCATATATCACTAACTATTTTTCAAAGTTTGTTTCTCCTGTTTGTACAGCCAAATCTATACACGGGTATATAGGTTTGGACTGGTAGAGAGGATAGCTAAGAAGTACTGAGAAAGTGTGGAAGGAAGGGCCGACAAGAGTTCTGTGAAAAATATCAACCCTTTAGCATTTGAACTGGCCATATCTGGACAGAATAGAATTCTCTCACCTCTTTCTGTTCAAACTGGTCGCCCATACTGATGTTAAGGTATTGTTCTCAAAATAAATAATATCACAATCTCATAGATTCGATATTATGTGAGATAATTGTAAAGTAAAGCCATTAGCTGAAAATTATAGTATATATAGAGTAATGTAAATGGTAAAGGGTTAACCCTTTAGCATTTAAACCAGCCATATCCAGTCAGAATTCTCTCACCTCTTTCTGTTCAAACAAGCTGTAACTGGCAACTCGTACTGATGTTAAGGTATTATTCTCAAAATAAATATAAAAATCTTGTAGCTTTGATATTATGTGAGATAATTATGTGAGGAAAAGCCTTTACTGCAAAAATATAATAGTAAATATAGAGTAATGTAAATGGTAATGGGTTAAAGGCACCAGGAAGTTGGGTTGCAAAGAAAATGAAAGAAATCTATAGGTTGGTGGTGAAAGAAAACTGTATTCCAGGGGGTTGGGAATTGAATACTTGTATCATGTAGGCATCATGACAAAAAGCACCCAGTCAACACTGTAAAGCAGTCATGTAGCTGTTACAACAAAAAAACACCCAGTCTACACTGTAATATGGTCGTGTAGGTGTCACGACAAAAAGCACCCAGTCCACACTGTAATGTGGGTCGTGTAGGTGTTATGACAAAAAGCACCCAGTCCACACTGTAATGTGGGTCGTGTAGGTGTCACGACAAAAAGCACCCAGTCCACACTGTAATGTGGGTCGTGTAGGTGTCACAACAAAAAGCACCCAGTCCACACTGTAATGTGGGTCGTGTAGGTGTCACAACAAAAAGCACCCAGTCCACACTGTAATGTGGTTGTATAGGTGTCATGACAAAAAACACCCAGTCCACACTGTAATGTAGTCGTGTAGGTGTCACGACAAAAAGCACCCAGTCCACACTGTAATGTGGTTGTATAGGTGTCATGACAAAAAACACCCAGTCCACACTGTAATGTAGTCGTGTAGGTGTCACGACAAAAAGCACCTCGTCCACACTGTAATGATCATACCCTATGACTGGTGCAGCAGTATATGCAATTGCTACAAGGGAAAAGGTGATGCACTGTCATAGAGGGACTACAAGACATAAAACTGATGGACCAAATAATGAAAATTACAGAAAGAGTTTTAACACAACTAATTAGGTAAAGAATCAAATTAGATAAAATGCAGTTTGGTTTTGCTGCCCTCTTCTTAGTGAGACAACTACAAGAGAAGTTACGGGTAAGCTACTAGAGCTAGCTTTTGTTGATCTGGAGAAGGCCTTTGACGGAGTACCATGATGTGTTACCTGGTGGTCCTTAGGGAAACTAGGTGTAAAATGGCTTGTGAGAGCAGTGCAAGCCATGTCTAGAGGAGCTACCAGTAAGGTGATAGTAGGTCATGAGTTTTGTGAAGAATTCAGTGTACAAGTAGGTAGGTGTGGAGCAGGGCTCAGACATCAGTCCACTTCTGTTTCTTATAGTTCTCCAGGTTTTAACAGAAGAGTTTAAGACAGGCTATCCACTGGAACTTTTGTATGCTGATAACATGGTTCTTATATCGAAATCTGTGGAAGAGCTCCAACTTTGGAAGCAGAACTTATGAGTCAAAAAGGGCTTAGAGTAAATTTGGGCACCACCAAGAACACAACACACAACCCAGTCCAGGAATGGAATCCACATTATGATTGAAAGTCCAACACCTTTACCACTAGGCCAAACACTTCCACTGAGGTGCTTTTACAAGAGCCATTAAAAGGAAAAAATTACATTAAACTTTACTTAGAAAAAACCCAACAAACCCAACAATAACGCTTTTTCTACTTATATGAATGTTCTATAATGTCTCTAAGCCAGCTCTGTTTCAACTGTCATCTTCAACTAATTCATTCCACATGTATTATTTAGCAGACAACTAAATAAGTATCAGTATAGTATAGAGTTATCTCCCTGGGTTTCAGTAAACGGTAAAAGCAGTAATGTAGTTAGTTAGTATAGCTATATATCTAAAACAGAGAATGTCTGTATGTCTCCCTAAAACTTGAGAACCACCCAACCGATTATTTTCAAACTTTACACATGTAGCATTTATGGTACTGTGAGTGTTTCAAATTTCAAATTTTAAAATTTTCAATGCCCTAGGGACTGCATTAGGTGATTTAACGATCTCTCTCTATAATTCTTAGTCTTTCTTTTTAGATAGATACAGATATAACGTTGCGCCCTTTTAATATCTGTCTGTATGTCTGCCTGTCTGCATTACAACATTATGATGCTGTGTGTATATATGTATATATAGTGTGTGTGTGTGTGTGTGTGTGTGTATATATATGTATATATATATATATATATATATATATATATATATATATATATAGTGTGTGTAACGTTTACTTCTGCGTTCACAGATTGATTTTTTTAGTTTCAGAAGATCCCGTTGAGGGTAAAAGCAGCGATTCTTTGCTTAAACTTTAATCTGCTATTTTAATCATCATCATTTTACGTCCGCTTTTCCCTGCTTGCAAGGGTGGGACGGGAACTGATTCTGGCTTGATTTCTACAGCTCGATGTCCTTCCTAACACCAACCTCATTTACAATGAGTGGTGGGTGCTTTTTTTTTTTTCTGTGGTGCCGACACGTCCACTTTACAGTGTGGGCTGGGTGCTTTTTTTGCTGTTGAATGGCTGAGTAAACTGGAGCAATGTGAAATAAAGTGTCTTGCTCAAGGAAACAACACATCACCCGGTCTGAGAAGTGAACTCACAACCTTTCGATTGCAAGCCCATTGCTCTAACCACTAAGCCATGTGCCTCCATATATATATATAATTATATATTCGTGTAGATATTTTTGCATACACAATAACAAAATATAAACAAACGTATTTATTTCACGAGGCTCGATAAGGATAAATATATATCAAATATATAAGAACCCTAGAGCAAATCCCGAGCAACGCCGGGCCATTCTGCTAGTAGTAACTAAAAGAAACATGGGAGGTGAGAGAGAGAGAGAGAGAGAGAGAGAGAGAGAGAGAGAAAGAGAAAGAGAGAGAAAGAAAAAGAGAGAGAGCTATAGGCAGACTTTAAGATCATTTGTGAATTTATAGGTTTCCATTTTAATAGGACAACAGGTTTTGGGCAATAAAGCTTTAACACTGCTTTGAACTTTGACATTAAGCTGACCTTTAGGACAGTTAAACTTTGAAATATCATTAAATAATTCTATCCATGAGGAAATATAATAAAATAAAAAAATAAAATGGTTTATAGCTCCACTAAATACATTCTAAACAACACTTGATTTAGTAACACAACTCACATTACACACTCTTCTACTAATAATATAGAAGAAGCTTTTAAAACAAACAATAATATTCTAGTGTTCTTTGCCCCAGGACCACATCCCTGCTGACTGCCCACAAATGCGAGTCCCATAAGGTGGAGTAGCTGTTCCACCGCACCTCTCTCACCATCTTTCGGCGTTCTTGGCCCCCTGACAAAACACCCCTGTTCACTGCAATCGGAGCAGAGTTAGTTGCTTGCAGGTGTGAGGTGGACTGACTGATCCAGCATGCCTTCCTCAGATCTTTCGGCATTCTTAGCCCCCAGACAAAACACCCCTGTTCACTGCAATCAAAGCAGAGTTAGTTGCTTGCAGGTGTCAAGTGGACTGGCTGATCCAGCATGCCTTCCTCAGCATCTTCTGGTGTTCTTCGCCCCCAGACAAAGCATCCCTCTTCACTGCTATCGGAGCTCAGCATCTTCTGGTGTTCTTTGCCCCCAGACAAAGCATCCCTCTTCACTGCTATTGGAGCTCAGCATCTTCTGGTGTTCTTTGCCCCCAGACAAAGCATCCCTCTTCACTGCTATCGGAGCTCAGCATCTTCTGGTGTTCTTTGCCCCCAGACAAAACATCCCTCTTCACTGCTATTGGAGCTCAGCATCTTCTGGTGTTCTTTGCCCCCAGACAAAGCATCCCTCTTCACTGCTATCGGAGCTCAGCATCTTCTGGTGTTCTTTGCCCCCAGACAAAACATCCCTCTTCACTGCTATCCGAGCTCAGCATCTTCTGGTGTTCTTCGCCCCCAGACAAAGCATCCCTCTTCACTGCTATCGGAGCTCAGCATCTTCTGGTGTTCTTTGCCCCCAGACAAAGCATCCCTCTTCACTGCTATCGGAGCTCAGCATCTTCTGGTGTTCTTTGCCCCCAGACAAAGCATCCCTCTTCACTGCTATCGGAGCTCAGCATCTTCTGGTGTTCTTTGCCCCCAGACAAAACATCCCTCTTCACTGCTATCCGAGCTCAGCATCTTCTGGTGTTCTTCGCCCCCAGACAAAGCATCCCTCTTCACTGCTATCGGAGCTCAGCATCTTCTGGTGTTCTTCGCCCCCAGACAAAACATCCCTCTTCACTGCTATCCGAGCTCAGCATCTTCTGGTGTTCTTCGCCCCCAGACAAAGCATCCCTCTTCACTGCTATCGGAGCTCAGCATCTTCTGGTGTTCTTCGCCCCCAGACAAAACATCCCTCTTCACTGCTATCCGAGCTCAGCATCTTCTGGTGTTCTTCGCCCCCAGACAAAGCATCCCTCTTCACTGCTATCGGAGCTCAGCATCTTCTGGTGTTCTTCGCCCCCAGACAAAACATCCCTCTTCACTGCTATCAGAGCTCAGCATCTTCTGGTGTTCTTTTCCCCCAGACAAAGCATCCCTCTTCACTGCTATCCGAGCTCAGCATCTTCTGGTGTTCTTTGCCCCCAGACAAAACATCCCTCTTCACTGCTATCGGAGCTCAGCATCTTCTGGTGTTCTTCGCACCCAGACAAAGCATCCCTCTTCACTGCTATCGGAGCTCAGCATCTTCTGGTGTTCTTCGCACCCAGACAAAGCATCCCTCTTCACTGCTATTGGAGCTCAGCATCTTCTGGTGTTCTTCGCCCCCAGACAAAGCATCCCTCTTCACTGCTATCGGAGCTCAGCATCTTCTGGTGTTCTTCGCCCCCAGACAAAACATCTCTCTTCACTGCTATCCGAGCTCAGCATCTTCTGGTGTTCTTCGCCCCCAGACAAAGCATCCCTCTTCACTGCTATCGGAGCTCAGCATCTTCTGGTGTTCTTCGCCCCCAGACAAAACATCCCTCTTCACTGCTATCAGAGCTCAGCATCTTCTGGTGTTCTTTTCCCCCAGACAAAGCATCCCTCTTCACTGCTATCCGAGCTCAGCATCTTCTGGTGTTCTTTGCCCCCAGACAAAACATCCCTCTTCACTGCTATCGGAGCTCAGCATCTTCTGGTGTTCTTCGCCCCCAGACAAAGCATCCCTCTTCACTGCTATCAGAGCTCAGCATCTTCTGGTGTTCTTTGCCCCCAGACAAAGCATCCCTCTTCACTGCTATCAGAGCTCAGCATCTTCTGGTGTTCTTCGCACCCAGACAAAGCATCCCTCTTCACTGCTATCAGAGCTCAGCATCTTCTGGTGTTCTTCGCACCCAGACAAAGCATCCCTCTTCACTGCTATCAGAGCTCAGCATCTTCTGGTGTTCTTCGCCCCCAGACAAAGCATCCCTCTTCACTGCTATTGGAGCTCAGCATCTTCTGGTGTTCTTCGCACCCAGACAAAGCATCCCTCTTCACTGCTATCGGAGCTCAGCATCTTCTGGTGTTCTTCGCACCCAGACAAAACATCCCTCTTCACTGCTATCGGAGCTCAGCATCTTCTGGTGTTCTTCGCACCCAGACAAAGCATCCCTCTTCACTGCTATCCGAGCTCAGCATCTTCTGGTGTTCTTCGCCCCCAGACAAAACATCCCTGCTCACTGCTATCGGAGCAAAATTTGGACGCCTGCATGTCTGAGCCTCGTGAGGTGTAGTGGCTGTTCCAGCGCATCTCCCTGGCCGTCTTCCAGTGTTCTTGTGGCCCTCGGACCACACATTCCTGCTCACTTATCAGTATGAAATTGACTGCCTGCAGGTGCGAGCCCCACGAGGTGGAATGGCTGTTCTAGTGTATCTCCCCATGCCATATTCTGGTGCTCTTGGCCCCCCAAACCAAACACCCATGTGAGGAGGAATGGCTGTTCTAGTGTATCTCCCCATGCCATATTCTGGTGCTCTTGGCCCCCCAAACCAAACACCCATGTGAGGAGGAATGGCTGTTCTAGTGTATCTCCCCATGCCATATTCTGGTGCTCTTGGCCCCCCAAACCAAACACCCATGTGAGGAGGAATGGCTGTTCTAGTGTAATCTCCCCATGCCATATTCTGGTGCTCTTGGCCCCCCAAACCAAACACCCATGTGAGGTAGAGTGGCCGTTCTAGTGGATCTCCCCATGCCGTATTCTGGTGCTCTTGGCCCCTCCAAACCAAACACCCATGTGAGGTAGAGTGGCCGTTCTAGTGGATCTCCCCATGCCGTATTCTGGTGCTCTTGGCCCCTCCAAACCAAACACCCATGTGAGGTGGAATGGCTGTTCTAGTGGATCTCCCTTGCAATCCTCTATTGGCCAGGACCAGGAGGCAGAGTGTAAGATAGTTGGAGGTGGAGGATACTCATTCGGAAGTCACACATATACACACACACTCAACCCACCTCTTGCATGTATTGGTCATTAGCCCTTTACCGTTTACATTATTCTATATATACTGGAGGTATATGACTTAGTGGTTAGAGCATTGGCCTTACATCCGAAAGGTTGTGAGTTCAATTCTCAGACCGGGTGATGTGTTGTTTCCTTGAGCAAGACACTTTATTTCACATTGCTCCAGTTTACTCAGCTGTAGAAATGAGATGATAGGGACTGGGGTCCCTATCATTCCACTGCAAAGTAGTCGTGGAGGAGCCATGACAAAAAAGCACCCAGCCCACACTGTAAAGTGGACGAGTAGGCGCCACGGAAAAAAGCACCCAGCACTCACTGTAAATGAGGTTGGTGTTAGGAAGGGCATCCAGCTGTAGAAATCAAGCCAGCATCAGTTCCCGTCCCACCCTTGCAAGCAGGGAAAAGCGGACGTAAAATGAAATGATGAAATGAATGAAATGATACTATTATATTTTCATAGCAAAGGCTTTACCTCACATAATATCGAATCCACAAGATTTTGATATTTTTATTTTGAGAAGAATACCTTAACATCAGTATGAGCAGCCTGTTATAGCCGGTTTGAACAGAAGGTGAGAAAATTCTGGCCAGTTATGGCCAGTTTGAACAGGAGGAGGTGAGAAAATTCTGACTGGATATGGCAGGTCTGAACAAAAAAGATGTGAGAGAATTCTGGCCAGATATAGCCAGTTTGAACAGGAGGAGGTGAGAAAATTCTGACTGGATATGGCAGGTCTGAACAAAAAAGATGTGAGAAAATTCTGGCCAGTTATGGCCAGTTTGAACAGGAGGAGGTGAGAAAATTCTGACTGGATATGGCAGGTCTGAACAAAAAAGATGTGAGAATTCTGGCCAGATATAGCCAGTTTGAACAAAAAGAGGTAAGAAAATTCTGGCTGAATACGGCTGGTTTAAATGCTAAAGGGTTATAAAATAAAAGCGTAAGATAATGCTGAGGAGTTAAAAGGAGAAAAAAAAAAAATAATTTAAAAAAAAAATTATAAAAATCTATAATTACGGTTTCAAAGATTGGCAATCCGTAGTTGAGCTGGACAGGACTTTACGGTAGAGAGATTTCTTTTGTGCTGAGAGCTTTGAGTTAGAAGAGGTGGCACTGCTGGAATTTTGAGCTACAGTCCTCCGTGTTTGAGAAGGAAGGCTTCCACCACTAGGTTTAATTGCCAAGGATGCCTGAGCACAAGTGAATGCACCAATGGCTGCGGCTGCAGCAGAAGGTGCACTACTGCTTGGGCTGCTGTTTGCTCCACCATAAGTTGTAACATGTTGTAACCAAGTACGCAGATTTAATTTGCGTACCAATTGCAAGAGGCGTAACCTGCGCTCAGATGGAGTAGGTAAATCATGGTCCCGCATCAGGATATTTTGTAAAAATTTACTGTTATACTGATGAAACCTGAAAGATACAAGAAACAAGAAAAACATCAAATATAAGGAGTTGAAATATCATCATCATCGAAACATAATTATTAAAATATAGTGAAGGCGCATGGCTTCATGGTTAGAGCATTGGGCTTGCAATCGAAAGGTTGTGAGTTCAATTCTCGGACCAGGTGATGTGTTGTTTCCTTGAGCAAGACACTTTAATTCACATTGCTCCAGTTTACTCAGCTGTAGAAATGAGATGATAGGGACTGGGGTCCCTATCATTCCACTGTAAAGTGGTTGTGGAGGCGCCACGGCAAAAAAGCTCCCAGCCCACACTGTAAAGTGGTCGTGGAGGTGCCACGGCAAAAAAGCACCCAGCACTCACTGTAAATGAGGTTGGTGTTAGGAAGGGCATCCAGCTGTAGAAATCTAGCCAGAATCAGTTCCCGTATGAGCAAGACAAGGTCAGCCAACCGGACACTGCCCTCAACCGGACAACCCGTCTAACCCATTCTAGCGTGGAAGAACGGACGTAAAACGGTGATGATGATGATAGTGGGTTATTAAAAGGTGGTAGATTAGCAGTATCGGTAGAGCATCAGAGGCCATACTTAGCAGCATTGAATTATGGCCCTTTACGTCAAGCTGCTTTTGTAGCTTATAGTTACGACTTTCTATGTTCTGAGTTCAAATCCTGCCGGGGTTAACTTTGCCTTTCATCCTTACGGGGGTCGTTAAAATAAAGTACCAGTAATGCACTATGGTAATTGCTGGCCTTGTGCCAAAAGTAGAACCAATTATTAAAACACAGTATATCAATATAGTTATGTATAGCAAGTGTTTGTTTTGATGACAGCGAACGAAGTTTAAAATTTAGTAGAAATAGAAGCTTTCACCATCCATCCATATCTAGTTTTGGTCTTTAGGGTGCTGTGGTTCCGTGGTAGGCAACACCAGGCAATGTCTCACAGCCGCTCTCCATGGATTTCTGTCCATAGTATCGACATCGGCCAAGTTCCGTTTATACAAATCACTCTACACGCACCGCACTCCAACCACGTCTTCCTTGGTCTGCCGCGATCTCTAGTGCCAGGGATTGCCAAGTGAGTGATGGAGTTGATGCATGACATGGCTTGCTGTACATGTCTGTACCAATGGAGACGTTGTGTGCAAAGGACAGCAGTGATCGTATTTTTGACTAAAGAAATTTAGCCTGATAGTGGGGTTTAAAACCCTCCAAAATGGAAAAGGGTGAGTATTGACGTGCATGCCATGAAAAATGTTGTCCCATGATCTACTGATACTTCCAATCCAATGCCCCTGTAAGAGTTATCATTTCATCATTTCATTTTACGTCCGCTTTTTCCCTGCTTGCAAGGGTGGGACGGGAACTGATTCTGGCTTGATTTCTACAGCTGGATGCCCTTCCTAACACCAACCTCATTTACAGTGAGTGCTGGGTGCTTTTTTGCCGTGGCACCTCCACGACGACTTTGCAGTGGAATGATATGGACCCCAGTCCCTATCATCTCATTTCTACAGCTGAGCAAACTGGAGCAATGTGAAATAAAGTGTCTTGCTCAAGGAAACAACACATCACCTGGTCTGAGAATTGAACTCACAATCTTTCGATTGCAAGAATGGATACAATTCTGACTCCTTAAAACCAACTTAAATTAATTGGCATCAAAAGAGATATACCTAACTGTGAAATATGTATTCCCAAATCTATTAAAAAAAGTTCCAGCTTGGCAAAACGGTAAAAGGAATATTACAGACTAATGTCTATACAAGAGGAAGATGAAAGAATGTTTTATTAAAGGTTAGGGTGAACAGAAACTTCACAAGGGAAAAAAAACAGCCTTCAGAAATATCTTAAATATTTCTACAAGCACAAGACAAATATGAATAATAAAACAAAATAGAAAATCTTATTGTAAACATTTCTCAGTTCTGTAATATGTAGATGAATCATATTTCAAACATGGGCATATCCTGTTCATTATAACAACTTTATATAATTAGGATAGACTAATTAAAGAAATTTGTGTTCATGATAGCTAACATTTTTAAGATAATTTCCAGTAGAAATATTTCTAGCAATAACTGTACTAGTTAGGTTACAGTGGAAATATTTCGCTTGAAACTTGAATATATCTTCTTTGCCTACTTATTCCTGAGGACCATGGGGGCAGAGTCCTCAAAAACTCCTTCCAGCAGGTCCTGTCAGAAGCAACCATCTCCAACTGATCCAGCAAGATCCCCAAGCCAAACCAGCCAAGCTCATGGATGTTATCCAACCAGCTTGCTCTGGGTCTTCTCCTGGGGCTCCTGCCGTTTGGTTTTTTGCCCATAAAATCTGTCCTGTCCAGCAATTCTTTCCTGAAAGGTTCTAACCACATGCCCATAGTATTGGAACTGTGATCTCTCAATTTGGAGAAGTAGCAGCTCTACCTGGAGCGACTCTCTGATCTCCAAGCTACAAATTTGTCCAGCAGTTCTTTTCTGAAACATTCTAACCACATGCCCAAAGTATTGGAGCTGTGATCTCTCAATTTGGAGAAGTAGCAGCTCTACCTGGAGTGACTCTCTGATCTCCAAGCTACAAATGTGTCCAGCAGTTCTTTTCTGAAACATTCTAACCACATGCCCAAAGTATTGGAACTGTGATCTCTCAATTTGGAGAAGTAGCAGCTCTACCTGGAGCGACTCTCTGATCTCCAAGCTACAAATCTGTCCAGCAGTTCTTTCCTGAAACATTCTAACCACATGCCCACAGTATCGGAGCTGTGATCTCTCAATTTGGAGAAGTAGCAGCTCTACCTGGAGCGACTCTCTGATCTCCAAGCTACAAATTTGTCCAGCAGTTCTTTTCTGAAACATTCTAACCACATGCCCACAGTATTGGAACTGTGATCTCTCAATTTGGAGAAGTAGCAGCTCTACCTGGAGCGACTCTCTGATCTCCAAGCTACAAATTTGTCCAGCAGTTCTTTTCTGAAACATTCTAACCACATGCCCACAGTATTGGAACTGTGATCTCTCAATTTGGAGAAGTAGCAGCTCTACCTGGAGCGACTCTCTGATCTCCAAGCTACAAATTTGTCCAGCAGTTCTTTTCTGAAACATTCTAACCACATGCCCACAGTATTGGAACTGTGATCTCTCAATTTGGAGAAGTAGCAGCTCTACCTGGAGTGACTCTCTGATCTCCAAGCTACAAATGTGTCCAGCAGTTCTTTTCTGAAACATTCTAACCACATGCCCATAGTATTGGAGCTGTGATCTCTCAATTTGGAGAAGTAGCAACTCTACCTGGTGTGACTCTCTGATCTCCAAGCTACAAATGTGTCCAGCAGTTCTTTCCTGAAACATTCTAACCACATGCCCAAAGTATTGGAACTGTGATCTCTCAATTTGGAGAAGTAGCAGCTCTACCTGGAGCGACTCTCTGATCTCCAAGCTACAAATTTGTCCAGCAGTTCTTTTCTGAAACATTCTAACCACATGCCCACAGTATTGGAACTGTGATCTCTCAATTTGGAGAAGTAGCAGCTCTACCTGGAGTGACTCTCTGATCTCCAAGCTACAAATGTGTCCAGCAGTTCTTTTCTGAAACATTCTAACCACATGCCCATAGTATTGGAACTGTGATCTCTCAATTTGGAGAAGTAGCAGCTCTACCTGGAGCGACTCTCTGATCTCCAAGCTACAAATCTGTCCAGCAGTTCTTTCCTGAAACATTCTAACCACATGCCCACAGTATTGGAACTGTGATCTCTCAATTTGGAGAAGTAGCAGCTCTACCTGGAGTGACTCTCTGATCTCCAAGCTACAAATCTGTCCAGCAGTTCTTTCCTGAAACATTCTAACCACATGCTCACAGTATTGGAGCTGTGATCTCTCAATTTGGAGAAGTAGCAGCTCTACCTGGAGTGACTCTCTGATCTCCAAGCTACAAATCTGTCCAGCAGTTCTTTCCTGAAACATTCTAACCACATGCCCACAGTATTGGAGCTGTGATCTCTCAATTTGGAGAAGTAGCAGCTCTACCTGGAGTGACTCTCTGATCTCCAAGCTACAAATCTGTCCAGCAGTTCTTTCCTGAAACATTCTAACCACATGCCCACAGTATTGGAGCTGTGATCTCTCAATTTGGAGAAGTAGCAGCTCTACCTGGAGTGACTCTCTGATCTCCAAGCTACAAATGTGTCCAGCAGTTCTTTTCTGAAACATTCTAACCACATGCCCACAGTATTGGAACTGTGATCTCTCAATTTGGAGAAGTAGCAGCTCTACCTGGAGTGACTCTCTGATCTCCAAGCTACAAATCTGTCCAGCAGTTCTTTCCTGAAACATTCTAACCACATGCCCACAGTATTGGAGCTGTGATCTCTCAATTTGGAGAAGTAGCAGCTCTACCTGGAGTGACTCTCTGATCTATGCACTATCGAGTAACGTTACTCCAAAGACCCTTCGGAGGAACCCAATTTCGGTCGCTTGTATTCTCAATCATTCTTTCAGTCAGTGCCCAAGATTCATGAGCATAGGTAAAGGTTAGCACAAATACCGAATTGAAGATAATAGGTTAGGCTTTTATACATATCTCCCTTCTTCTGATTACTGAATATATATTTCATTAAAATAAATAAGTGAAAAAACAGGAGATCTGAGTAAAGAAGAGGATTTTCCTTTTCTTTGAAGTAGAATAGTTAGAAATCAATGCTACAAACTCTTTCTGATTGTCAGCAGAAACTAATTCACTAACACATACAATACACTTTCTTCTCAATATCAATTTGTCATACTAAAGTTGGCAGAGAGGGGGGGGGGGGGGTTAGGTTTCTAAAGATTCAAGCAGTTCAGCTGTACACCTAAACAACTGATGTTTGTATTTTACTGTTTAGTATATAGCTTTTATTATTTTGCTAGTTTGGGTGGTGGATTGGCAGTATCGATAAGAGTGTCAGACGCCATGCTTTTGCAGCACAAAGTTACGGCCCTTTACATTCTGAGTTCAAATCCCGTTGAGGTTAGCTTTGCCTTTCATCCTTACGGGGTCACAGACGCCATGCTTTTGCAGCACAGAGTTACGGCCCTTTACATTCTGAGTTCAAATCCCACTGAAGTTAGCTTTGCCTTTCATCCTTACGGAGTCGATAGAAAATACCAGTAGCGCACTGGGGGTCGATTTAATCAGCTTCCCCCAAAATTGCTGGCCTTGAGTCTAAATCAGAAACTGATATTTTACTATTTAGTATATGATTACAAGTATTGTTTGAAATTTGCTTTTACATATATTGAAAGGAAATCATTTTGCATCTATATTTACTATGCATTTTCATGGTATACACTTTGTGAAGGCACATGGCTGAGTGGTTAGAGAATTGGACTCGCAATTGTGAGGTTGTGAGTTCGATTCCCAGACCAGGCGATGCGTTATTTCCTCGACACTTTATTTCACGTTGCTCCTTCTACCTAGAGTTGCGACTGATAGAGAGTATTAGCAATTGGAAAGACCAATGGAAACATTGATACCTTGGTCTGATTTGATGAAAGTCGATCGACTGTCGACACTTTATCTTACATACTATCGAATCTGTGAGATTTTATTTTGAGAACACTACCTTAACATTAGTATGAGCAGCCAGTTTGAACAGAGGTGTGATAATTCTGGCCGGATACTGCCAGTTTAAATGCTAAAGGGTTAAATCACATTTCTTGAACATCATATTCAGTTTTGTTTTTAGACTTTGACCTTTCTTGAATTCTCATCACATACCTTCACCTAACCCTGTTCTACTAAAGAATTTCACTTGTAAACAAACATTGCACATACCTTAAAGCTATGTGGTCCAATATTTAATATGCTAAAGCAAAACATTCTCACAATACTAAATAACAAAATATTCTCTCTCTCTAAATCAAATCACAGAATTTACAGAATTAGCAGAAGTTCAAAGGTCAATGGACATTAAGATAAAAAATGTTTAGTGAAGAATGATTTTACCAGCTGTACATGCTTATTATTAGTATTTCACAGCCAGACAGGACAGTATATGTCATTTGAAACCATCACCACCTAACATAGGTTAGGCAGGTCCTCATACAATCTGTTTCTAACAGGGTTTCTATGGGTGGATGCCCTTCCTAATGACAACCATTTCTCACCATGTACTGGCTGAATATGAATTTCACTAAGGACAGCATTTATTGTTTCTAAACAAATGTGGAAGTGCATCCAGCTGTAAAATTCCTGTAAAATTCCTGGTCAAATTTACAGTCCTGTCAGAGCAAGGTATGACATAGCCAATTCTGAAGGGCCAGGTTGTGGTGTTAAACTTGGGAGACAGATTAAGTCTACTAAACCATGGCAGGATTTGAACTCAGAACACATTGAGCTGGAACAAATAGCACAAAGATTATCACCCTGACTGGTATCAACCCCAGAAGAAAGAAATGCAAAGTTAACCATGACCACATTTCTAATGAAATACACTATTTTAATCAAATCAATTAATGAACAATTTTGAGAGATTTACTAAAATTATTAATTATTTCATTAGCAAGATAGTATCTTTACCATTTACATTACTGTATATATACTATTATATTTTCACAGTAAAGGTTTTACCTCATAAATTTGAATCTACGAGATTTTGATATCATTTATTTTGAGAACAATACCTTAACATATGTAGGGGCAGCCAGTTATAGTCAGTTTGAACAGAAAGAGGTGAGAGAATTCTAGTCGGATATAGAGCCGGTTTAAATGCTAAAGGGTTAATAATGTAAGGTTCTGATATTGGAAGATTTTTAATTTAAATTGTAAACCTTTAAAATGGGCGACTTTATTTCATAGAACCAGGGCTGGTTTTTGGCCAGATTGATAACTAAAGGGTTAGGTTAAGGAACAGGAACAAAATTCCACATGGCATTTTATATTATGGTCTAATTCTTCTGTCAAATCACTTTTTTGGTCAATTGTTGTCTAACCCATGCTAGTGTGGAAAAAAGGATATTAAACGGTGATGGTGATGATGATGATGTAGATTACACACACACACAAATATTTCCATTTCCAAAATCTTACATCATCATCATTATCATTATCATCATTGTTCAACATCTTATCTTCCACGCTAGCATGGGTTAGACGGGTTTATCCCATTTGAGGCAATTTGGGTTGGGTGACCGTGTCTCGCTCATGTAGAACTGTTTCTTATAACTATTGTAGTGCCTTAAGATTTCTTTATTGGCACCAGTGGTACATTAATTAACCTAGATCTATTAATTACATACTAATAAAGTAGAAAAAGAGAACTAGAGGTCAAAGCAACTTATCTGACCTCATGCAGCAGACTACTGTTGAGTTTTCTTTATTTGAAATATGTGTAAACCAAAAGAAGTAAATTTCAAAACAGTTCAGACAACTTATGTAAAAGTTTAATATGTTTAACAAATGTTAAAGTAAAATATTCATGGAACAATATCACCCATGTAGATGCTGTGATCATACATACATACATATATATATACACACACACACACATACACACCACAGATATATACATATACATACAGAAACAGATATATACATATCTATATATATAAATACATACAGAAACATACATATATATATAAATACATACAGAAACATACATATATACATATCTATATATATAAATACATACAGAAACATACATATCTATCTATACATGTATACATACAGAAACATACATATATACATATCTATCTATACACATATACATACATACATACATATCTATCTATACATATATACATATCTATCTATACACATATACATATATATACATACATACATACATACATATCTATCTATACATACTTATCTATCTATACATATATACATATATATACATACATACATAAACATACATCATCATCATCGATTAACATCTATCTTCCATGCCACCATGGGTTAGACGGGGTTTTGTCCCATTTAGAGGCAAGTTGGGTCGGGTGACCATGTCTCGATCATATAGGAGAGTTTCTGGATGGTTTACTACAGCTGGATGCCCTTCCTGATGCCAACCACATTTACAGTGTGGGCTGGGTACTTTTTATCGTGACACCAACACGACAACATTACAGTGTGGACTGGTCACTTTTTGTCCTGACACCTACACCACTTTACAGCATGGACTGGGAACCTTTGTCATGTCACTGACACAACCACTTTACAGTGGGGCCTGGGCACCTTTGTCATGTCACTGACACAACCACTTTACAGTGGGGTCTGGGCACCTTTGTCATGTCACTGACACAACCACTTTACAGTGGGGTCTGGGCACCTTTGTCATGTCACTGACACAACCACTTTACAGTGGGGTCTGGGCACCTTTGTCATGTCACTGACACAACCACTTTACAGTGGGGTCTGGGCACCTTTGTCATGTCACTGACACAACCACTTTACAGTGGGGCCTGGGCACCTTTGTCATGCCACTGACACAACCACTTTACAGTTGGGCCTGGGCACCTTTGTCATGTCACTGACACATACACCACTTTACAGTGGGCCCTGGGCACCTTTGTCATGTCACTGACACAACCACTTTACAGTGGGGCCTGGGCACCTTTGTCATGTCAGTGACACATACACCACTTTACAGTGGGGCCTGGGCACCTTTGTCATGTCAGTGACACATACACCACTTTACAGTGGGGCCTGGGCACCTTTGTCATGTCACTGACACAACCACTTTACAGTGGGGCCTGGGCACCTTTGTCATGTCACTGACACAACGACTTTACAGTGGGGCCTGGGCACCTTTGTCATGTCACTGACACAACCACTTTACAGTTGGGCCTGGGCACTTTTGTCATGTCACTGACACAACCACTTTACATTGGGGCCTGGGAACCTTTGTCTTGGGACTATGGAGGGTGAGGAAGCTTGGGGGAAAATGTGGACAAGGTAGTAGGGGAGGTATGGTTACCACTAAGGGATGTGAATGAGATGGGATAGAAGGTTGAGGAAGGTGTTGCCTACTTGGTATAAGCCTCATCCTGAGAATAATAGAGGACGGGTCTTCTGTAAAACTTCATAACGCCAGAAGTCGCGGCCCTGTGTCATTGCCTTTGAAAGGTGTAATTATATATATATATATATATATATATATATATACGTTATTCCGGGTTGAATCGGAGGTAACCACAGTAAGTAAGGTACTACTTGTAGAGACCTATAAATACCATATTTATTTATTTTTTGATACCCAGATTCCTGATGATTTCTAATGAATGAAACAGTTCTAGTCCTGTAGAATCTCATCTATATTAAAACTATATATATATATATATATATCGCCATCATTTTACATCTACTTTTCCTTGGTTGCAATACATACATATATATACATACACCGCCCAATCCTTGAAACCTAAGATAGCATGTTAAATGTATGAATCATTATATACATGTACATACACAAATACATACATAATATATACATAATATATACATACACACACACACACACACACACACACACACACAGACACACACACACACACATCCTTATATATGTTTAATTAATTAACTAGAAATGCAAACTATTTACACATAACATGGTAAAAAAGAAGCATGACCAGACCGGACCGGACCAAGGAAACAATGTTTCCATTGATGCCTCCATTTTCCATCTGTCAATTTGAACTCAAAATGCAATGAACCAGAACAGAGGACGGAAAAACACCAACTCTACCACCACACTGTGTGTATTGAGTACTTTTTATCATGCATCAACTGCCACCATAAAGTGTGTATTGAGTACTTTTTATGATGAATCAACTACCACCATAAAGTGTGTATTGAGTACTTTTTATCATGAATCAACTGCCACCATAAAGTGTGTATTGAGTACTTTTTATCATGAATCAACTGCCACCATAAAGTGTGTATTGAGTACTTTTTATGATGAATCAACTACCACTATAAAGTGTGTATTGAGTGCATTTTATGATGAATCAACTACCACCATAAAGTGTGTATTGAGTACTTTTTATCATGAATCAACTGCCACCATAAAGTGTGTATTGAGTACTTTTTATGATGAATCAACTACCACTATAAAGTGTGTATTGAGTGCATTTTATGATGAATCAACTACCACCATAAAGTGTGTATTGAGTACTTTTTATCATGAATCAACTGCCACCATAAAGTGTGTATTGAGTACTTTTTATCATGAATCAACTGCCACCATAAAGTGTGTATTGAGTACTTTTTATGATGAATCAACTACCACTATAAAGTGTGTATTGAGTGCATTTTATGATGAATAAACTACCACCATAAAGTGTGTATTGAGTACTTTTTATCATGCATCAACTACCACCATAAAGTGTGTATTGAGTACTTTTTATCATGCATCAACTACCACCATAAAGTGTGTATTGAGTACTTTTTATGATGAATAAACTACCACCATATAGTGTGTATTGAGTACTTTTTATCATGCATCAACTACCACCATACTGTGTGTATTGAGTACTTTTTATCATGCATCAACTACCACCATAAAGTGTGTATTGAGTACTTTTTATGATGAATAAACTACCACCATAAAGTGTGTATTGAGTACTTTTTATGATGAATAAACTACCACCATAAAGTGTGTATTGAGTACTTTTTATGATGAATAAACTACCACCATATAGTGTGTATTGAGTACTTTTTATCATGCATCAACTACCACCATACTGTGTGTATTGAGTACTTTTTATCATGCATCAACTACCACCATAAAGTGTGTATTGAGTACTTTTTATGATGAATAAACTACCACCATAAAGTGTGTATTGAGTACTTTTTATCATGAACCAACTACCACCATAAAGTGTGTATTGAGTACTTTTTATGATGAATAAACTACCACCATAAAGTGTGTATTGAGTACTTTTTATGATGAATAAACTACCACCATAAAGTGTGTATTGAGTACTTTTTATGATGAATAAACTACCACCATAAAGTGTGTATTGAGTACTTTTTATGATGAATAAACTACCACCATAAAGTGTGTATTGAGTACTTTTTATCATGAATCAACTACCACCATAAAGTGTGTATTGAGTACTTTTTATCATGAATCAACTGCCACCATAAAGTGTGTATTGAGTACTTTTTATCATGAATCAACTGCCACCATAAAGTGTGTATTGAGTACTTTTTATGATGAATCAACTGCCACCATAAAGTGTGTATTGAGTACTTTTTATCATGCATCAACTGCCACCATAAAGTGTGTATTGAGTACTTTTTATGATGAATCAACTACCACCATAAAGTGTGTATTGAGTACTTTTTATCATGAATAAACTACCACCATAAAGTGTGTATTGAGTACTTTTTATGATGAATAAACTACCACCATAAAGTGTGTATTGAGTACTTTTTATCATGAATCAACTACCACCATAAAGTGTGTATTGAGTACTTTTTATCATGAATCAACTACCACCATAAAGTGTGTATTGAGTACTTTTTATCATGCATCAACTACCACCATAAAGTGTGTATTGAGTACTTTTTATCATGCATCAACTGCCACCATAAAGTGTGTATTGAGTACTTTTTATCATGAATCAACTGCCACCATAAAGTGTGTATTGAGTACTTTTTATCATGAATCAACTGCCACCATAAAGTGTGTATTGAGTACTTTTTATCATGAATAAACTACCACCATAAAGTGTGTATTGAGTACTTTTTATGATGAATAAACTACCACCATAAAGTGCGTATTGAGTACTTTTTATCATGAATCAACTGCCACCATAAAGTGTGTATTGAGTACTTTTTATGATGAATAAACTACCACCATAAAGTGTGTATTGAGTACTTTTTATCATGAATTAACTACCACCATAAAGTCTGTATTGAGTACTTTTTATCATGAATCAACTGCCACCATAAAGTGTGTATTGAGTACTTTTTATCATGAATAAACTACCACCATAAAGTGTGTATTGAGTACTTTTTATGATGAATAAACTACCACCATAAAGTGTGTATTGAGTACTTTTTATCATGAATAAACTCCCACCATAAAGTGTGTATTGAGTACTTTTTATGATGAATAAACTACCACCATAAAGTGTGTATTGAGTACTTTTTATCATGAATCAACTGCCACCATAAAGTGTGTATTGAGTACTTTTTATCATGAATCAACTGCCACCATAAAGTGTGTATTGAGTACTTTTTATCATGAAGTGTGTATTGAGTACTTTTTATCATGAATCAACTGCCACTATAAAGTGTGTATTGAGTACTTTTTATCATGAATCAACTGCCACCATAAAGTGTGTATTGAGTACTTTTTATCATGAATCAACTACCACCATAAAGTGTGTATTGAGTACTTTTTATCATGAATCAACTGCCACCATAAAGTGTGTATTGAGTACTTTTTATCATGAATTAACTACCACCATAAAGTGTGTATTGAGTACTTTTTATCATGAATCAACTACCACCATAAAGTGTGTATTGAGTACTTTTTATCATGAATCAACTGCCACCATAAAGTGTGTATTGAGTACTTTTTATCATGAATAAACTACCACCATAAAGTGTGTATTGAGTACATTTTATGATGAATAAACTACCACCATAAAGTGTGTATTGAGTACTTTTTATCATGCATCAACTACCACCATAAAGTGTGTATTGAGTACTTTTTATGATGAATAAACTACCACCATAAAGTGTGTATTGAGTACTTTTTATCATGCATCAACTGCCACCATAAAGTGTGTATTGAGTACTTTTTATGATGAATAAACTACCACCATAAAGTGTGTATTGAGTACTTTTTATCATGCATCAACTACCACCATAAAGTGTGTATTGAGTACTTTTTATCATGAATCAACTACCACCATAAAGTGTGTATTGAGTACTTTTTTATCATGCATCAACTACCACCATAAAGTGTGTATTGAGTACTTTTTATCATGCATCAACTACCACCATAAAGTGTGTATTGAGTACTTTTTATGATGAATCAACTACCACCATAAAGTGTGTATTGAGTACTTTTTATCATGCATCAACTACCACCATAAAGTGTGTATTGAGTACTTTTTATCATGCATCAACTACCACCATAAAGTGTGTATTGAGTACTTTTTATGATGAATAAACTACCACCATAAAGTGTGTATTGAGTACTTTTTATCATGAATCAACTACCACCATAAAGTGTGTATTGAGTACTTTTTATCATGAATCAACTACCACCATAAAGTGTGTATTGAGTACTTTTTATCATGCATCAACTACCACCATAAAGTGTGTATTGAGTACTTTTTATGATGAATAAACTACCACCATAAAGTGTGTATTGAGTACTTTTTATCATGAATCAACTACCACCATAAAGTGTGTATTGAGTACTTTTTATCATGCATCAACTGCCACCATAAAGTGTGTATTGAGTACTTTTTATCATGAATAAACTACCACCATAAAGTGTGTATTGAGTACTTTTTATGATGAATAAACTACCACCATAAAGTGTGTATTGAGTACTTTTTATCATGAATCAACTACCACCATAAAGTGTGTATTGAGTACTTTTTATCATGCATCAACTGCCACCATAAAGTGTGTATTGAGTACTTTTTATCATGAATAAACTACCACCATAAAGTGTGTATTGAGTACTTTTTATGATGAATAAACTACCACCATAAAGTGTGTATTGAGTACTTTTTATCATGAATCAACTACCACCATAAAGTGTGTATTGAGTACTTTTTATCATGAATCAACTACCACCATAAAGTGTGTATTGAGTACTTTTTATCATGAATTAACTACCACCATAAAGTGTGTATTGAGTACTTTTTATCATGAATAAACTACCACCATAAAGTGTGTATTGAGTACTTTTTATCATGAATTAACTACCACCATAAAGTGTGTATTGAGTACTTTTTATCATGAATCAACTACCACCATAAAGTGTGTATTGAGTACTTTTTATCATGAATCAACTACCACCATAAAGTGTGTATTGAGTACTTTTTATCATGCATCAATTACCACCATAAAGTGTGTATTGAGTACTTTTTATCATGCATCAATTACCACCATAAAGTGTGCATTGAATGTGTATCGAGTGCATTTTTCCATGCACAGCATTACCAACATACAGTGCACATCGAGTGCATTTTATGCATCAACACTACCACTATGCAGTGTGCATTTTACTGCACATAAACACTACCAACATACAGTGTACATTGAGTGCATTTACCATGCATCAACACTACTATACAGTGTGCATTGAGTGCATCGACCATGCATCAACACTATCATTAAGCAGCCTGCATTTTACTGCACATCAATACTATCATTATGCAGTGTGCACTGGGTGCATTTTACATCAACACTACCACTATACAGTATGTGCTAGATGCATTTCATCGGGACACCACCACTTTACAGTGTGTACTTGGTGTATTTTATTGTGCATCAACTACACCACTATACAGTCTGTACTAGGTGCATTTTATTGTGCACCAGCACCACCACTTTACAGTGTGTACTTGGTGCATTTTATTGTGCACCAACACTACCACTTTACAGTGTGTACTAGGTGTATTTTATTGTGCACCAACACTACCACTTTAGTGTGTACTGGGTGTATTTTATTGTGCACCAGTAGCACCACTATATAGTATAGTAGGTGTAATTTGTGCACCAGTAGCACCACTATATAGTATAGTAGGTGTAATTTGTGCATCAACACTGTTAGTCTACTGTGTGTACTAGGTGCAATTTTATTGTGCATCAGCACTGCCAGTTTACAGATTATACTGGGTGCATTTTATCATGAGACCAACACTGGAGAGGTTGTTGTGACCTGGACATGGCGGTGAGGCAGTAGTGGGAGAGGGTGAACGAGAGTATGATGGGAGAGGGTGAACGAGAGTATGATGGGAGAGGGTGAACGAGAGTATGATGGGAAAAGGCACTGCGGGTTTGAGAGTATTACATATTTGTTACTGAGAGACAGAGAGGGTGGTGGGGGAGGAGATATAGGGAGAGAGAGGGTGGTGGGGGAGGAGATATAGGGAGAGAGAGGTGGTGGTGGCGGTGGAGAGACAGGGGAGGTGGTGGTGGCGAAGAGACAGAGGAGGTGGTGGTGGCGAAGAGACAGAGGAGGTGGTGGTGGTGGCGAAGAGACAGAGGAGGTGGTGGTGGTGGCGAAGAGACAGAGGAGGTGGTGGTGGTGGCGAAGAGACAGAGGAGGTGGTGGTGGTGGTGGAGACAGGAGGTGGTGGTGGTGGCGGAGACAGGTGGTGGTGGAGACAGGAGGTGGTGGTGGTGGAGAGACAGTGGAGGTGGTGGTGGTGGAGAGACAGTGGTGGTGGTGGTGGTGGAGAGACAGAGGTGGTGGTGGTGGTGGTGGAGAGACAGAGGTGGTGGTGGTGGTAGTGGAGAGACAGAGGTGGTGGTGGTGGTGGTAGTGGAGAGACAGAGGTGGTGGTGGTGGTGGAGGAGGAGAGACAGGTGGTGGTGGAGGAGGAGAGACAGGTGGTGGTGGAGGAGGACAAGGAGATATAGGGACAGACAGAGGGGTGGAGGAGACAGAGATAGAGAGGGTGGTGGTGAAGATATAGGGAAGAGACAGAGGAGGTGGTGGTGGTGGAGATATAGGGAGAGGCAGAGGAGGTGGTGGAGTAGGAGATATAGGGACAGGCAGAGGAGGTGGCGGTGGAGAAGGAAGAGACAGAGGGGTGGTGGAGAACAAAAGGAGGTGTTGGGTGGATTGGACATTGTTAGAAGTGGTGTTGAGGTGATGGGAGTGATGGATAGGGGCTGTTCAGGATTACATCAGGGTAGGGGAGTGCGGTGGGGGTGGAGAAAGGGATTTTAATGTACACGGAATTCAGAGTGTCCACATTATGTGGGCACCACTGCAATGGATACAAGGGGTGAAGGGGTGGTGGGGGTTAGCATCGGTGGGGGTGGGAGGAAGTCTGGCAGATCTCCCAGACTACGTTAGTTTTTGTGAGACAGTGTAGTACAGAAAGTCTGAGACCGATTAGAATAAAAAATTTACAGTGCACGCCAGCATTCGCGGATTTTCCCACAGAACCTAACTAATAATTGTTCTTCGTGGACCCCACCGCATATTCGCGGAATCGTAAATATCTTCCACGATTTTTTAATGGCTTTTTAACACTAAATTGTTCATAGAACCCACCGCATATTCACGGAATCGTAAATATCTTCCACGATTTTTTAATGGCTTTTTAACACTAAATTGTTCATAGAACCCACC
This sequence comes from Eledone cirrhosa, assembly GCA_964016885.1. NCBI lineage: Eukaryota > Metazoa > Mollusca > Cephalopoda > Octopoda > Eledonidae > Eledone > Eledone cirrhosa. The sequence continues at coordinate 22,744,355 of OZ024758.1, forward strand.
GCATATTCGCGGAATCGTAAATATCTTCCACGATTTTTTAATGGCTTTTTAACACTAAATTGTTCATAGAACCCACCGCATATTCGCGGAATCGTAAATATCTTCCACGATTTTTTAATGGCTTTTTATCACTAAATTGTTCATAGAACCCACCGCATATTCACAGAATCGTAAATATCTTCCACGATTTTTTAATGGCTTTTTAACACTAAATTGTTCATAGAACCCACCGCATATTCGCGGAATCGTAAATATCTTCCACGATTTTTTAATGGCTTTTTATCACTAAATTGTTCATAGAACCCACCGCATATTCACAGAATCGTAAATATCTTCCACGATTTTTTAATGGCTTTTTATCACTAAATTGTTCATAGAACCCACCGCATATTCACAGAATCGTAAATATCTTCCACGATTTTTTAATGGCTTTTTATCACTAAATTGTTCATAGAACCCACCGCATATTCACAGAATCGTAAATATCTTCCACGATTTTTTAATGGCTTTTTATCACTAAATTGTTCATAGAACCCACCGCATATTCACAGAATCGTAAATATCTTCCACGATTTTTTAATGGCTTTTTAACACTAAATTGTTCATAGAACCCACCGCATATTCGCGGAATCGTAAATATCTTCCACGATTTTTTAATGGCTTTTTAACACTAAATTGTTCATAGAACCCACCGCATATTCGCGGAATCGTAAATATCTTCCACGATTTTTTAATGGCTTTTTAACACTAAATTGTTCATAGAACCCACCGCATATTCACAGAATCGTAAATATCTTCCACGATTTTTTAATGGCTTTTTAACACTAAATTGTTCATAGAACCCACCGCATATTCGCGGAATCGTAAATATCTTCCACGATTTTTTAATGGCTTTTTAACACTAAATTGTTCATAGAACCCACCGCATATTCACGGAATCGTAAATATCTTCCGCGAATTTTTAATGGCTTTTTAACACTAAATTGTTCATAGAACCCACCGCATATTCACAGAATCGTAAATATCTTCCACGATTTTTTAATGGCTTTTTAACACTAAATTGTTCATAGAACCCACCGCATATTCACGGAATCGTAAATATCTTCCGCGAATTTTAATGGCTGTATTCGTGGCAATATATATATATATATATATATATATATATAAATATTGTATATTTACTCCACTAATCTGTTTTTGAGTGTTTTATATCAGTTGTAAAAATGTTTAAGCTTGTTGAATCCCAACAAATTAAATATAACCTCTCTCTCTCTCTCTCTCTCTCTCTCTCTCTCTCTCTCTCTCTCTCTCTCTCTCTCTCTCTCTCTCTCTCTCTCTCTCTCTCTCTATATATATATATATATATATATATGTTCACACTTTTTAACGCTAAATTATTAATAATATACAGAATTTGCCGGCCTATATTTTACGTTACGTTTTGACGTTTATAAGCATGTTTTAATGGACCACGTCCGATATTCGTGGTTTTCTAGGAACGTAACCCCCGCAAATACCGGAGGACAACTTTATAGGGGTGTGTCTCGCTTTTATATCGGTGGACACGTCAATACAACCAAATCTCTATCCAGTGAACAGCTTTGAATGTATCACAAACTGTTCAGGTAAGACAAGGGAAATGGAAAGATCAATTCAGAAACTAGACTCGGTTATAATTGATAGAAATTCAGTTTTTCTTTCTTTCTTTCTAAAGTCTGCCTGAATTGGGCATGAGATTCACTACACCTACAACCTCACAGTCTAATATTAGTGTGGCCGATGTCGTTATATCTAGATAGCCTCCTTTAGTGTATCATGAACAGAAAGAGAGAAATGACGACGACGAGCAGGTAAAGACGACGTTTTAAGCTTACTACTCACTACAGTATATAAATATAGAATAAAATAAATACGAAAACAAAATAAAATATAAGAAATAAGGAAAATTAATTATATATAATAATAGAATATGACTATGAAAATTATTTTCAAACACTCCAAACATTTCTAAGAAAGCATGATGAATATTTTAAAAACAAACTGGGGTTTGTTTTGAAGACACGTCCCTTGTTTTTATATAATAGAATACAGTTTTGATAAATTTACGGAATGTTTCGGACAATAAACTAATCATTTATTGTATGTTTATACAAGTTATTTAATTATTGCGTAACACAGATGTTGCTTGCCTACATATCATGACATAACTGTCATTGTCTTTTTTTTTTTCGGACCTGCCAACATCTAAAAACCGAAACGGGAACTACCATGAAACACAGTGCCCCCAAAACGGGGAGAAATGAGGCAAAATGGGGAGATTTTTACATAATGAAAGCTATACCCATTTTCACAAGAGAGAACATCTTTCACCCGCTCTAAAGTGGGTGGGAGATTTTCCGGTCCGACGGGGAGAGTTGACAGGTCTGTTTTTTACTCAGCAAAGTTAACCTTACCAAACATCTTAGGTCTCATAAAAAGGTTGGGGAGATTTTTACATAATGAAAGCTATACCCATTTTCACTAGAGAAGACATCTGTCACCCACCCCAAAGTGGGTGGGAGGTCTCCCTGTTGGACGGGGAGAATTGACAGGTCTGTTTTTTTATTTTTATTTTTTTTTTATTTTTTACTCGGCTTAGTCAACCCTACCAAATAATTCAGGGTTCGTAAAAAGGTTAATTACTTCCAATCTAAATTTAACCACCTGTGATGACACCAGAAACCAGAATGTAGTCACAGGAAAATATAAAAACAAAAACAACCTTCGATATTTGAGAAAACGTGCCCACACCCTTCCGCAACATAGCTATAAATTATGTATTGTCGGTGAATAAGTGGCTTAAAATAGTTAATTTCTGAGATATTATTTATGGCATTTAAGTAAAATGGTATTTTTTCCTCTCAAGTATTTCCGTTCATTATTTGTTTTGCCCCCCCCCCCCCCCTCTTCTCAAAATATCATTTAGAAAAGTCTGTCCGAAAGGTAAACACAACACAGGGTGTCCCCAAAAAATGTATACACATTTCAGCAGCATTCTAATAAATATTGCC
>OZ024758.1:22757404-22779904 GCA_964016885.1 Eledone cirrhosa
ACCGGACATTTATCAAACATTTCTTATCAGAAGTGACGATTACACCCATAGATTTACAAACATTTTTTATTCTCCTTGGAGGTGAATAAATATTTCTGCCCAGTTATGTTGTTCGTGGGTTTTACATAAACACAATATGCTCCACTATAAAACATTACACTAAACATTTAGGAACAAATCTACCGATATAACATATAAAACAACAACAAAACACTCTTCCCTCATAGCAATTGTATTTATTGTTACTATGAAACTATGCCTATCCTAATCTCTATTTGTTCATTACTACACTAACTTTGCACAAAACCACTTGCAATACTTCTATTTCTACGATTGAAGGAACAAAACAAACGCCCCCTCCCCCCGCCTTCTGAAGCTATTATTTATTCTTGGAACTCTCTGATTCACCTAGAACAAAGAGTTAACCAAAAAGGAAAAGCGAACTCATCCTATTTTAGTCAGAACTTACACAAGCTTTCAAGACCTTCCTCAACAGTACACCTACATATATATAATATTGGTGTGTTTTGGTGATTCTATGTTCATCTAATAACTGTTTATCACATGATGGGGCAGGTTTGCTCCCTTACTTAAACCGGATATTGAGATGTAGCATTATTTCAGACCTACCAACCTCAAAAAATCCAAACGGGGAGAAATGAGGCAAAATGGGGAGATTTAACATAATGAAGCTATACCCATTTTCACAAGAGAAGACATCTCTCACCCACCCACTTTGGGGTGGGTGATCTCCCCGTTGGACGAGGAGAATTGACAGGTCTGTGTTTTACTCAGCAAAGTCAACCCTACCAAATATCTTAGGGTTCATAAAAAGGTTAATTATTTCCAATTTAAATTTATCCACCTTGTGATGGAACAAGAAATCAGAAAATGGGTTTCTGGTGCCATCACAAACTGGGTGGGTGATCTCTCCGTCGGACAGGGAGAATTGACAGGTCTGTTATTTGTTGTATAAAGTCTTTGATACACAGATCTTTTGTGGCAACTTTTTTTTACAGCAGTTTATTCAATGATTCAAATAGCGACAGAGTTTTACATCTTCCAGTCTCTTTCAGAATTCAGACAGTGTACATGCATGTTTGAAAATTGTCTTTATAGTATTCCAGACCACAACGGATTGTATTAATCCTTTGGTGACAGATCCCTTTTCACAAGCCCTACAGAAGGCATTACTTATTTTTCAAAAAACATTATCAAAAATGAAGTGTATGATAAATAAATCACAGAACACAGCAAACTATCATGGAAGCTGCTATTGAAAGGCCCAGATGTCCTAAAAGCAATCTGACTGGCTGGTATGAAGACCAGCCAGCTAATCTCAAGGCTTGTATTATCAGGCCGATAGATCAGCCCTGTTGTCGCTTAATTGGGGTTATTTCAGAACACCAACAAATAACATACAAGCCTCATCCTACAGAATCCTTCGACTGATTTCTTCAAGTGTTGGTTAAACAATATAAGTAAAATTTTGTCATGGATGCTTTTATTTCTAGAATAACATCACAGGTATAAAGTTCATCATCATCATCATTTTGCTTGCATGGTTGGATGGGTCCTTCTCAGCTCAGATCTTTTTGGCCTACCTCTACTGCAGCTTCAGCTTCCTTCCACAAGGATTTCCAGACACTTCTTCACCTAGCGATCATTGACCATATGCATCACATGTCCATACCAACACTCAAAATTAGAAATCTAGATTCAGAAACAGTAGTATCACAAGCATGAGCATAATGAATTAGCTCTAATGAATGCTAGTATTTATAATCGGGATACCTTTATAAAGAGTTACAAAAGAGGACACCAAACAAGCTTTATAGTTCTATTATTATTATCATGATATGATTATCATTATTATTGTGTGTAAGGAGGGGGAGACACATGGTGGCAAAAGAGAGATGATTGCAAAAAATGTCCATCAAGAAATGTCATGTGTTGTAAATGTGAGAGGGGGGGGGGAGCTATTTTTCTAGGGCATGTAAGTGACGTAATAACCAATAGTTCACTCATATAATCAGTAATCTCCGAGGAATTAATTTCTTTGATATTTCTTTTGAGTTTTTCCTATTTATTGTAGGACCTTTATCTCAGGCCCTCAATACAAGCACACTGCTGATTTTCCAGGAATATTGGCTTCAGAACATTACCAAGGACTATTAGTTTCAGAGCATTGCCAAAGTCTATTGGTTTCAGAACATTACCAAAGACTATTAGTTTCAGAGCATTGCCAAAGTCTATTGGTTTCAGAGCATTACCAAGGACTATTAGTTTCAGAGCATTGCCAAAGTCTATTGGTTTCAGAGCATTACCAAGGACTATTAGTTTCAGAGCATTGCCAAAGTCTATTGGTTTCAGAGCATTACCAAGGACTATTAGTTTCAGAGCATTGCCAAAGTCTATTGGTTTCAGAACATTACCAAAGACTATTAGTTTCAGAGCATTGCCAAAGTCTATTGGTTTCAGAGCATTACCAAGGACTATTAGTTTCAGAGCATTGCCAAAGTCTATTGGTTTCAGAACATTACCAAGGACTATTAGTTTCAGAGCATGGCCAAAGTCTATTGGTTTCAGAACATTACCAAAGACTATTAGTTTCAGAGCATTGCCAAAGTCTATTGGTTTCAGAGCATTGCCAAAGTCTATTGGTTTCAGAGCATTACCAAGGACTATTAGTTTCAGAGCATTGCCAAAGTCTATTGGTTTCAGAACATTACCAAAGACTATTAGTTTCAGAACATTGCCAAAGTCTATTGGTTTCAGAACATTACCAAGGACTATTAGTTTCAGAGCATTGCCAAAGTCTATTGGTTTCAGAACATTGCCAAAGACTATTAGTTTCAGAGCATTGCCAAAGTCTATTGGTTTCAGAGCATTACCAAAGACTATTAGTTTCAGAGCATTTCCAAAGTCTATTGGTTTCAGAACATTACCAAAGACTATTAGTTTCAGAGCATTGCCAAAGTCTATTGGTTTCAGAACATTACCAAGGACTATTAGTTTCAGAGCATGGCCAAAGTCTATTGGTTTCAGAACATTACCAAAGACTATTAGTTTCAGAACATTGCCAAAGTCTATTGGTTTCAGAACATTACCAAGGACTATTAGTTTCAGAGCATGGCCAAAGTCTATTGGTTTCAGAACATTACCAAAGACTATTAGTTTCAGAGCATGGCCAAAGTCTATTGGTTTCAGAACATTACCAAGGACTATTAGTTTCAGAGCATGGCCAAAGTCTATTGGTTTCAGAACATTACCAAAGACTATTAGTTTCAGAGCATGGCCAAAGTCTATTGGTTTCAGAACATTACCAAAGACTATTAGTTTCAGAGCATTGCCAAAGTCTATTGGTTTCAGAACATTACCAAGGACTATTAGTTTCAGAGCATGGCCAAAGTCTATTGGTTTCAGAACATTACCAAAGACTATTAGTTTCAGAGCATGGCCAAAGTCTATTGGTTTCAGAACATTACCAAAGACTATTAGTTTCAGAGCATTGCCAAAGTCTATTGGTTTCAGAACATTACCAAGGACTATTAGTTTCAGAGCATTGCCAAAGTCTATTGGTTTCAGAACATTACCAAAGACTATTAGTTTCAGAGCATTGCCAAAGTCTATTGGTTTCAGAGCATTGCCAAAGTCTATTGGTTTCAGAGCATTACCAAGGACTATTAGTTTCAGAGCATTGCCAAAGTCTATTGGTTTCAGAACATTACCAAAGACTATTAGTTTCAGAACATTGCCAAAGTCTATTGGTTTCAGAACATTACCAAGGACTATTAGTTTCAGAGCATTGCCAAAGTCTATTGGTTTCAGAACATTGCCAAAGACTATTAGTTTCAGAGCATTGCCAAAGTCTATTGGTTTCAGAGCATTACCAAAGACTATTAGTTTCAGAGCATTTCCAAAGTCTATTGGTTTCAGAACATTACCAAGGACTATTAGTTTCAGAGCATGGCCAAAGTCTATTGGTTTCAGAACATTACCAAAGACTATTAGTTTCAGAGCATTGCCAAAGTCTATTGGTTTCAGAACATTACCAAGGACTATTAGTTTCAGAGCATGGCCAAAGTCTATTGGTTTCAGAACATTACCAAAGACTATTAGTTTCAGAGCATGGCCAAAGTCTATTGGTTTCAGAACATTACCAAAGACTATTAGTTTCAGAGCATTGCCAAAGTCTATTGGTTTCAGAACATTACCAAGGACTATTAGTTTCAGAGCATGGCCAAAGTCTATTGGTTTCAGAACATTACCAAAGACTATTAGTTTCAGAGCATGGCCAAAGTCTATTGGTTTCAGAACATTACCAAAGACTATTAGTTTCAGAGCATTGCCAAAGTCTATTGGTTTCAGAACATTACCAAGGACTATTAGTTTCAGAGCATTGCCAAAGTCTATTGGTTTCAGAACATTACCAAAGACTATTAGTTTCAGAGCATTGCCAAAGTCTATTGGTTTCAGAACATTACCAAGGACTATTAGTTTCAGAGCATTGCCAAAGTCTATTGGTTTCAGAGCATTACCAAAGACTATTAGTTTCAGAGCATTGCCAAAGTCTATTGGTTTCAGAGCATTACCAAAGACTATTAGTTTCAGAGCATTGCCAAAGTCTATTGGTTTCAGAACATTACCAAGGACTATTAGTTTCAGAGCATTGCCAAAGTCTATTGGTTTCAGAACATTACCAAAGACTATTAGTTTCAGAGCATTGCCAAAGTCTATTGGTTTCAGAACATTACCAAGGACTATTAGTTTCAGAGCATTGCCAAAGTCTATTGGTTTCAGAACATTGCCAAAGACTATTAGTTTCAGAGCATTGCCAAAGTCTATTGGTTTCAGAGCATTACCAAAGACTATTAGTTTCAGAGCATTGCCAAAGTCTATTGGTTTCAGAACATTACCAAAGACTATTAGTTTCAGAGCATTGCCAAAGTCTATTGGTTTCAGAACATTACCAAGGACTATTAGTTTCAGAGCATTGCCAAAGTCTATTGGTTTCAGAACATTGCCAAAGACAATTAGTTTCAGAGCATTGCCAAAGTCTATTGGTTTCAGAACATTACCAAGGACTATTAGTTTCAGAGCATGGCCAAAGTCTATTGGTTTCAGAACATTACCAAGGACTATTAGTTTCAGAGCATTGCCAAAGTCTATTGGTTTCAGAACATTGCCAAAGACTATTAGTTTCAGAGCATTGCCAAAGTCTATTGGTTTCAGAGCATTACCAAAGACTATTAGTTTCAGAGCATTGCCAAAGTCTATTGGTTTCAGAGCATTACCAAAGACTATTAGTTTCAGAGCATTGCCAAAGTCTATTGGTTTCAGAGCATTACCAAGGACTATTAGTTTCAGAGCATGGCCAAAGTCTATTGGTTTCAGAACATTACCAAAGACTATTAGTTTCAGAGCATGGCCAAAGTCTATTAGTTTCAGAGCATTGCCAAATTGTAGGTCAGAGAACAATTTAGGGTAATTTCAAAAGGGACTACTACTATGTTACTAATAATCTTTTCTCTCTAGCAAAACCTTTATAACATACCTTTGTTTATTTGACACAACATATTATGAAGGCAAGAACACACTCCCTAATCCTTACCCCTTAGCTATAATAATATAAAGGCACACATGCTTTGACACTTGTACTCTATTTGGGAGTTATAACTATGGATAAATGAAGTCAAAACAGGTTATATATTTCTTCAATTCACTAAAGGTTGTAGTAGCTACTGATATCTAGATATTCATATGATAGTAAATGACTATCAGCTCTGACTGTGGCGACTTAGTTTCCAGCTGTTGCACTCTTCACTAATTTCACAGCAAACATAAAATCTATTGAGACACCCACTCAAAGTTATTCTGATGAATGAAAACTTCAAAAGACAAAAAATAAACTACTCCATTAAAAAATGCAATAAATACAGAACTAAGTAACATATTGTAGAGAGCTCAGATTGTAACTCATTGTAGAGAGCTCAGGTTGTAACACAGAACCATATAACTCATTGTAGAGAGCTCAGGTTGTAACATAGTACCATGTAACTCATTGTAGAGAGTTCAGGTTGTAACATAGTACCATGTAACTCATTGTAGAGAGCTGAGATTGTAACATAAAACCAAGTAACTCAGTGTAGAGAGCTCAGATTGTAACTCATTGTAAAGAGTTCAGGCTGTAACATAGAACCAAGTAACTCATTGTAGAGAGTTCATGTTGTAAGATAGAACTATGTAACTCATTGTAGAGAGCTCAAGTTGTAACAGAGAACCATGTAACTCATTGTAGAGAGCTCAGGTTGTAACACAGAACCATGTAACTCATTGTAGAGAGCTCAGGTTGTAACACAGAACCATGTAACTCATTGTAGAGAGCTCAGGCTGTAACACAGAACCATGTAACTCATTGTAGAGAGTTCAGGTTGTAACACAGAACCATGTAACTCATTGTAGAGAGCTCAGGTTGTAACACAGAACCATGTAACTCATTGTAGAAAGTTCAGGCTGTAACACAGAACCATGTAACTCATTGTAGAGAGTTCAGGTTGTAACACAGAACCATGTAACTCATTGTAGAGAGCTCAGGTTGTAACACAGAACCATGTAACTCATTGTAGAGAGTTCAGGCTGTAACACAGAACCATGTAACTCATTGTAGAGAGTTCAGGTTGTAACACAGAACCATGTAACTCATTGTAGAGAGCTCAGGTTGTAACACAGAACCATGTAACTCATTGTAGAGAGCTCAGGCTGTAACACAGAACCATGTAACTCATTGTAGAGAGCTCAGGCTGTAACACAGAACCATGTAACTCATTGTAGAGAGCTCAGGCTGTAACATAGAACCAAGTAACTCATTGTAGAGAGTTCAGGCTGTAACACAGAACCATGTAACTCATTGTAGAGAGCTCAGGCTGTAACATAGAACCAAGTAACTCATTGTAGAGAGCTCAGGTTGTAACACAGAACCATGTAACTCATTGTAGAGAGCTCAGGCTGTAACACAGAACCATGTAACTCATTGTAGAGAGCTCAGGCTGTAACATAGAACCAAGTAACTCATGGTAGAGAGTTCAGGTTGTAACACAGAACCATGTAACTCATTGTAGAGAGCTCAGGCTGTAACATAGAACCAAGTAACTCATGGTAGAGAGTTCAGGTTGTAACAAAAAACGAAAATCTCAAATGGTGCTTTCTTATTTCTCAACTATTATCAACATTCATATGTGTTGTATACTATTCTTCATGCCTTTTCCATGTCTGTCTTTGACAAAACTAATACATATTAATATTATGACATTTATATCTAATGTAACATTAATGTGGATGAACAATGAATCACAGATGAGTTGAAGGAAAAACTAAGCATAAGAGGACTCAGATCAGGACTCAATAGGCTTGAGTGAAGATTGCACTGGTATGGAAAAAGTGGTGTCACAACAAAAAGCACCCAGTTCGCATTGTAAATGTGGTTGGCATTAAGAAGGGTATCCAGCCATAGAAACCAATCCAGAAGAGGTTCTATAAGAGCAATACACAGTCATCTGATCTGACTTGTCTCACAAGGGGAGATGATAGTTGGGTGAAGAAGTGCATGTAGTTCCAAGTAGAAGATAGCTAGAAAAGGAAGATCTGGGCAGAAGTGGTGAGAGCAAATCTCAAGATGTTGAACCTCATGGAAGAGATGATGAAGAAACACAACAGGTATGCTGGAAAAGACTCATCCAACACATGCTACCATGGAAAAGCAGATATAAATCCAATATTATACTTATATAGGCATGAAACCTAGTACATTTATAGCTTTACTAATAGTGTTAACTCTCGTTCTGATTGATCAACAAGATCCCAGACCTTATTCACTTGCCAAGTGGAGAGGACCTCGTCAAATCAGACCAAGGAAACAATGTTTCCATTGATCTCTGCATTGCTGATACTATTTACTGGTTGCAACTCCTGGCAGAAGGAGCAACGTGAAATAAAGCGTCTTGCTCAAGGACACAACGCATCACCCAATCCGAGAATTGAACTCGCAACCTCACGATTGTGAATCCAACTCACTAACCACTAGGCCACGTGCATTCACTATACAAGTGAAATAATTTCAACTCGGAATAAAAACTGGGTTACTGACATGCTTCAATGAACTCCTGTAGCATAGCTTTTTTTTCATCAACATAGACACAATTACATTCTTTTCTTGCATATAGAAGAGGTTGATATATGGTCAATTAACTTAGCCACAGTATGCTTCATGCACTTTATTTTGGGGGCTCTCATATATAAAAAGCCATGACAAAAAGTACCCAGTCCACACTGCAAAGTGGTTGTTTTGGTGCCATGACAAAAAGCACCCAGTTCAGACTGTAAAGTGGTTGTGTTGGTGCCATGACAAAAAGCACCCAGTCCACACTGTAAAGTGGTTGTTTTGGTGCCATGACAAAAAGCACCCAGTCCACACTGTAAAGTGGTTGTGTTGGTGCCATGACAAAAAGTACCCAGTCCACACTGTAAAGTGGTTGTGTTGGTGCCATGACAAAAAGCACCCAGTCCACACTGTAAAGTGGTTGTTTTGGTGCCATGACAAAAAGCACCCAGTCCACACTGTAAAGTGGTCGTGTTGGTGCCATGACAAAAAGCACCCAGTCCACACTGCAAAGTGGATGTTTTGGTGCCATGACAAAAAGCACCCAGTCCACACTGCAAAGTGGATGTTTTGGTGCCATGACAAAAAGCACTCAGTTCAGACTGTAAAGTGGTTGTGTTGGTGCCATGACAAAAAGCACCCAGTTCAGACTGTAAAGTGGTTGTGTTGGTGCCATGACAAAAAGCACCCAGTCCACACTGCAAAGTGGATGTTTTGGTGCCATGACAAAAAGCACCCAGTTCAGACTGTAAAGTGGTTGTGTTGGTGCCATGACAAAAAGCACCCAGTCCACACTGCAAAGTGGATGTTTTGGTGCCATGACAAAAAGCACCCAGTTCAGACTGTAAAGTGGTTGTGTTAGTGCCATGACAAAAAGCACCCAGTCCACACTGCAAAGTGGTTGTGTTGGTGCCATGACAAAAAGCACCCAGTCCACACTGCAAAGTGGATGTTTTGGTGCCATGACAAAAAGCACCCAGTTCAGACTGTAAAGTGGTTGTGTTGGTGCCATGACAAAAAGCACCCAGTCCACACTGTAAAGTGGTTGTTTTGGTGCCATGACAAAAAGCACCCAGTTCAGACTGTAAAGTGGTTGTGTTGGTGCCATGACAAAAAGCACCCAGTCCACACTGCAAAGTGGATGTTTTGGTGCCATGACAAAAAGCACCCAGTCCACACTGTAAAGTGGTTGTTTTGGTGCCATGACAAAAAGCACCCAGTCCACACTGTAAAGTGGTTGTTTTGGTGCCATGACAAAAAGCACCCAGTCCACACTGCAATGTGGATGTTTTGGTGCCATGACAAAAAGCACCCAGTCCACACTGTAAAGTGGATGTTTTGGTGCCATGACAAAAAGCACCCAGTCCACACTGCAAAGTGGTTGTGTTGGTGCCATGACAAAAAGCACCCAGTCCACACTGTAAAGTGGTTGTGTTGGTGCCATGACAAAAAGAGCCCAGTCCACAATGTAAGGCAGTCATTTTGGTGTCACGATAAAAAGCACACAGTCCACACTGTAAATGTGGCTGGCGTTAAGAAGGGCATCCAGTCGTAGAAACCAAGCCATAAACAGTTCTGCATGAACAAGACTCAGTCATCTGATCTGACTTGTCTCACAATTGGACAAACAGGTTTTCTACGGCTGGATGTCCTTCCTATCACCAACCACTCTACAGTGTGTACCACGTGTGATTATCCTGTACATCACCAGCACTAGGGAGGTTAGCTGAAAAGACCACGTGATTCTTTATTTGGCAAGTTTTTTTACATTTGAATGTCTTTCCTATTGCCAATCAAAGTATAAGACTTAAATTTAACTTTTGAATGACAAGAAGAGAAACTTGTTTAACCCTTTAGCATTTAAACTGGCCATATCCGGCCAGAATTTTCTCACCTCTTTCTGTCCAAACCAGCTGTAACTGGCCACTCATAACAACATTAAGGTATTGTTCTCAAAATAAATAACATAAAAATCTCATAGATTCGATATTATGAGAGATAAAGCCGTTACTGTGAAAATACAATAGCAAATATTAAGTAATGTAAATGCTAAAGGGTTAAACCAGCAGTATCTGACCAAAATTTGTTCACCCCTTTCTGTAATTGGCCGCTCATACTGATGTTAAGGTATTGTTCTCAAAATAAATAATATCAAACTCTCATAGATTCAATATTATGTGAGGTAAAGCTTTTACCGTGAAAATATAATAGTAAATATAGAGGAATGTAAATGCTAGAGAGTTAATGTCTTCTCAAATGAATAAATGAACTATTTTAAGAATTTAAACTACATTGCTGTTTCAATTTGCTGGGAACTTTCTGATTCCTCTAGAGTTTCCTCAGTGTACACATGAAGATTACTTACGTACAAAAGCCAATATTTTTTAAATGTTAAAGACATAGGAAATAATTTGAGCAAATTATTATTAGAGAGAGAAAAAAAATGGAAAAGTCAACCTCGATGGGATTCGAAAGCATGATGAAATGAACTTAAATACTGTAAGATATTTAGTCTGGCATTTCATATTTTCCGTTGATTTCAACTCCTTCGTAAAGTTCAAATAATAAGGAATATGTGTGTGTGTGAGTGAGTGTGTGTGTGTGTGTGTGTGTGGGTGTTAGTGTGTGTATTATTCCAAGTATAGATTTATTCTAGTGTAATGGATAACAGGTGAGAGATTTATCCATATTTCTTTCTTCTTTCTATCGTTCGTTATCTATCGTCTTTCGTCATCAGCTTGATGAAAATAACTGACTGACAGAGAGAGAGAGAGAGAGAGAGAGAAAGAGATGGGAGAGAGAGAAAGAGAAAGAGATAGGAGACAGAGATGAGAGATGGAAGAGAAAAAGAGAGAGAGAGAAGAGAGATGGAAGAGAAAAAGAGAGAGAGAGAAGAGAGGAGAGAGAGAGAGAGAGAATGCAAAGGTAAAGCGAGAGAACAGAAAAGAGATGAGAGAAAAAGACTGTAAAGGTAGAGAGAATGGAATATATATATATACAGAGAGAGAGAGAGAGAATAGATAAGTGAATAATATGATGTGCAAGAGAATGCAAAGGTAAAGAGAGTGGAAGAAATAGAAAAGGTAGTGTGATAAAGAAACCGAATGAGAGAGACAGAGAGAGCTAGAGCAAGAGAGAGAAAGAGAGTGAGTGTGTGTCAGTGCGTGTGTGCATGTGTCTCAGTGGTTCGTTCGGCTAGGATGAGTGAAAGAGACTGCAGTAAGGAATAAAATAAAAATGTGACTAAGTAAGACAATTGATGAGAATGACTAATCTAGTACAGGCTAGCTTATCACAAACAGGATGATATCTCCCATTGGATGCTGTTAATGACCTCATCAAATTTAAAATCTCAAATGACATTTAAAATTTAGTGAGTCGGTTTTAAACTTCTTCTTCATCGTCGTCGTCCACTTATTCCTGAGAGGGTCTTTGCTCAAACACTCCTACCAGAGGGTCCTGTCAGAAGCAACCGGCTTGATCCCATGCGCAACCAGCTGGATCCCATGCGCAACCAGCCAAGCTCATGGATGTTATGCAACCATCTTGCTTGGGGCACCCCTGGGTGTCTGTATAATGAAATAGCTTCTCAGACTAGCTTTCAAATTAGGACTTATAGAAAGAAGGTTCTACAAACATACACTCGAATATATTCTTCTTCTTTGTCCACTTATTCCTGAGAGGGTCGTGGGGGCAGGGTCCTCAAACACTCCCTCCAACAGGTCCTGTCAGAAGCAACCATCGCCAACCGATTCGGCTGGATCCCCAAGCGTGACCAGCCAAGCTCATGGTCTACCCCTGGGTCTCCTACCTGTTGGTTTTGCTGTAACATCTGTCCAACAATTCAATTCTTTCCTGAGACCTTCTAACCACAAAGATACACCTGAATAAACTCCTCTTTTCCCAGTTATTCCTGAGAGGGTCATAGGGGAGAGAATCCTCAAACACACCTTCAAGAGTGTCATGTCAGAAGCAACAGGCTGGATCCCCAAGTGTGACCAGCCAAGCTCATAGATGTTAACCAACCATCTTGTTCAGGAGGGGTCTACCCCTACGTCTCTATACAATGAAATATCTTCTCAGAATAGCTTTCAAGGGGGTCTGTATAATGAAATAGCTTCTTAGACTAGCTTTCAAATTAGGACTTATAGAAAGAAGGTTCTACAAAGAAACACCTAAATATATTCTTCTTCTTCTTCTTCTTCTTCACTAATCATGTGAGTACTCAATACATTGGAAGATGTAGAGTAGGTATAGAAATGTGTAAAATCTCGACTGCTTGGTGCTGTGGTCGGGGTTTTACACATCTCTGTATATATATATATATAAAAAACATGAGAAGAAAGAAGAATACTGCGTGGTTGCACATGGGTTACATATGATAAAATTCGTCCCTCGTCAGTGATTTGCCAACCATCATTGATATTTCATCGCATGAGAAGACGACGATTGTAGCAGCAATGAGAATAACTTGAATAATAGCAAGAAGAAGAAGAAGAAGAACTACCAGCTCCACCACCACCACCATCAACTGATATAGTAACAATAGATGTAATACCCGCAAGAGAACACCAACAACAGTAACAACAACATTATCGACCGCAACAATTATAATAACAACAACAGCAACAGTAATAACAACAGCATCAATAACGACCGCAATAATAACAACAACAGTACCAACAACAACAACATGTATATATACATATATACATACATGTAAAGTAGTCGTGTAGGAGACACGGTAAAAAGGCTCCCAGTCCACGCTGTAAATGTGGTTGGCGTTAGAAAGGGCATCCAGCCGTAGAAAACCTGCCCAAAACAGTTCTATAAGAGCAAGACACGGTCACCTGACCAATCTTGCCTCAAGTGGGACAAACCCGTCTAACCCATACCAGTGTGGAAGATGGACGTTAAACAAGGATGATGATATATACAGGGTGCCATCGATATCTGTTCGCAAGATTACTGTCTAGGAAAAATAACACAGTAGTTTTATCAAACTTGGGTCAGTTTGTCTTCATGACTTGTTCTTTCGATCTCACTCGATAAACCCGCCATTGGCTTTGATGACGGCCTCAAGGCGGCCTCGGAACCAGCTACAGACCTTCATCACTGTCCCCCGACTTAGGCCCCTAAAGGCACTTGTGATCCTGGCCTTCAGATCGTCTTTCGTATTGCAGCTAGATCTGTTGGTGTCTCGTTCCACTGCGCCCCACACCAAGAGGGCGTTGCAGTCAGGCGAGCTGGGAGGCCAGATGTCAGGTGAAGTGTGGTCGACAAAGTTCTCTGACAGCCAGGCTTTGGTCTTTCGGCTGGTATGGCAGGGCACTGAGTCTTGCTGCCACATGTACGGCCTATCTGCAGCTACCTGGTCGATCCAGGGATTTACTACCTCGCTCAGAACGCGGATGTAGCCACCGGTGTTCAGCTTGAGGCCCTCATGGAAGAGGTGAGGTCGCATGATGTCACCTTGACTGCTGACGACACCTAAGACCAATGTTGTCGCTGGAAACTTTGTCTGCATGACTCTGGGCACGTCTTTGGATGAGACAGCGAGCCACCTGTTGTTCTGGGAGTTGATCTTCTGGTCTTATTTGTCCTCCCGGCACGGATTCCAAGAAGAACTCCGTGTTTCTTCTACAAATTTGGAGGTTCAAAATTATTCATAATCAATTATTCTGAAAATAAATAATGGAAATATAGTCACTGTTTTTATGATGACAAGAGTGACAACGGAAGTAAAAAAATTTGCATAAAATTACCAGTTGAAAATTGCGAACAAATATCGTCTGCACCCTGTATATATATATATATATATACACGATATTAAACAAATGGAAACTATATTTATAAAACCATATTTATTTCATTATATATATTTCAGGGATATCATATTAAAAATATGGTATGCCTTCCTCAGACAAAATACAATATATAAACTGTTTTATAAATAAATTTGCTCGTTGTAATAATATTTACTCGTTGTAACCCAACAATTTTAAATAAAACTTTTGCATATATATATATATATATATATATATATATATATATATATATATATATATATATATACACATATATATATATACACACACACACATACACACATACATACATATACACACCCACACATATATAGGGTACTGGTTATTTTCCAATAACTAAATAGTAGTAATGAATATAAGGAAATAACAAAAGAAGTATGTTGGTTATATACTAACATACTTAATATCATAAAGTTGTTCAGTTAGTATGTAGTTGTTTAGTAGCTGGACTGATTGTGCCAGGATTCAATAACATTGATCTCAACACTATTAATAGTGACTTTTATGAACAGAACAGCTATAAAAATAAATGTCTCTATGCTATTGAAATCCAACTTAACAAAACTAGTGCCAGCTTAAAACCTAAACCAAAACTGAGCCAAAGTATGACACTGTTGTATCAAGTCTTCTTTGTCTTATCAAGTAATGGAATGGTGTATGTATGCTTGGACACCGTCATTCCTGATGGGATTGTAGAGGCACTGTCATGACATACAGCATGTCATGGACAATTTAACCTTTAGCATTTACATTACTCTATATTTTCTATTGTATTTTCACGGTAAAGGCTGTATCTCACATAATATAGGATCCATGAGATTTTGAGAACAATACCTAGTATGAGCAACCGGTTACAGCCAGTTTGAACAGAAAGAGGTGAGAGAATTCTGGACGGATACAGCAGTTTGACCAGAAAGAGGTGAGAGAATTCTGGTCAGATACAGCTTGCTTGACCAGAAAGAGGTGAGAGAATTCTGGTCAGATACAGCTTGCTTGACCAGAAAGAGGTGAGAAAATTCTGGCTGGATACAGTCAATTTGACCAGAAAGAGGTCAGAGAATTCTGGTCAGATACAGCTGGTTTAAATGCTAATGGGTTAACTTATGTGGCTGTGAAAAATATATATCAGAAAGTTCCATGTAACACACTGGGTCCTATCCAGGAGTAGAGTTGTCTCTCATTTGGTTATTGCTACAGAAACTGAAACTATGGACCAGTCCAAATCCTGTGAAAGTATTAACTCTTACAACCCTGATATAATCATGAGTGATGTGGGGTTTTTTTTTCAGTATACAGTTGTCCCCTGGTATTGGCAGGGGTTTACATTCTTAGAGCACCCGAGAAGAGTGAAAAACCGCGAATATTGGACGTGGTCCATAAAAATGCCTATAAACTTCAAAATATAATGTAAAATATAATAAAAAAAAAAGAGGGACCATCTTATGCAAAGGGGTGTCAAATAGGCTGGCAAATATGGTATACTGTTATTAATAATTTTTGCCTTATAAAAGCCATAAAAAAAATCACGGAAGATATTTATGATTCCGAGAATATCAAAATATAATGTAAAATATAATTAAAAAAAAAAGAGGGACCATCTTATGCAAAGGGTGTCAAATAGGCTGGCAAATATGGTATACTGTTATTAATAATTTTTGCCTTAGAAAAGCCATAAAAAAAATCACGGAATATATTTATGATTCTGAGAATATGTGGTGGTTTCCACAAACAATTATTAGTTAGGTTCTAAGGAAAATTCCACAAATGACTGGGACCATGGATGTCTGGACAGCAAATGCATGGCGTATATGGTTTTATAATATAGTAAGCATTCCACCATTCAATTTAGTCTCAACATTTCTGTAAAGTCTTGTCTTTACTTATCAAGTTGATGGTATTTCCTGATGACAGTCCAGTAGACAGATAACATCTAGTTATGTCTACTACACAGCACAAGTATATCCCGCACTTGCTTTTAGTACACTTTCAAGCCAAACAATAATACTCCTATCCATTTATTTGCTCTAAAGAGATATGAGAACAGAAAACAGTAATAACATTCCATAATACAAACTCCTCTTTTTACACTTAATTCTCTACTACAAGACATCTTAAAACAAAACTATCTTTTGTGAACAGCAATGAGGAACAGTTCAAGGCCAAGAATAACCGGAAGACACAGCCATAGTTATTTTAGTTTTAAGACATTTTCATCATCATCGCCGTCATCATCGTTTAACGTCCACTTTCTGCGTTAGCATGGGTTAGACGGGTCGTCCCATTTGAGGTTAAGTTGGGTCAGGTGATTGTCTCTTACTCATAACCCTTTAGCTTTTACATTACTCTATACTTACTATTGTATTTTCATGGTAAACACTTTACTTCACATAATATTGTATCTATGAGATTTTGATGTTATTCATTTTGAGAACAATACCTTAACATCAGTATGAATGGCCAGTTAGAGCCAGTTTTAACAGAGAGAGGTGAGAGAATTCTGGCCAGTTACAGCCGGTTTAAATGCTAAAGGGATAAAGGACTGTTTCTGGTTAGATTTCTACCGCTGGATGCCCTTCCTAACACCAACCACATTTATAGTGTGTGCTAGGTGCTTTTTGTCATGACTCCTTACGACCACTTTATACTGTAGGCTGGGTGATTTTTATCATGATTCCTACATGACCACTTTGCAGTATGGGCTGGGTGTTTTTTGTTGTGACACCTACATGACCATTTTACAGTGTGGGCTGGGTGATTTTTGTCATGACACCTACATGACCACTTTACAGTGTGAGCTGGGTGCTTTTTGTTGTGACACCTACATGACCACTTTACAGTGTGGGCTGGGTGATTTTTGTCATGACACCTACACGGCTACTTTACAGTGTGAGCTGGGTGATTTTTGTTGTGACACTTACATGACCACTTTACAGTGTGGGCTGGGTGATTTTTGTCATGACACCTACATGACCACTTTACAGTGTGGGCTGGGTGATTTTTGTTGTGACACTTACATGACCACTTTACAGTGTGGGCTGGGTGATTTTTGTCATGACACCTACACGACCACTTTACAGTGTGGGCTGGGTGATTTTTTTGTCATGACACCTACACGACCACTTTAAAGTGTGGGCTGGGTGATTTTTGTCGTGACACCTACATGACCACTTTACAGTGTGGGCTGGGTGATTTTTGTTGTGACACCTACATGACCACTTTACAGTGTGGGCTGGGTGATTTTTGTCATGACACCTACACGACCACTTTACAGTGTGGGCTGGGTGATTTTTTTGTCATGACACCTACACGACCACTTTACAGTGTGGGCTGGGTGATTTTTGTCGTGACACCTACACGACCACTTTACAGTGTGGGCTGGGTGATTTTTGTCGTGACACCTACACGACCACTTTACAGTGTGGGCTGGGTGATTTTTGTCGTGACACCTACATGACCACTTTACAGTGTGGGCTGGGTGATTTTTTTGTCATGACACCTACACGACCACTTTACAGTGTGGACTGGTTGCTTTTTGTCATGACACCTACACGACCACTTTACAGTGTGGGCTGGGTATGTTTTGTTCACAGTGTAAGGGCGGTGTGGATAGGAGTGGGTATAGTGGTTACGAGTTGCCTACTAGATGTATATTTAAGTCTGTGTGCATGGGTAGGCGTGTCGTCTGTATTACTGCATAATGCCAAAGATCTCGATCCTGTGTCATTATCTTTGAGATTTTATTTAAGACAATCGTCAAATATAAACATAGTTAATTAAAAAGAGATAATTTATTTACAAACGTCACTTGTCTTGAACGACATATGAGAATTTCCCATGTATGTCCAACAGTTAGCAGATATGAAAGTACCTAAATTCTACTTTAACATTTAATCTTCAGTAATTCATAAGGGTGGACATTGATACACATTATAGCTAAATGATTTACTATAGAAATTTTACATGTAAATCTAAATATATAAATAAATTAATAAAACCATAGGCTAATTATTTCAGTTCAATGATTATTGTATATTTATTTAAAGTAGATTAAATTTAGATAAAGTTGAATTAGCAAAGTCATTTGAAATACTCACATTTACAGTGTGGAACTGGATGGCTCTGTTATGAGGAGGGACAGGCCAGTTGGCCGCGCCGAACCTGTCTCACAACGGAACCATATTTTCGAAGCCCGACCCATCACACAGTGGAACCATAGTTTAGGGGGCTGGTACTGGATGGCCCCAATACGAGGATCCTAACCAACCTTTTTTTTAATCTGTTAGTCAGTGAAAACAACTCTTGTCTCCCAAAATCCTATAATTACCGTATTTCCCAGCGTCGAAGACGCTACTTTTTTCCTAAAGTAAGTCTCAAAAATCTACCATGCATTCTGGAAACCGAAGGTTGTTTATTATTTTTTTCTCAAATTTTTGGTTGTCAAAACTAGGGTCCGTCTTCGAGGATGAAGCGTCTTCAGCGCCGGGAAATACGGTATATTCAAACAGTAAACTTTAAAATCTTTCTTTTACTTCTACTACATTCATTTTCATATATTCTTTTTATATTCTGTAACCCTGCAATTTCAGGAACAATTTCTTTGCATAAAAAATGTTAAATTGTTATCAATATCAATCTATTTTTTATCTCTTACCATTGAAAGAGGCCCAGCCCTTACTTTGTAAAGCAACAGATACTAAATGATTAAAACTAACCAGACAAAAGAAAACACAACAGCTTGCTACCCACTCAGAATCAACATGTCTATCTATGAGTCTGCTGTAAGAATAACATAAAAGATTATTCAATAAATTTACAAGAAAATTCTCTTCCCACAATACACACATATGCACGCACGCACGCGCACACACACATGCACACACATATTTTTAATGAATATTTAACTGTGTTCTTGCAACAGCCACGGGATACCACATCTATGATGAATGATTTGCATAACGTTGAGTGCTTTAAATCACTACATCATCGTTTACTAACCCGAATCACCAGTTCTACCAATTGGTAAACAACTTAACATAAATGGTATATATTTTTTATTATATATATATATGTATAACAAAGAGGGTGTGCACCAGAGTACTCAATACTTGGGGTAGTAGAGTGGATAATAGGAAAAGATTCAGGACCCCAACAGCTGAGCTCCGGCCATTTCGACAGCTAGATCTGAACTGTTCAGATCTAGCTGTCGAAATGGCCGGAGCTCAGCTGTCGGGCTCCTGAATCTTTTCATATATATATATATCATCATCATCGTTTAACGTCCATGTTCCACGCTTGCATGGGTTTGGACGGGAGTTTTCCCACTTGAGGCAAGAGTGGTTGTCTTGCTCGCATAGGACTGTCTGGCGGGTTTTCTACGGCTGGATGCCCTTCCTAACACCATCCACATTTACAGTGTGGATATATATAAGGTAAACAGGAAAACAAAAATAACAAAACAAACAGCACAGTACCTAGAACAAATATATTAGTTTAATGCTGAAAAAGCAGCAAGAGGGACTTAACATTTCAAACACTAGTCCTATCTAGAGAAAATCATCAACAGTGTTTTTTTTATTCTCTTACTATCTTAAAAATCCCTCAAACCAAACATTCATTTATTGTAATACTAAGAAATAAATAAATAAGATTTTTTAAAAAAATATTCAAGTTACAATCAATATTCAGAATTAAAATTGCTATTAAATTTTTAGTTAAATGTTACAGAAATTATCCTTATTTCAAAAATAGAAATTTGATGCACATTTGCCATTTCAAACTAATTTATATGGCATCCTTGTCTAAATTTAATTATTTTCTTCATATCATTAGCAATAATCAATTACTATTTGCCACAGACTTCCAGGAGGTACAGAAACTCACTGTTACAAGAGAATTCCTATAAATAGGAAGGAGAGGGGGGGGGGCATTGAGAAGGTCAAGGAGGTACTGGGGATTAAGTGGGTGGTAGAGATGAGATAATAGTATATTAAATATCAAATTATACATATTATATATAAATATATTTTATTATATATAAATATAGTAAATATTATATATAAATATATTTTAGTAAATATTATATATAAATATATTTTATTATATATAAATATAGTAAATATTATATATAAATATATTTTATTATATATAAATATAGTAAATATTATATATAAATATATTTTATTATATATAAATATAGTAAATATTATATATAAATATATTTTAGTAAATATATATAAATATATTTTATTATATATAAATATAGTAAAATAAAAAATATATAATATTTATTTATACATAGTACCACATTTCCTGGCACAGAAGACGCTTCGTCCTCGATGGCGGACCCTAATTTTGACAACCAAAAATTAAAAAAAAGATAATAAACAACCTTCGGGCCTCCAGGGCTCATGGTAGATTTCTGAGACTTATTTTAGGAAAAAAGTAGCGTCTTCGATGCCGGGAAATACGGTATATATTATAATATTTATTATATATGAGGGTGGTGGATTGGCAGTATCGGTAGAGGGTCGGACGCCATGCTTTCCAGCATAGTTACGTCCCTTTACGATCTGAGTTCAAATCCCGCCGCGGTTGACTTTGCCTTTCATCCTTACGGGGTCGATAAAATAAAGTACCAGTAATGCACTGGGATAATTGCTGGCCTTGTGCCTAAAGTAGAAACAATTATTTATTATATATGAATTAATGATTTTATTTATTATATATTATTTACAATTTGTGTCTTGGCAGGTGTCTCTGGAAATAGGAGTGGGGTGGGTGGGTGGGTACTGAGGGTATTACATGGCCATAAGTGGGGGGGGGGGGGCAAAAGGTTTGAGAACCTCTGCTGTAAACCATAAGGTCTTTTTACAATAGCTACTAGAATTAAATTGAAGGGAAAAATAGAAAAAAACTTTTTAAGCAGATGAATGGATTACACAGAATGGCGGCAGAGGGTGCCAGTGGGGGAAGAAAGACCAAGATAATTTCCAAGGATGTAATTGAAAGTCATTGTTACAAAGTTTGGGGTCAGACAGACTGCTACACTGGCTGTCAGACAGACATACTAGGCCAGCCATAACAAGCACCTAAGAATTAGAGCAAGTATCAGCAGGGGAAAGACAGAACAGATAGAATTAAAATTTGCTCTAGAAATCACTTTGTATGCCTGGCAACAGACAGCTAGGTAATATGTTTTTAAGTAAGCTTATCTGCCCTATCAGGTGAACGTATTATGCACTACATAAAAGCATCCCACTACAAACTGTGTCAATATATATATATATACATAAAATGTATGTATGCATGCATGTACACATATAAGCCATCTGTGTGTAAGCCTATGCACACACACACACAGACATACACACAGACACAGACACACAGACACAGACACACACACACACACACACGCACACACAGACACAAACATGCACGCACACACACATACAGACACACACACAGACACACACATGCACACACACACAGACACATACAGACATACACATGCACACACAGACACACACGTATACTACATAAGCGAAAATATGATTCCTATCCAGACAGATATGATTAAGGATTTTCTCAAGTCTGTGAAAGCTGTATATAAAGGAAAGCAGTGGAGTTAGCCTAAATAAATGTGTGTGTGTGTGTGTGTGTGTGTGTGTGTATGTATGTATAGTCCCGTAACTCCTGATAGAGTCATAAGGGTGCTGTATTGACATACAGCGTTTTGGGGGCATTTTTAAGCCTGGCAGAGCCCACCCCTCTCCAGGCCTGAGTACAGCAGATTTCTTCCAGAGAAAGATGGAAAGAGAGAGGAAATGAAAAAGAAATATAGAGGAAGAATCAACCCCAGTACTTTTATATCGACCTCGAAAGGATGAAAGACAAAGTTGACCTCTCCAGGATTTGAACTCAGAGAGCAGAGAGTCGGAATAAATACCATAAATATTCTATCTGACATTCTAATGACTCTGCCAATTCATCGCCTAGCCTGAATAAATTACTAAATTTATTGCCAAAATCTCTCACAAAAAATATAATGCTATATTACAAAATAACAGCTAGTTAATGAAAGTGGCCCAAGTCTATCACTAATTATAATATTTTGTAGAGCAAACCAAACTTGAAATCAGCTAAGCCACTCAGAAGCAACAAACAAATCTCCCTCAAACCACATAACCTGGCAGCTTTAAAAATCAACAACAACAACAACAACAGAAACCAACTAGTTAATGTAGTCCTAGATAATAAGATAGCATGGTGACAGCTGGGACACTTTTTTTTTTATATCCTAAGTCTGTGCAATCAGGGCTGACCTGGGTTTAAACAAAGTAAAAGCAGTCACCTATTTTTAACAAATCCCCCAGACAAAACTTTTGTAGAACATCGAAACCTGAGATTTTATATTAAATACATTAGTAGTTAAATTTGGTTGAATCTACTTTATATAGTAATCTGATAATCTAAGAGATGAATTAGGAAAAAAAATATCATCATTATCATCACACA
>OZ024758.1:22784904-22794904 GCA_964016885.1 Eledone cirrhosa
TGTATGAGAGAGAAAGAGAGAGAGAGTGTGTGTGTGAGAGAGAAAGAGAGAGTGTGTGTGTGTGTGTGAGAGAGAAAGAGAGAGAGTGTGTGTGTGTGAGAGAGAAAGAGAGAGTGTGTGTGTGTGAGAGAGAAAGAGAGAGTGTGTGTGTGTGAGAAAGAGAGAGATAGTGTGTGTGTGAGAGAGAAAGAGAGTGTGTGTGTGAGAGAGAGAAAGAGAGAGTGTGTGTGTGTGTGAGAAAGAGAGAGATAGTGTGTGTGTGAGAGAGAAAGAGAGTGTGTGTGTGAGAGAGAAAGAGAATGTGTGTGTGAGAGAGAAAGAGAATGTGTGTGTGAGAGAGAAAGAGAGAGTGTGTCTGTGTGAGAGAGAAAGAGAGTGTGTGTGTGTGTGTGTGAGAGAGAAAGAGAGAGTGTGTGTGTGTGAGAGAGAAAGAGAGAGTGTGTGTGTGTATGAGAGAGAAAGAGAGAGAGAGAGTGTGTGTGTGACACAGATGAAAGAGAGAGTGTGTGTGTGAGAGAGAAAGAGAGAGAGAGTGTGTCAGAGTGAGTGTGTGTGTGTGAGAGAGAAAGAGAGAGTGTGTGTGTGTATGAGAGAGAAAGAGAGAGAGAGAGTGTGTGTGTATGACACAGATGAAAGAGAGTGAGTGTGTGTGTGAGAGAGAAAGAGAGAGTGTGTGTGTATGACACAGATGAAAGAGAGTGAGTGTGTGTGTGTGTGTGTGAGAGAGAGAAAGAGAGAGTGTGTGTGTATGACACAGATGAAAGAATGAACTGTGAAATATTTCACAAAATAAAGACTCAATTCAGACAGAAGAGATATTTGCTTTCCTAAAATGGTGCAATAGCAGTAACAGAACTGGCTTAAGACAGACATTTCCAGGAGTTGTTTTTAGACATATAACCACACATACACATATGCACACTCACACACACACACCATTTCCAGTAGGTTTTTATACATATACACACACACCATTTCCAGTAGGTTTTTATACATATACACACACACACACACTATTTCCAGTAGGTTTTTATACATATACACACACCATTTCCAGTAGGTTTTTATACATATACACACACACACACACACACCATTTCCAGTAGGTTTTTATACACACACACACACACACACCATTTCCAGTAGGTTTTTATACATATACACACACACACCATTTCCAGTAGGTTTTTATACATATACACACACACACCATTTTCAGTAGGTTTTTATACATATACACACACACCATTTCCAGTAGGTTTTTATACATATACACACTCACACACACCATTTCCAGTAGGTTTTTATACATATAACCCCCCCCTCACACACACACACACACGTGCACTCACATACACACCATTTCCAGTAGGTTTTTTAATACATATAACCACACACACACACACACACACAGAGAGATAGACACACTCACACACACACATGCTCACACAGACAGACACACTCACACACACATATATATATATATAAAGCGTTGAAGTATTTCTTTGAGGTCTATAGTTTCTTGTTTAAAGGACCAAAAGCATTTTACCAAATTAAAAGACAGAGTATATAATATCATCATCATCATTTCATTTTACGTCCGCCTTTTCCTGCTTGCAAGGGTGGGACGGGAACTGATTCTGGCTTGATTTCTACAGATGGATGCCCTTCCTAACACCAACCTCATTTACAGTGAGTGCTGGGTGCTTTTTTTGCCGTGGCACCTCCACGTCCACTTTACAGTGTGGGCTGGGTGCTTTTTTGCAGTGGCACCTCCACGACTACTTTACAGTGTGGGCTGGGTGCTTTTTTGCTGTGGCACTGCCATGTCCACTTTACAGTGTGGGCTGGGTTCTTTTTTGCCGTGGCACCGCCATGTCCACTTTACAGTGAGTGCTGGGTGCTTTTTTGCCGTGGCACCTCCACGACCACTTTGCAGTGGAATGATATGGACCTCAGTCCCTATCATCTCATTTCTACAGCTGAGTAAACTGGAGCAATGCGAAATAAAGTGTCTTGCTCAAGGAAACAACACATCACCCGGTCTGAGAATTGAACTCACAACCTTTCGATTGCAAGGCCAATGCTCTAACCACTGGGCCATGTGCCTCCATAATATATATATGAAAAGATTCAGGCCCCCGATGGCTGAGCTCCAGCCATTTCAACAGCTAGATCCGAACTAAACCACTACTGGTTTAGTCCGGATCTAGAATTGGAAGTGAGGTCGGGATATATATACATATATACATATATATATATGGAAACTGCGGAGTGGGGAGACCCAAGAAGACCTAGGATGAGGTAATAAAAGCCGACCTTACCCAATTGCTCCTCTCAAAGGCGATGACACACGACTGTGACCTCTGGCGTCACGCAGTAATACAGAAGACCCGACCCCCTCCCCACGGGTACAAGCCGAAGCTGAAGCATATAGACAATATGCCCCCACCCCCTCCCACTGCAAAAAAGCACCCAGCCCACACTGTAAAGTGGACGTGTAGGTGCCACGGAAAAAAAGCACCCAGCACTCACTGTAAATGAGGTTGGTGTTAGGAAGGGCATCCAGCTGTAGAAATCAAGCCAGAATCGGTTCCCGTATGAGCAAGACAAGGTCAGCCGCCCGGACACTGCCCACACAGGACAACCCGTCTAACCCATGCTAACGTGGAAGAATGGAAGTAAAACGGTGATGATTATATATATATATATATATATATATAAAAATATATATATATATATATAAAATTTTACTTTATATTTCCATTTGGAATGTTATCAAGAGTTTGTGTATGTGTGCACTCACGAATGCATGTATATGTGTGTGTGCATGAATGTGTGCTTGTGTGTTTGTATGTGTGTCTTTGTTTGTGTGCATGTATGCATGCATATGTGTACATGTATATGTATGTGTACACATGCATATATGTGTGTGTGCATATGCATGCATGTATGTGTGTGTGCACATGCATGCATATGTGTGTGAGTGTATACATGCATGTATGTGTGAGTGAGTGTATGCATGCATGTGTGTGAGTGTATACATGCATGTGTGTGAGTGTATGCATGCACATGCTTGTGCAGCTTATTAATGAAATCTCTTGATTAACTCCAGAATATATTAATATCTAATTATTCTAGCAGAAGCTGACAAGAGGAGGATATAGCACAGCTCTCCTGCACTTCTTCTGTAAGGAAGACATGGAGCCTGCTAGAGGTATAATGTCTACAGCCTGCAGCAGTCTACATGGTGTTTAGTAAAGATCCTCTCTCACTATACAGCTGTGCTGCTAACAATCTTACAAAGAAAGCTACTACAGTAATCTGTACTTCATTAATTAGCAAAGTAAGGGTGGTGGCTTGGCAGTATCGGTAGAGGGTCGGACGCCATGCATTGTAGCAAAGAGTTAATTCCCTTTATGATCCGAGTTCAAATCCCGCCAAGGTTAACTTTGCCTTTCATCCTTACGAGGTCGATAAAATAAAGTACCAGTAATGCACTGGAGTAATTGCTGGCCTTGTGCCAAAAAGTAGAAACAATTAATTAGCAAGTGGATTGGCAGAATCGGTAGAGCATCAGATAAAATACTTTTTTCATTATAGAGTTACGACCCTTTACGTTCTGAGTTCGAACCCTGCCAAAGTTAGCTTTGCCTTTCATCCTTGCAGGGTCGATGAAATAAAGTACCAGTCACACACTGGCTGGGGTCGCTCTAATCGACTTTCCCATCTCCCCTTCAAATTGCTCGCCTTAAAATGTTTTTGCAGTATAGAGTTACGATCCTTTACGTTCTGAGTTTGAATCCTGCCAAAGTTAGCTTTGCCTTTCATCCTTACAGGATTGATAAAAATAAAGTACCAGTCACAGACTGGGGTGGATTTAATCACCTTCCCCCTCTCCCTTTCAAATTGCTGGCCTTGTGCCTAAAGTAGAAACAATTATTTATATGGAGGCTTATTCTATATTTTCTTTTCTTTCTTTCTTTAACTGTTTCTACTTTAGGCACAAGGCCAGCAATTATCCCCAGTGTATTACTGGTACTTTATTTTATCGACCCTGTAAGGATGAAAGGCAAAGTCAACCTCGGCGGGATTTGAACTCAGATCGTAAAGGGACGTAACTTTCTTTAATAATATTAGTTTCTAATTCGAGTTGGGTGGGTCGTCGACAATATCGAGCCCCAGCATTTTACTGGTACTTTATAATCTGTACTTCATTAATTAGTAGAATAATCAGGAGAGATGTTGGTTAACTTCAGGTTTAAATGGGTTCCCATAGTTTTTCTTTCACACAGGGACCGGTTCGTTTTCTTTTTCCTGCGAATATTCCCATTTCATTATATCTTATAATTAGCAGTCTTGCAGATGTAACAAACAAATCACACACTACACCTGCACACACACACCTACATACACACACACACACACCTACATACACACACGAACACACATACACACCTACATACACACACACACATACATACACCTACATACACACACACACACTACACCTGCACACACACACACACACACACTACACCTGCACACACACACACACCTACATACACACCACACACACTACACCTGCACACACACCTACATACACACCACACACACTACACCTGCACACACACACTACACCTGCACACACACACACACACATACATACACACCACACCTACATACACACCACACACACTACACCTGCACACACACACACACACATACATACACACCACACACACACATACACACCTACATATACACACACACACCTACATACACACCACACACACTACACCTACATACACACCACACCTACGCACACACACACACACCTACATACACACCACACACCTACACACACCTACATACACCACACACCTACGTGCACACACACACACCTACATACACACCACACACCTACATACACACCACACACATACGCACACACCTGCACCTATGCACACACAGACACATACACACACATCACACACCTACACACACACTCCTACACAGACCTTACACCTACACACACCCCACACTCCTACACACAATCCTGATTTCCAATCAATATTTCTATGGCTGCTATAAATAAGCTGCAGAGATAAGTTAAAACCAAGAAGCTATGAAAATCTTTGTTCCAGCTATTATACAATTTAGTATTTTAATAGGAGTTGATAAACTGACATGTAGGTGGAAAAATCTAATGATACGGGAAGATTTAACCCTTTAGCTCAGTATTTCCCAACCTTTTTCATGCTTGCACTCCTAAGTAATCATCATCATCATCATCATCATCATCGTTTAACGTCCATCTTCCACACTTGCATGGGTTTGGACGGGAATTTTCCCACTTGAGGCAAGATTGGTTGTCTTGCTCGTATAGGATTGTCTAGGCGGGTTTTCTACGGCTGGATGCCCTTCCTAACACCAACCACGTTTACAGTGTGGACTGGGAGGTTTTTACCGTGTTACCTAAACGGCCACATTACAGCGTGGACTGTGTTTTTTTGTCGTGATACCTACACGACCTCATTTATTTTGGACTGGATGTTGTGGTACCAACATAACTTTACATCAAAAGGGGTGGTGTGGATGGGGTGGGAGTAGTGGGACAGGGGTGTATTTTTGTTAAGAGGTGCCTACTGACTGTAGTATTTTAATATATTCTCGCACCCCTTAAAACAGTAATAATCTATTTTAGGATAAAGAAAATGAATTAATACTAAATTTGAGCAACAAATTTATATAATCTAACACTTTAATAATATATGTAAACAAAAATATTTTAAAATAACGTAAATAATGTAGGTGTCACGACAAAAAGCATCCAGTCCACACTGTAAAGTGGTCAAGTAGGTATCATGACAAAAAGCATCCAGTCCACACTGTAAAGTGGTTGTATAGGTGTTACGACAAAAAGCATCCAGTGCACACTGTAAAGTGGTTGTTTCAACAAAAAGAATCCAGTCCACACTGTAAAGTGGTCGTGTAGGTGTCTCAACAAAAAGCATCCAGTGCACACTGTAAAGTAGTCGTGTAGGTGTAATGACAAAAAGCACACAGTCCACACTGTAAAGTGGTCATGTAGGAGACATGGTAAAAAGGCTCCTAGTCCACACTGTAAATGTAGTTGGTGTTAGGAAGGGCATCCAGCCATAGAAAACCTGCCAGAAACAGTCCTATACGAGCGAGACACGGTCACCCGACCAATCTTGCCTCAAGTGAGACAATCCCATCTAACCCATGCTAACGTGGAAGATGGATGTTAAATGATGATGATGATGAAGTGAATTTAAATTTAATGACTCTTTTGTTCCTCTTTCTTGGTTATTAGTTTTTCAAAACGTGGCACCTTGTTGCTGATACAATATTATTAATAAAAACGCCGAGGTTAACTTTGCCTTTCATCCTTACGGGGTCGATAAAATAAAGTACCAGTAATGCACTGGGTAATTGCAGGCCTTGTGCCTAAAGTAGAAACAATTATTAATAAAAAGCATGGTTACGTCTCTTTACAGTGTGAGTTCAAATCCTGTCGAGGTTAACTTACGGGGTCGATAAAATAAAGTACCAGTAATGTACTGAGTAATTGCTGGCCTTGTGCCAAAAGTAGAAACAATCTATATATATAAAACTGTGGTTGTCTGTCTGTCTATCGATTTTTGGCACACATCTCCTCTTAGAATCTCTCACGGAATTGCACCGAAATTGCTATACTTGTACATTGAGCCCTAGCGAAGACATCGGAAAAAAAATATTTCAAATTGACCCACCCTATGTGACAAAATCGAATATAATGTATCGATTTTTTAGCGTAAGTTATCAGTTATTTCCCTTTGTTGTTTACATTGAGCGTCTTACGTAAAAAATTACGCTGGCTTTCTCAGCGTTTAAAATGACATTAACACAATACACGAACAGTTGTCGAGCCAGCAAAATATTGACCTGCAAAATTCATCAGTTCGAACACTAAGCTTCCGTTTTGCTTCATTTCCATTTAAAAGCATTTTAAAACAATATTTTTACTTGAAAACAAGTCTATTTAAAGACTACGTAAAACAAGCAAATATTTCAGGCGTGCAGACAGACAGTCGTGCAGAGAGGTGATATAGGCGTGCAGACAGACATCTATATATATAATAACTGATAATTTGGTTACGCTAATGTTTTTCTCTGCGTTGCAGTGTTTACATTTTCGATCTTTGTTAATAAATAACCAGTGCAGTTTCTATCCCCAGCATCCTCTATTGTTACAACATTCGGGTTATCGTTATGTTTTCTTAACTTCATAAGGCATATTGTTGGTTGAGGGAATATTAATCAAAAACACCACATGCAAGTCTGCACAGTAGACATTACAGTTTTTAAGCCAAAAAAGAAACTTAACATTGTAACTTTAACACAGCTACTGAGCGACCCCGAGCAACGCCGGGCTTTACTGCTAGTTATTAATAAAAAACAAAATACTGCAATGTTATCTTGCACACCATGGCTGGGAAATCCTGCTTTAGCATTTAAACCAGCTGTATCCGGCCAGAATTCTCTCACCTCTCTCTGCTCAAACCAGCTGTAACTGGCCACTAATATTGATGTTAAGGTATTGTTCTCAAAATAAATAATATTAAAATCTCATAGATTCAATATTATGTTAGATGTGAGGTAAAGCTTTTGCTGTGAAAATCTAATAGTAAACAGCACAGCTCCCATGACTTTCGTAGACATTTTTTCACGCTCAGAGTTGCTGAAGCATGGAACAAACTGCCTGCATCAGTTGTTAGCTGCCGAGACACTGCATCCTTTAAGACACTCATGCTTCCTGAAATACGCCAAAACTACACCTGATGTATCCCTTCCATACACATGCACACATGATGTGTGTATCATGACTCATGCACTGTTCATTTTCCTGATATTTGTGCATTGCCCTATGTACTGTACATGCACTTTTTGATGAGTTGTGGTGCACCTGGGCACTGTACACAATATTTCATTATTATTATTATATCATGACTCATACACTGTTCATTTTCCTGACATTTGTACATTATTCTATGCACCTTTGATGAGTTGTAGTGCACCTGAGCACTGTACACAATAATTTCATTATTCTATTCTAAATATAGAGCAATGTAAATGTTATGTGAGATAATTATGTGAGGTAAAGTGTTTACTGTGAAAATACAATAGTACATATAGATCCAACACTTGGATCTGACAACAAACTGGAGTCAGCGACATAATAACAACCATCAAGACGAACAAACACAGATGGGCTGGCCACATCTGGAGACTCAGTGACAACAGATGCACTGGCCAAATCTCGCGACTCAGTAACAACAGATGGACAATCAGAGTGACAGAGTGGCCAACAAGAAAATGGACAAAATCAAAAGGACGTCCAAGGAGAAGATGGTGACACAACCTCACCAACCACCTGGGACCCTCATGGTCAAGACTGGCAAGGGTCAGCAGTCCTGGGAGGGGTTCTTCCTCCATGAGTGATTTCAAAACCCTGACTGGATCAAGATAGGCTAAAGGTTTAACCCTTTAGCATTTAAACCGGCCAGAATTCTCCCACCTCTTTCTGTTCAAACTGGCTGTAACCGTCTGCTCATACTGATGTTATGGTATTGTTCTCAAAATAAATATCAAAATATCATAGATTCAATATTATGTGTGATATTTATGTAAGGTAAAGCCTTTACCTTGAAAATATAATAGTAAATATAGAATAATGTAAATGTTGAAGGGTTAAAAAAAAAACCCTTGTAGTAATGGTGAATCAAAAAATATAGAATTGTACTGAAATGGGGACACTAATAATTGAAATACTTTGTTTAAATTAGTTACAATATATTTTCAAGTCACATATGGTATTTAACTTGAACGAAAGTGTTTGTTCCTTTCACTATTTTAACGAAAGGGATTGTTAATTATTAACAGCCAAGTTCATTCAATTTGAATTACACAGTAGTTTACCTAATATTTAGTAATATATGTTATAATTAAGGAAGTAGAGGATATATAGGATGTATGTGTTTGTATACATGTGTACAGAAGGACCATAATTAGTTAGTTTCAAATAACCCTTCATAAAACTGCTGCTTTTAGTGAAGCAGAAGAAAGAAAAGAGAAAAAGAAACAGTTTAAATTACACACTAACTATTAATTAACTGGAGAGACTATACATGGTCCTTTGACTTGCTAGAAATAGCAGCTAAATGTCTCTTAAATAACACTTTATTTTATAATCTTAACCCTTTAACATTTACATTACTCTGCATTTACTATTGTATTTTCACAGTAAAGGCTTTCATCATTTCATTTTACGTCCGCTTTTCCCTGCTTGCAAGGGTGAGACGGGAACTTATTCTGGCTTGATTTCTACAGCTGGATGCCCTTCCTAACACCAACCTCATTTACAGTGAGTGCTGGGTGCTTTTTTTTCTGTGGCGCCTCCACGACCACTTTGCAGTGGAATGATAGGGACCCCAGACCTATCATCTCATTTCTACAGCTGAGTAAACTGGAGCAATGTGAAATAAAGTGTCTTGCTCAAGGAAACAAACATCACCTGGTCTGAGAATTGAACTCACAACCTTTCGATTGCAAAGCCAATGCTCTACCCACTAAGCCATGCGCCTCCTCACACAATACCGAATCTTTGAGATTTCGATATTATTTATTTTGAAAACAGTACCTTAACATCAGTATGAGTGGCCAGTTGTGGCCAGTTATGGCCAGTTTGAACAGAAAGGAGTGAGTGAATTCTGGCCGGATACAGCTGGTTTAAATGCTAAAGGGTTATACAAGGAAAAGACACATTAGGTAATGCAGGATTATCATAGTTGGAAAACCTTTAATCATAGGTCTGCTTACATACTAACTGTTAATGAGAGAGACAGTACATGGTCGTTAGACTTGCTAAAAATAACAGCAAAATCTCTCTCAAATGACTCGTTATAATCTTAAACAAAGAAAAGACACATTAGAT
>OZ024758.1:22799904-22864904 GCA_964016885.1 Eledone cirrhosa
ACTAAGCTCAAACTTCCAAGTAATTTGTTAAAAACATAATATACAAATATTATATCGAGTATTAATTCTTTTCTAAATATAAACATTTCTATTTTTAGATTGTTCTCCTCAGTGTAAAACAATCTGGGTGGAGATTAACTGTAGTGGAGACTGGCCCCTTGGGAAATACATTTAAACAAAAGGGGTTGGGTCCTTTGTAGTAAAAAATGTGGAAATCAGTGGACTGAAGCAGTTGGGTTAACAGAAACACAAAAACTGAAACTCTTTATGCAGAAAACTATATTTATAGAAAAATAGGGGCCATTTATTAGTCAGAAAATTTTAGCAAACTTTAGTGAGCACACACTGTAAATGTGGTTGTATAGGAGTCACAACAAAAAGTGCCCAGCACACACTATAAATGTGGTTGGCGTCAGCAGGGCAGCCAGCTGTAGAAACCAAGCCAGAAACGGTTCTGTGTGAGCAAGACATGGTCACTTGACACAACTTGTTTGAAACGGGACAACCGGTCTAACCCATGCTAGCGTGGAAAATGGACATTAAACTATGATGATGGTGATGATGATGATATCTGTATCAATTGATACAAAGGGAAGCAAGTCCTCCAAGCCATCCAATAATAGATTAATAGCCAATACTTAACACATCAAATGTACGAAAGACAGCTGTAGAACACAATACCGAACATTCTTCAATTCTGATAAAGATACGCCATGTTAATTTGTAAGTCAAAATGTAATGTCATTTATCAGCCCCATCACTCTCTGTGGAGCATAGGCCATTGATAACCCTCCGCCATCATACATGATCCTGGGCTGCTCTTGCAACTCCACTCCAGTTGGTTTCCACTTTTCTTAAACCTTTAGCATTTAAACCAGCCATATCCAGCCAGAATTCTCTCACTTCTTTCTGTCCAAACTGTCTCTAATTGGCCACTCATACTGATGTTAAGGTATTGTTCTCAAAATAAATAATATCAAAATCTCATGGATTCGATATTATGTGAGATAAAGCCTTTACTGTGAAAATACAATAGTAAATATATAGAGTAATATAAATGCTAAAGGGTTAATTCAGGCTCAATGTCATGGGTCTAGCTGCCGCAGGGCAAATGTAATGTACTGAATGATACATGCAAATGTATTCTTTTTCTTCTTCGCCCATTTATTCCTATGAAGGTCGCGGGGCAAATTTTTTTTGAATTAACTAAAATTTCCCATTTAGTTGAACAAAATAAAAATAACAGCCTAGCAGTAATTGTTGGCAACTCTCAAAGAAAAGGGGAGACAATTGCAAAAAAATTCAGAATTTACAAGCTTGGTGGAAAAAATCTGGAATAGATTAGAAACAAATACTTTTCACCTAGATTTACTTTCTTATTATTTTTAAACCCTCACTTCTTTTTTTATCTTTGATAATAAGCATCTTTACTTGGCTCCCAAGTGATCTTTCTATTCTGAGTTGAGTAATATTTCTCAGACAATGGAAGTATATAATTAGTTTCATTTGTTGTTGAGATATTATCATTTCCAGGAGAACATAAATATATTTCCAATAGCAGGAAGTAATTTATGTCACCAAAGATAATTTACCATTTTCCAACCAGTTATCTAAATATAAAAGTACAAGTCAGAACAATAACAAAATGTTCACACACACACGCACATCATCATCATCGTTTAACGTCTATCTTCCACGCTAGCATGGATTTGGCCACATGCATACATATATATATATTATAAAATCTTTTCCTGGGTCCTGTATTTTCGTTGCTCTGGTAATGCGGTCGGACTGCTGACTGCTATATCTGATTTGCTAAGCTGTCTGAACGTAATGTTATTACTCTGGGGTCTTACCTCATCTGAGTGCTAAAGTTACAGACCGATTATGCATATACGCTAGCTTGGCCGTGTTCTAAAGCTTCGTCAATGCTGTACTAAAATTTATATATATATATATATATATATATGCATATACGTACATATATATATGCATATACGTACATATATATATACATATATGTACATAAATATATATATATATATATACGTACATACATACATATACATACATACTATATATGTATATATATATATATATATATATATATATATATATACATATATGTATATATATATATATATATACATATATTTTTCATTTCATTTCATTTCATTTTACGTCCACTTTTCCCTGCTTGCAAGGGTGGGACGGGATGTATATGTATATGTATATATATATATATATATATGTATGTATATATATATATATATATATATACACATATATATATATACATATATATATATGTATATATATATATATATATACACACATATATATATACATACATACATATACATACATATATATATATAAAAGACGTAAAATAAGAAAATTATATATATATATATACATATATATATATGGTGGCTGCCAACTCGTTTTCGAGTACGGCCACTACTTTATATCCATGTAGGAGAACCCCTACCGATGCGCTGAACGAGTGTGACTTTTTAGTCCAGCCAGGGACTTGAAAACTCTGGTACAAACACTACACTTGTGACAATTATTGACACATAGTGCTGGGCCCATGGTACCATGTGACGACAAGTGCAGAGAGATCTCCAGATACAAAGCAATGCCTGTGCTGTGAAGCTTTTATAGTGAGCAAAGGCACTGCACAAAGCCAGTCCCACTCTCTTAACCAAGATGATATTTACCAAAAAGAAGAACAAGTCAACATCATTGGATACCATCAGGGTTGCAGGTGTTAGATCAGAGTTTTCCTTCTCCTAGAATTCTGCCTTGACAAAGGCTAAGGGGTCATCTCTCCCGGTGATTTTGGATGGCCATTGACTCTTAAGAGCTCCTTTGCCCTTTGACAGGTTTTGTTTTTAGTGCTGCAGGATGTCCAAAGTCACCCTCCTCACCAAGAAACCTTGGTGGGGTTGCCAGTTTAGTCGCCAACGACCCGACCATGAGACAGGTTGTACTGGGATACATGTTACCAATAGCACCATATATATATATATATATATATATACACACATATATATATATATTCAAAATTGCATCTTAATACAGAAATTTCATTAAGTGCCTAAGTGGTCAATTATGGCCATTGACCTTACACTTACACAAGTCAATTCCAAACAGCTATTATCACTTCAGTAAGTGGGGACCACTTCTTTGATGGTCAACACGAGAAAATAAAACAAGAATAATCAGCAGAAATTAAGGCAATCAGTGGTCAAATCAAACTAAATCTACAAAACATCTAGTACAATGAGGACCATAGCTGAGTGTCAACTGAATAGTTCATAGACTGGCTATGAAGGAGTAATGTAAACTAGTATATCTGAAGGTATCGATTAAGAGTCGGGGTCCGATTGCCTGATAAAACCCGAACTGATTGCTATCGAAACAGTTGTAATATGCACTAAAGTTTCATAACAAACTGCAAATCTGACTTTCTATTCTCTCTCTCTCTCTGTCTGTCTGTATTCATTTCATTTTACGTCCCCTTTTCCCTGCTTGCAAGGGTGGGACGGGAACTGATTCTGGCTTGATTTCTACAGCTGGATGCCCTTCCTAACACCAACCTCATTTACAGTGAGTGCTGGGTGCTTTTTTTGCCGTGGCACCTCCACGACCACTTTACAGTGGAATGATAGGGTCCCCAGTCCCTATCATCTCATTTCTACAGCTGAGTAAACTGGAGCAATGTGAAATAAAGTGTCTTGCTCAAGGAAACAACACATCACCCGGTCTGAGAATTGAACTCACAACCTTTCGATTGCAAGCCCAATGCTCTAACCACTAAGCCATGTGCCTCCATGTGTATATATATATGTATATATATAGAGAGAGGTAGAACACTGGAAGGTAATATCCGTAGTGGTAGAGCACTCAGTCCATGGGA
Source organism: Eledone cirrhosa (assembly GCA_964016885.1). Classification (NCBI taxonomy): domain Eukaryota; kingdom Metazoa; phylum Mollusca; class Cephalopoda; order Octopoda; family Eledonidae; genus Eledone; species Eledone cirrhosa. The sequence goes on from OZ024758.1 coordinate 22,803,830, forward strand.
TGAGTTAGGTAGAAGTGGTAACACAACAGTTAGTTCACCATACCGAGAACAATTGTTTCACCTTAGTGGATCTTCAGCTCGTAATGGTCATAGTTATACGGTTATTCCTGTCCCATATAACTATGACCAGTACGAGCTGAAGATCCGCTAAGATGAAAGAATTGTTCTCGGTATAGTGAACTAACTGTTGTGTTACCACTTCTATATATATATATATATATATATATAGTCAGCCCATGAACTTCAGCCTACCCTTACACACACAGAGAGACACACATACGAGGGTAATCCCAAAAGTAAGGTCTCCAAAGCGATGGAGACGCAGAGAAACTGTTCGTACGGCTGTTGGCAACACTGTTGTGATTGGTGCTTCCTTCACTCCCAAACAAGCATGCGCGCTCTTCGCTGGGATGCTCAATCTTGGCTTGGCAGCCATTGAGAATGGAGCTCCCGTTGAACGCTACCGCCAAGTGTGAATTTCGCGTAGTTATTATATACGAGGGCAATCCCAAAAGTAAGGTCTCCTTCCGAGGAAAACATGCGTAAAGATCGGCGGATCACTCTGGATGCTCTCTGCATTTTGGTTCCTGAGGTTTCCTGAAGCACCATCCACAGAATTTTAACGGAAAAGTTGCAATATCGGAAGGAGACCTTACTTTTGGGATTGCCCTCGTATATATATATATTGTTAACTGGCTTGTAAAAGACACAGCAAAAAGCACCCAGCCCAGACTATCAATGTGGTTGGCGTTAGGGAGGGCATCCAGCCATAGAAAACCAGCCAGACACACTCCTATATGAGTGAGAGACGGTCACCCGACACAACTTGCCTCTAAATGGAACCCGTCTAACCCATGCTAGTGTGGAAGATGGACGTTAATCGATGATGATATATATGAGGGTAGGCTGAAAAGTTCATTGGCTGACTATGAAGGAGGGATGATGCTAAAGCTATGAAATCTTACATGCATTATTTTCAACTCTTCTTATTAAATAACTGCATTGTTTCTTTCCAGGGACTATGTTGAAAAATAAACCTCATTTAGTCACCCAAGAGAGTATCTTGGTCAGCATATGAACGCTCCAGCCTATGAACTTTTCGGCCGGCCCTGTATTCACAGTAACATACAGCTATGGTGCGACCACACTTAGAATTTGCATCACCAGTCTGGAACCCCTATCTTGCTCAGAACATTGACCGCCTGGAAACTGTTCAGAGACATGCAACCAAGCGAATACCCTCCATCAGGCATCTACCATACTCTGAGCACCTTGCTTCCCTGGGCATGGATTCATTGAAGCTCCGACGCCTGGCAACTGACTTGGTAAACACCCACAAAATTGTTAACCATGTTGCCAACAACAACCCTGAGTACCTTTTCGATTTCCATGTGTCTAACACACGTGGACATGCCCACAAAGTCAGAAAACAGCACAGTTCCCATGACTTTCGGAAACATTTTTTCACGCTCAGAGCTGCAGAAGCATGGAACAAACTACCTGCATCAGTTGTTAGCTGTCGAGACACTGCATCCTTTAAGGCCTCCATGCTTCCCGAGATCCGCCAACAGAACAGCTAACACATACACACATGTACTTCCCTGACATTTGTGTATTATTCTATGTACTATATTGACGAGTTGTAGTGCACCTGAGCACTTTACACAATAATTTCATTATTATTATTATTATTATTTTCTGAGGTATTTTATGAGTTAAATATGTGGATAAGTCCTGAGGTCAAAATATTTACAGGTATTACTGGAGTAATATTTCCAGGTATTACTGGAGTAATATTTCCAGGTATTACTGGAGTAATATTTACAGGTATTCCTGGTGTAATATTTACAGGTATTTCTGGTGTAATATTTACAGGTATTACTGGTGTAATATTTACAGGTATTACTGGAGTAATATTTCCAGGTATTACTGGAGTAATATTTCCAGGTATTACTGGAGTAATATTTACAGGTATTCCTGGTGTAATATTTCCAGGTATTACTGGAGTAATATTTCCAGGTATTACTGGTGTAATATTTACAGGTATTACTGGTGTAATATTTACAGGTATTACTGGTGTAATATTTACAGGTATTTCTGGTGTAATATTTACAGGTATTACTGGTGTAATATTTACAGGTATTACTGGAGTAATATTTACAGGTATTACTGGAGTAATATTTACAGGTATGACTGGAGTAATATTTACAGGTATTACTGGAGTAATATTTACAGGTATTTCTGGTGTAATATTTACAGGTATTACTGGTGTAATATTTACAGGTATGACTGGAGTAATATTTACAGGTATGACTGGAGTAATATTTACAGGTATTACTGGTGTAATATTTACAGGTATTCCTGGTGTAATATTTACAGGTATGACTGGTGTAATATTTACAGGTATTACTGGAGTAATATTTACAGGTATTACTGGTGTAATATTTACAGGTATTCCTGGTGTAATATTTACAGGTATTCCTGGTGTAATATTTACAGGTATTACTGGTGTAATATTTACAGGTATTACAGGTATTACTGGTGTAATATTTACAGGTATTCCTGGTGTAATATTTACAGGTATTCCTGGTGTAATATTTACAGGTATTCCTGGTGTAATATTTACAGGTATTCCTGGTGTAATATTTACAGGTATTCCTGGTGTAATATTTACAGGTATTACTGGTGTAATATTTACAGGTATTACAGGTATTACTGGTGTAATATTTACAGGTATTACAGGTATTACTGGTGTAATATTTACAGGTATTCCTGGTGTAATATTTACAGGTATTACTGGAGTAATATTTACAGGTATTCCTGGTGTAATATTTACAGGTATTACTGGAGTAATATTTCCAGGTATTACTGGAGTAATATTTACAGGTATTACTGGTGTAATATTTACAGGTATTTCTGGTGTAATATTTACAGGTATTACTGGAGTAATATTTACAGGTATTACTGGAGTAATATTTACAGGTATTTCTGGTGTAATATTTACAGGTATTACTGGAGTAATATTTACAGGTATGACTGGTGTAATATTTACAGGTATGACTGGTGTAATATTTACAGGTATGACTGGTGTAATATTTACAGGTATGACTGGTGTAATATTTACAGGTATTCCTGGTGTAATATTTACAGGTATTCCTGGTGTAATATTTACAGGTATTCCTGGTGTAATATTTACAGGTATTCCTGGTGTAATATTTACAGGTATGACTGGTGTAATATTTACAGGTATGACTGGTGTAATATTTACAGGTATGACTGGTGTAATATTTACAGGTATTACTGGAGTAATATTTACAGGTATGACTGGTGTAATATTTACAGGTATTACTGGAGTAATATTTACAGGTATTTCTGGAGTAATATTTACAGGTATTACTGGAGTAATATTTGCAGGTAACAAGATAGGAGTTGACAATTATGTCGTTGTAATATTGTGTATGTCAACCTAACCTTTCAATCGAGTAAGTAGCAGGGCAACCAAAAGAAGGGGATGTGACTCAGGTTTTGGGTATCAAATTGATTTGATATTCAACCTTAGTATTTTTTGATGATTGGATAGTAGAGAATAATTTAGTTCACCTTCTTTCTAACTTATGAAAATTATCTCAAGACATACTAAATACATTAAGATATCTTAAATTAAACTAATTTTCAAAAATCATTTAAAGAAAACTAACAAAAATTCTACATTGCAGGAATGTTTTAACCCTTTCGATACTAACCCACCAAAAACTGTCTCTATGGTGGCATCTATGGAATGAAGTCCCTCACCTCCACTGCTACCACTACCACCACCAACATCATCATCATCATCACCAACAACAACATCGTCATCATCAAGAACCATTTAAAATGGGTGGCTTCGTTCTGATATAAAACTAGACTTTACCAATATAATTTTATCCACGAGTCTTTTGTTATGTTAGAAATACCTTCTTAATAATTTAACCCTTTAGCATTTAAACCGGCTTTTCTGTTCAAACTGGCCACTCATACTGATGTTAATGTATTGTTCTCAAAATAAACAATATCAAAATCTTGCAGATTCGATATTATTACCACGAAAATACAGAGTAATGTAAATGTTAAAGGGTTAAACAATTTTAACAAATCCTTCCAAATTCTTCAGTAATTAATTCAAATATAGCGTATTTTATTACAATGGCGCTGCTCCAGCATGGCCTCAGCCTCTCAGCTGGAACACGTAATAGAGTAATGGAGAAAGGGTTAAGATATATGATGTCAGACAATATTACACAAAAATATATATTACACTTCTAGAACCTTTTTTGCAGCTTTTCTATCTATTTTGTGTGAGTTTTTGTGAGATTTCTGGGCTGACTTTATACATATGGCATTTGCCTCACAAATTAAAAGTACATAAATTTGGCTCACGATTCTTCTCAGTTTTTCTTGCTTTAAGTAACATGGCTCTCTTCCATCAACAAGTTTTAGTAAACTAAAGAATGTTGGTATCATTTCCCATTAATTGATGATCAGCCCAAATGTATGAAGGAAATTGTGATAGTTATATTCTTCAGATTCCAGTCATCTCTCATTAACGTAATAGATATGGCCATATTTTTTTCTTTAAGCTCATATATCTAGAAACAACTAGAGCCAATAAAGAAGCTTCCATGCAACTGATTGACCTGCTCTACATGACAGCCAAATGCCCTTCAAGAAAGTTTACACTGCCTTTAACCCTTTAGCATTTATATTACTCTATATATACTATTATATTTTCACAGTAAACACTTTATCACAGATAATATCGAATCTATGAGATTTTGATATCATTTATTTTGAGAACAGTATGAGTGGCCAGTTACAGCTGGTTTGAACAGAATTCTAGCCGGATACGGTCGGTTTAAATACTAAAGGGTTAAAATGGAGACTAAATATAAATGCTATAAGATCTGCTTACCAAGGCTATTCATCTTCATTATCAGCAACACATATTTAACTAGCCAAACAACAACAATTAATAAAATAAAATTAACATTAGAGAAACATTCTTTGTTACTATCTTAACCTGGCAGTATATAAAATACTTGCTAGTTATAAAGTGAATAGATAAGAATGTTGAGAAACTGGATATTGTATATCATCTACGTCATGTTTAATTCATTATTTGAGGAAGGGCATCCAGCTGTAGAAAGGTTGGCAAGAGAAGAACCTTTAGTCATGTAAAGGACATGACAGCCTCCCTAGTGTTGGTGATCTACATGATAAATGAACTCAGTACATGCTGTAAAGTGGTTGGTGATAGGAAGGACATCCAGCTGTAGAAAGCTTGCCAATGGGTTGTGTTAAAAGACATGACAACCCCTCCTGTGCACTCAGTAGAACATAAGCCATAAGTGAGATGCAGACCCCTGGCTTGTCTGGTGGATAAGTAGCCCCATTTCACTACTGACTTGGTCTATGTAGACCCATCCAACACTTGATAGCAGGGAAAAAGAGACATTAACCCTTTGAATATGTTGCTTCATTTGGAGTTTCATAAGCCCCTACAGAGGGCATGCACTTTTTAAAAAAAATAAACATTATAAAAAATAAAGTGCACGATGAATAAATCACAGAACACAGCAAACTATCATGCAAGCCACCATTAAAAGGCCCAGATGTGCAAGAAGCAATCTGATTGGCTGGTACAAAGACCGGCTGGCTAATCTCGAGGCTTGTATTATCGGGCTAATAGATTGGCCCCAGTCATCTTTGTCATTCGACTTTTCGGCTGATAGATCGGCCCTGTCGCCTCCTAAGGGTTAAAATGATGATGATGATGATGATGATGATGATGAAGATTTTAATGAAAACAGACTGTAAATCACAGCTACCCCCAAAATAATGAGCAAATGGAAATGTAGAGTCAGATCAAATGAGGATTAGAGGGGGAAGTAAAAATCAGTCAAATTACAGGTTTTAATAAAACAAAACATTATGAATAGCTTAGAATCTTTAATTCAAACCTTCTGTAGTTAGATTTTTAAGGATAGCTTGAGGGTAAGAAAAAGATATATGTCAAATACTGACAAAAATAAAGTACAATAATCATAAAACAATAGGTGAAATAAGTAAATGCAAACATGCGAATACTGAAAGTCTTAATGTGTCAAGGTTAAACATAAAAGAACAAACTTAAATAGTGTATATTCTTATGAGAGAGAAGTTTGCATAGTAGATATGTAACAAAAAAAATATGGTTGATGGCACAGAATCTATTTTGGAGAGAATACAAGATTTAAAAATATCAAGATGAAAGAAAATATCCTATGAAATACAAAAATAAACAGGTACGAAAATGTAAAGGAAAAAAAATGGGGAAAAAAAAATGAAAGAAATATACTGACAGAAGTAGATTAATGAGCACATAGACATCATGATCTGCTAAAAAAATGTCTAAAATTTGCTATGTATATATATATATATATATATATATGAAAGTATCATCATCATCATTTTATTCATTTCATTTTACGTCCCCTTTTCCCTGCTTGCAAGGGTCGGACGGGAACTGATACTGGCTTGATTTCTACAGCTGGATGCCCTTCCTAACACCAACCTCATTTACAGTGAGTGCTGGGTGCTTTTTTTCCGTGGCACCTCCACGACCACTTTGCAGTGGAATGATAGGGACCCCAGTCCCTATCATCTCATTTTTACAGCTGAGTAAACTGGAGCAATGTGAAATAAAGTGTCTTTCTCAAGGAAACAACACATCACCCGGTCCGAGAGTTGAACTCATAACCTTTCGATTGAAGACCATATGCCTCCAAAGTATGTATGTATATATATATATATATATATATATATATATATATATATATATATATATAAGTATTTATATATATATATATATATATATATGAAAGTATTTATATATGAATGTATGTATGTATATATATATATATATGAAAGTATTTATATATGAATGTAATACAGGTAACCGGGTAAGTGGGCAATCATGTTGCAGGTAGCATTTAGCAGCTTAGAGGAAGAGCAGCAGACACTATCAACAAATATGGAGATACAGGCTTGAATGGCGAGACTGAATTTAGAACACAACACACACAAAAAAACCGCTAGAAGAAGAAATACAGAGAAGAATTATACTTTCTCAAGGTAATTAACTTCCACTCGGAAATTATGTCAACCCCATTGCATAACTGGTATATGTTTTATATAAAATAAAAGCAATATACTGTTTAAAACCAGGAATATGGAGAAAAGATATCTATTGCACCCAATATAATAAATATAGCTAAGCTTGTTTGCTCTAGTTTATGTAACTTAAATATAGCTATACAAACTGAAACTTATCCTTGTGGCAGTTACATTTACATTGGCAGTATCGGTAGAGGGTCGGACGCCATGCTCTGATGCATAGAGTTACGGCCCTTGCCATTCTGAGTTAAAACCCCGCCGAGGTTAACTTTGCCTTTCATCCTTACGGGGTTGATAAAATAAAGTACCAGTAATGCACTGGGTGGGTATTTGTTGGCCTTGTGCCAAAAGTAGAAACAATTATTATTTATGAAAAGTATAGGATCCGGATATGTTGTCAATTCTGGTAAATATATTATTATAAATATGGCTTTAGTATATATCTTTTTTTACTGTCTCTATCGAATTGTATCATTTGACTATTGAAATACAAACAGTGCCGGATTTAGGACAAATGAGGCCCTGTGCTAGTTAAGTTATGAGGCCCTGTGCTTAGTTAAGTTATGAGGCCCTGTACTAGTTAAGTTATGAGGCCCTGTACTAGTTAAGTTATGAGGCCCTGTGCTAGTTAAGTTATGAGGCCCTGTGCTAGTTAAGTTATGAGGCCTTGTGCTAGTTAAGTTATGAGGCCCTGTGCTAGTTAAGTTATGAGGCCCTGTGCTAGTTAAGTTATGAGGCCCTGTGCTAGTTAAGTTATGAGGCCCTGTGCTAGTTAAGTTATGAGGCCCTGTGCTAGTTAAGTTATGAGGCCTTGTACTAGTTAAGTTATGAGGCCCTGTGCTAGTTAAGTTATGAGGCCCTGTGCTAGTTAAGTTATGAGGCCCTGTGCTAGTTAAGTTATGAGGCCCTGTGCTAGTTAAGTTATGAGGCCCTGTGCTAGTTATGTTATGAGGCCCTGTGCTAGTTAAGTTATGAGGCCCTGTGCTAGTTAAGTTATGAGGCCCCTTACTTGGACATGGAAGAAGGTAAGCCTGGTAAAACATTTGAAAAATTCACTGTCAAAAGATTTTTTGGCAAGAAGATGAACTTTTGGTCTGTTTAAGATTCTACAAGTTATTAAATAGTAAAGTTACCTTTTTTAGTGACACAATATAATATGAACTGTTGGTCTGTTGTCTAAAACCTACATGATTCTACAAGTTATTATATAGTAAAGTTACTGTAGGACAGTTAATATATTTCTACCTTTCTTAGTGCCACAATATAATATCAGCTGTTGGTCTGTTGTCTAAAACCTTCATGATTCTACAAGTTATTATATACTGAACTTACTGTTGAAGTGTCAATATAGTTTCTACAGTAACCCCCCTACATAATATCTTCAGTCGCAAAGGTTCTAAACAAGTCAACAGTTCATATATTATCAGCTGTATTGTCTCTCTAACAAAGGCACTTGACACATGCAGGATCAATTCAACCTGCTTTAAATATAAAAGAAGCTAAAACATAACTTATGGTTGTAAATAATTGATTTTTTTTTTCTTTTTAGCAAGACCGAAGGACACTGAGTACCTTAGTGCTGTAATGAAAGAGTACAGGTGTCATGACAGAAGCACCTAGTTCACCCTTTAGACTTGTAGTGCTGGTACCATGATGAAATACAACCGGTCCACCTTGTAAGGTGGTAGTGCTAGAATCATCATAAAATGCTCCCAGTACACACTGTAAGTTGGTTGGCATTAGGAAGGGCATCCAGCCATAAAAACCATGCTTCCAGTACACAATGTAAAGTGGTTGGCATTAGGAAGGGCATCCAGCCATAGAAATTAAGCCAAAATGTATGAGCATGACTTAGTCACCTGACCAGATTCTATATTGTGAGATAAAGCCTTTACTACGAAAATACAATAGTATATATAGAGTAATCATCATCATCATCATCATTTTACGTCCACTTTTCCCTGCTTGCAAGGGAGGGACGGGAACTGATTCTGGCTTGATTTCTACAGCTGGATGCCCTTCCTAACACCAACCTCATTTACAGTGAGTGCTGGGTGCTTTTTTGCCGTGGCACCTCCACGACCACTTTGCAGTGGAATGATATGGACCCCAGTCCCTATCATCTCATTTCTACAGCTGAGTAAACTGGAGCAATGTGAAATAAAGTGTCTTGCTCAAGGAAACAACACATCACCCGGTCTGAGAATTGAACTCACAACCTTTCGATTGCAAGGCCAATGCTCTAACCACTAAGCTATGTGCCTCCATGTAAATGGCAAATTGGTGGGAGTTATTAGATTGTTGGGTAGAAGTCCAACCCATGCTAGCATGGAAGATGGACATTAAATGATGATGATGATGATGATGAATGTCTTGCAGTTTTCCTTCTGACTCTCAGCACTCTAAGTTTATATCAGACTGAGGTCCAGTCTGCATCATTTTTTGGAGTTGAGAAATAAAGTACCAGTCTAGTACTAGAATTAACTTCACCTCTTCTTTCTCTCTCTCTTTCTTGCTTTTCTCTCTCTCACTTCCTCCTCCACCTCTCTACTAATTCAAAGTCACATATTCTAGCTGCTTACATGATAATTTCACAAGTAGGAATTCAATTATCAAACATCTAAATGCTAATTGCTGAATCTGATGGAGAATTCACTATCACATAAAAGCTTGCAGTACTGGGTTTTATATTTCCCCATGGGCTACTAATACTGTGAAAATTGTACTTAGAGGGAGCCATACCGATGATTAACTTTGGTAATTAAGGAACGACTGATTAAAGCAAAGTTATTGCCCTAAAGTTTAACATGAAAATTCAGGAACATTTACCAATAACATCTAAATTTGGGAGCCTCCATATGATTACTAGACCTGCTAGAATTGATAGCCAAGTTTTCACCAAATCACATTCTACCATTTAGCATTTACATTACTCTATATTTACTATTGTATATTCATGGATGTCAACTGAAGGTCTTCGTTACACACATGCACAGGTTCACCAACCTATTCTTATTATGGCAATATCATTGTTAATTCTAATCAATGTAAATGCCATTTTGTTAATAGGCTTTTTTTTAGAAACAAATTTTCTCCAATACACATTTTTTGGTTTGCAGTGCTGAGACAAAACTTTCAGTGGTGCCACAATAACTGATGGGTCATCTCGTGATAAATGTAAAAAAAAAAACAAGCAGGAATATATTACATGATATAATAGCATTCAATAAGCCTCATTCGCTTACTGAGTGGATTGAAGATCATCAAATCAGACCAAGGAAACAATGTTTCTATTGGTCTTTCCATCGCTGATACTCAAGGACATAACGCATTGCCCAGCCTGGGAATTGAACTCGCAACCTCACAATTGCAAATCCGACTCTCTAACCAGAGCCACGTACCTTCACATGATATAAAAATTCATTAATATAAAGTAAACCCAGAAGAATTACTTGATTAGTGAAGAATTTTTTTGAAATGTAATAAAAGTATGAATTATATCAACAAAACGTGGTACTTACCCTTCCCTGAGAACATGGCATTCAAAGTATTCAACAGCTGCCTTAATACCATTAAATATGTGTTTCATCAGCTGATAAATAGAATTTAATAAAAACCTTTAAGAAAACCATCAAAAAGCAAGGATTAGACATTCCACACCAACCCATTTGTGACTATCTTTCGTCCCATGACATCTACTGAAACTACTCATATGAACCCTTTAGCATTTACATTACTCTATATCATCATTTCATTTTACGTCCACTTTTCCCTGCTTGCAAGGGTGAGACGGGAACTGATTCTGGCTTGATTTCTACAGCTGGATGCCCTTCCTAACACCAACCTCATTTACAGTGAGTGCTGGGTGCTTTTTTACCGTGGGACCTCCACAACCACTTTTGCAGTGGAATGATAGGGACCCCAGTCCCTATCATCTCATTTCTACAGCTGAGTAAATGGGAGCAATGTGAAATAAAGTGTCTTGCTCAAGGAAACAACACATCACCCGGTCTGAGAATTGAACTCACAACCTTTCGATTGCAAGGCCAATGTTCTAACCACTAAGCCATGTGCCTCCATTACTCTATATATACTATTGTATTTTCATGGTAAAGACTTCACCTCACATAATATCGAATCTATGAGATTTTGATATTATTTATTTTGAGAACAATACCTTAATATCAGTATGAGCAGCAAATAAGTTACAACCGGTTTCAACAGAAAGAGGTGAGAAAATTCTGGCCAGATACGGCCAGTTTAAATGCTAAAGGGTTACAGTTTCTTGTATAAACCTTTCGAAATGTATCCCAAACAACAGGAGAGGGGAAATGCAGCAAGAAGCAGAGCGTTAGGATTTTGAGTGATACTCAGACTGGAGTCCTGGTTTCAGAGATAGAATTCAAGATCTCGTGGTTGTGAAGCAAAGCTGTTAACCACACAACCACACTCACACCCATATACATTTATAACCGTGGTTGTGAAGCAAAGTTCTTAACCACACAACCACACTCACACACATATACATTTATAACCGTGGTTGTGAAGCAAAGTTCTTAACCACACAACCACACTCACACCCATATACATTTATAACCATGGTTGTGAAGCAAAGCTCTTAACCACACAACCACACTCACACCCATATACATTTATAACCATGGTTGTGAAGCAAAGCTCTTAACCACACAACCACACTCACACCCATATACATTTATAACCGTGGTTGTGAAGCAAAGCTCTTAACCACACAACCACACTCACACCCATATACATTTATAACCGTGGTTGTGAAGCAAAGTTCTTAACCACACAACCACACTCACACCCATATACATTTATAACCATGGTTGTGAAGCAAAGCTCTTAACCAAACAACCACACTCACACACATATACATTTATAACCATGGTTGTGAAGCAAAGCTCTTAACCACACAACCATACTCACTCACGCACACACATATATTTATAACCCATGACAACATGGAAAAACTGATGAATTTAAAACCTTTGAAGGCAACGGAAAGAAATGTGGGGTGTGTGTGGTGTGTGGAATGGAGGGAGGGGTTGTTTGAAGGGTGGGTGTGATGGAGGGAGGGAGGGATTGTATGAAGGGTGTGAGGAGGGTGGTGGTGGAGAGGAAGTGTGTGTGTGTGTGTGTGTGTGTGTGTGTGTGTGTGTGTGTGTGTGTGTGTGTGTGTGTGTGCGTGCGTGCATGTGTGTGTGCGTGTGTGTGTGTGTGTGTATGAATTTAAACCTTTTGCAGGCAATGGAAAAAGGAATAATTAAATGTCACACAATGGAGACAAAAGAAATAAATAATTGAATAATTTAAAATATTTATTCAAGCAGACAATATAGACATCGGTCATTTGGCAGACTAGTAACATTCCTGGGTACAACCATTGTGGAACTACCGGTAATCATACTGGTGATATTTTTGAATCTGTCTTTTTGCTTTCATCATCATCATCAACATCACCATTTAACATCAATTTTTCCATGCTAGCATGGGTTGGACGAGTTGTCCTGTTGTGAGCAATGCCAGGTCAGGTGAACATGTCTTGCTCAGACAGAACTGATTTTACTTGATTTCTACAGCTGGATACCTTTCCTAGCGCCAACCTCATTTATAGTGAGTACCGGGTGCTTTTTGTCGTGACACCTACACAACCATTTTACAGTGCAGACTGGGTGCTTTTTGTCGTGACACCTACACAACCACTTTACAGCACGGGCTGGGTGTTTTTTGTTGTGTCACTTACGTAAAATGATGATGATAAATAGTTATATATTGAAATATATAACTATTTTTCCTAATGCCAACCACTTTATAGCATGTACTGTGTGCATTTTATCATGGCACCAGCATTACTACATTACAGGGAGGGCTGAGTGCATTTTATCATCGCACCAGCATTACTACATTACAGGGAGGGCTGAGTGCATTTTATCATGGCACCAGCATTACTACATTACAGGGAGGGCTGAGTGCATTTTATCATCGCACCAGCATTACTACATTACAGGGAGGGCTGAGTGCATTTTATCATCGCACCAGCATTACTACATTACAGGGAGGGCTGAGTGCATTTTATCATCGCACCAGCATTACTACATTACAGGGAGGGCTGAGTGCATTTTATCATGGCACCAGCACTAACACTTTACAGAGTAGGCTGGGTGCATTTTATTGGTAATTGAAATTAATAAAGATGAAATTAGAGTTGACAATGGTGAATTTGAGATTTATGATGATAAATTTTATGCTAATGACAAATTCTTTGGGGAAAACCCTGTAATTCAGAATTCTGATAAAAATACCTGGCTCACTCTGTAAAGTGGTTGTGCTTTTTATTGTGACACCTACATGACCCCTTTACAGTTATCATCTAATACCCATCTTCGCTGCTGGCAAAGGATGGATGGCTCTTCACGGATCGAGTTAATACTCAAGTGGACTTACTGACCTTATAGATGGGTCAGGGACCTGCATCTAATACACTCTTGCCTACCAAGTGCATTTAAACATAGCACCAGCACTATAAATGTAGTCATGTATTTTACACAGCTGAAAAGTCCTCCTGGCAGGTTCTATATGGCAGGATGCCCTTCTTATCACCAACCACTTTACAGAGAGATATGGAATTTTACACATCTCTATACTCACTCTACATCTCCCCATGCATTGAGTACTCACATGATTAGTGGTCTCCTCGGTCTCAATACTGCACTATATCTCTCTCTCTCTCACTCCCTATATATATATATATATATATATATATATACACATATATATATACATATATATATACATATATATGGAGGCACATGGCTTAGTGGTTAGAGCATTGGCCTTGCAATCGAAAGGTTGTGAGTTCAATTCTCAGACCGAGTGATGTGTTGTTTCCTTGAGCAAGACACTTTATTTCACATTGCTCCAGTTTACTCAGCTGTAGAAATGAGATGATAGGGACTGGGGTCCATATCATTCCACTGCAAAGTGGTCGTGGAGGTGCCACGGCAAAAAAGCACCCAGCACTCACTGTAAATGAGGTTGGTGTTAGGAAGGGCATCCAGCTATAGAAATCAAGCCAGAATCAGTTCCCGTCCCAGCCTTGCAAGCAGGGAAAAGCGGACGTAAAATGATGATGATGATATATATAGTAATAATAATAAATGTGAAGACTAAAATTTTAATAAATATATATATATGTAACTAACAAATAGTTCATTGTTCTACATGGCTGAATACAATAAATGTAATCTGAGTTTTTCGAATATTATCATTAATATTAGGAAAAGTCAGATTACATTTATATATACATACAGTAGAGGAAGACCAGGAAAATCATGGGCGGAGGTGATGACGAAGGACCATGACGAATGGAGAGATGCTGTGCTGAATAGGACCCGTCCCACCCTTGCAAGCAGGGAAAAGCGGACGTAAAATGATGATGATGATGATCATCATCATCATGATTTTACGTCTGCTTTTCCCTGCTTGCAAGGGTGGGACGGGTCTTATTCAGCACAGCATCTCTCCACTCGTCACGGTCCCTCGTCATCTCCGCCGTGAGCTTCAATGATCTGAGGTCTGTTCTCACCACCTCCGCCCATGTTTTTCGTGGTCTACCTCTACCACGTCTTCCTTCAACTGGCATTTCCTGGCACTTCTTCACCCATCGGTCATCCTCCATGCGCATCACATGTCCATACCACCTCAGTCTCCTCTCCCGTACACTACATTCTATCCCTCTCAGACACAGTTTCTCTCTCAACACATTTATGCTGGGTTGTTCACGCACATTTACACTGCACATCCAACGGAGCATGCTTGCCTCATTTCTCTCCAGCCGTTGCATATCCTCTGCGGTTGCTGCCCATGTCTCACTACCATGCAGCATCGCGCTCCTCACACAGGCATCATACAACCGGTCTTTCGTACGCAGGGAGAAACCCTTCTTCGTCAACAGAGGAAGCAGCTCCCTAAACTTCTTCCAACCCGTCCTTATTCTAGATACTATGGCCTCGGAACACCCTCCTCCCATGCTAATCTGATCTCCTAGGTACCGGAAGCTATCCACCACTTCTGTAGCGCCCTCTCGCATTTGAAAAATGTGTCTATCAGTGCGACTTCTACTGTCTAATTTCCCTGTACATCTACTGCATACATATTTCTCCCTACCTGTTAGTTTGCCTGCTATCCCGCTACATCTCTTGTGTACCCAGGACCTGCATTGTGTGCATTTTATAGAATTTATGCCAGTTCCTTTTCTGCATATCGAACATGGCCATTTCCCTGACGGAATCAGGGTTTTGTCCTCTTTTCTACTCATCAACACTTTTGTCTTAGCTAGATTTACTCTCAGTCCTCTTGCTTCCAACTGCTGTTTCCATAGCCGGAATTTATTCTCTAGCTCCTCTACTGATTCTGCTATAAGAGCCAGATCGTCAGCATAGAGAAGTTCCCATGGACAGCCAGTCTTAAACTCCTCTGTTATGGCTTGGAGGACTATAATGAACAAGAGCGGGCTGAGGACCGAACCCTGATGTACTCCTACTTGTATCTGGAATTCCTCACTAAACTCCATTCCTACCCTGATATAAATAGATATATAGATAGATATATTAGCACACACACCACGCAAGTGGATGCTCATTCACAAAGCATGCTTATTAAAGGATATAAGGAAAAATAAGAAAACACATTTTCCATAACAGCATCACATTTATATGCCTGTCCCTAATAAGAGAAATCTGTTAATATAAATATCCTTTAAATTCAAATGAAAATGTTAAAGCTACTTTTATCTTACACCATGATTTTATCAGATTAGGAGTGATAATGATATTTCAATGTGTCAGTTAAAAGAAGAAAAGCTATATTATATAAACCTGACAAAACCAGACTGGTATGTAATCTTGTTTAGAAAAATACACAGTAAAGACACAAATAGGCAGTTATATAGAAACCAGAGAATGGAATTAGAGTTGAATGGGAGAAAGAAAATGGGTTTTATCAATTGAATCAATACCATTATGATCTCATTTCATTTGAGCTTGCTGAATACTTACAAATAAATGGGCTACTACTCACAAGAGACCATCATAATGATTGGGGAAGGTATATTTAACTAAATAAACATTGTATTACTACTACCTACAACCAACTAGCTAGAGTGCTCAACCTGTTTTCTAGGGAGCAGGCAAAACTCTCTTAGCTTTTGTCGACACCACCTCCTTCAAAGCCACCCCTGATTCTACGAAACAAAATCATCCTCACAAGAGACTATCACAATGATTGGCGCAGATATCATCATCGTTTAATGTTCATCTTCCACGCTAGCATGGGTTGGACGGGTTTGTCCCTCTTGAGGCAAGATTGGTCGGGTGACCGTGTCTCGCTCGTATAGGACTGTTTCTGGCAGGTTTTCTATGGCTGGATGCCCTTCCTAACACCAGCCACATTTACAGTGTGGAATGGGAGCCTTTTTACTGTGTCTCCTATACGACCACTTTAACTAAAATCAACACTGTATTACTACTACCTACAACCAACTAACTAGTATGCTCGACCTATTATCTAGGGAGCAGGTAAAAAAAACTCTCTTAGCATTTGTTGATATCACCTTGCCCAAAGCAACCTCCTCGTTCTATGATACAAAAACATCCATTTCAAAGTGGTCCTATTAAGATTAATATTTCTAAATATAGTTTGATATAAGAACCCTTTGAAAAATGATACTACAAATACCATCTTAACCTTTTAGCATTTAAACCGCCGATATCCAGCCAGAATTCTCTCACCCTTTCTGTTCAAACAAGCTGTAGCTGGCTGCTCATATTGACATTAAGGTATTGTTCTCAAAATAAATAATATCAAAATCTCATAGATTCGATATTATGTGAAATAATTATGTGAGATAAAACCTTTACCACAAAAATACAACAGTAAATATAGAGTAATGTAAATGCTAAAGGGTTAGTGTCTATATGGAGATGTCAAGCTTGACTGGAAGGTTTTTCTAAAGAGCTGACAAAGAAAGACAACCTAGGCCAAAGATTTAGCCAAGAAACCTTGACTACTTGAAATGAAGAAAGATTAGGAAGGAATTGGCAGTATCAGTAGAGGGTCGGACGCCATGCTTTGACGTATAGAGTTACGGCCCTTGCCATTCTGAGTTCAAATCCCGCCGAGGTCAACTTTGTCTTTCATCCTTACAGGGTCGATAAAATAAAGTACCAGTAATGTACTGAGGGTGTTTGCTGGCCTTGTGCCAAAAGTAGAAACAATTATAAAAAGAAACAGAGTGACAGAAGTGAAGAGAAAGAAGAGAAAGAAGACCAGGGAGAGAAGATAAAGAAAAAACAAGAAAATAAATACAAAAGACAGAAGAGAAAAGGGGAGAAGAGAGGACAGAATGGTGGTAGTAGTAGTGACTCTAACAGCAACAGTAGTTAGTAGTAGTATTAATAGTAGTGACTAAGAGCAGCAGCAGCAGTAGTAGTAGTAGTAGTGGTAGTGACTGTAACAGCAATAGTAATAACTGTAACAGCAGACAAGAGTGATATAGTAAAGGGAATTAGCTGATGTTACTATCAACAGTAGTAGTAGTGGTAGTAGCTGTTGTTACTATCAACAGTAGTGGTAGTAGTGGTGGTAGTAGTAGTAGCTGATGTTACTATCTGTAATAGTAGTGGTAGTAGTAGTAGCTGATGTTACTATCAGTAGTAGTAGTGGTAGTAGTAGTAGTGGTAGTAGCTGATGTTACTATCAGTAGTGGTAGTAGTAGTAGTAGTAGTGGTAGTAGCTGATGTTACTATCAGTAGTGGTAGTGGTAGTAGTAGTAATGGTAGTAGCTGATGTTACTATCAGTAGTAGTAGTGGTGGTAGTAGTAGTAGTAGTAGTGGTAGTAGCTGATGTTACTATCAGTAGTAGTAGTGGTGGTAGTAGTAGTAGTGGTAGTAGTAGTAGTAGTAGCTGATGTTACTATCAGTAGTAGTAGTAGTGGTGGTGGTAGTAGTAGTAGTGGTAGTAGTAGTAGTAGTAGCTGATGTTACTATCAGTAGTAGTAGTAGTAGTAGTAGTAGTGGTAGTAGTAGTAGTAGTAGCTGATGTTACTATCAGTAGTAGTAGTAGTAGTAGTAGTAGTAGTAGTGGTGGTAGAGATGAACTGTCTGTAGTTGGCTGATATTTCTGGGTGAAGGGAAATATATTAATATTTAATGGAGCTACAATGACACTTTATAAAGACACAGCATCTGTTCATCATCATCAGCTGCTACTGCTGCTGATGATGCTGCTGATGATACTGCTGCTGCTGCTACTGCTGCTACTGCTACTGCTGCTGCTGTTGCTACTACTACTGCTACTGCTGCTACTACTGCTACTGCTGCTACTACTGCTGCTGCTACTACTACTGCTACTGATGCTACTGCTGCTGCTACTACTGCTACTGCTACTGCTGCTGCTACTACTACTACTACTACTGCTGCTGCTACTGCTACTACTACTACTGATGCTACTACTACTGCTACTGCTGCTACTACTACTACTGTGGCTGGTGCAGCTACTACTACTGCTGCTGCTGCTACTACTACTACTACTGCTACTGCTGCTGCTACTACTACTACTACTGCTGCTGCTACTGCTGCTGCTACTGCTACTACTACTACTGATGCTACTACTACTGCTACTGCTGCTACTACTACTACTGTGGCTGGTGCTGCTGCAGCTACTACTACTGCTGCTACTATGACTACTATTACTACTGCTGCTATTACTACTACTGCTACTACTACTACTACTATTACTGCTGCTACTACTACTGTGACTGGTGCTGGTGCTGCTGCTGCTACTACTACTGATGCTACTATTACTACTACTACTGCTGCTATTACTACTACTACTGCTGTTACTATTACTACTACTGATACTACTACTACTACCACCATCAGCACCACCACTTCTACTACTACTATTACTACCACCACCACCACTACCACCACCACCACTACTACAACCACCACCACCACCACCACCACCACTACTACCACCACCACTACTACTACTACCACAACCACTACAACCACCACCACCACCACCACTTCTACTACTATTACTACCACCACCACCACCACCACCACCACCACCACCACCACCACCACTACCACTACCACCACCACAACTACTACCACTACCACCACCACCACCACTACTATATGAGAATATATATAGTATTTATTGACAAGGCAAGTTGCAACGTGCAGGTGTAGCCTGTGTCAGCAGATAAGATATCACCATTCTTCCAATACACAGAACCAGTTTCAAGAGAGACTGGCTCACAAGGTTTATTATGTTCAACTCTCCTGAAACCACTTCTGCTTCTCTGATAAAACTGTCCATTTAAAAGTGTTTATATCTACATTAAAAGCTTCCATCATAATTGTAATTGTTTCTACTTTTGGCACAAGGCCACCAATTACCCAGTACATTACTGGTACTTTATTTTATCGACCTCTGTATGGATGAAAGGCAAAGTTAACCTCGGCGGGATTTGAACTCAGATCGTAAAGGGACGTAACTATGCTGGAAAGCATATCCGACCCTCTACCGATACTGCCAATTCACCATAATTTTATTATATAGGGACTTAACCATTTAGCATTTAAACCAGCCATGTCTGGCCAGAATTCTCTCACCTCTTTCCTTTCTGTTCAAACCGGATGTAACTAGCCACTCATACTGATGTTAAGGTGTGTTTCTCGAAATAAATAATATCAAAATCTCATAGCTTCGATATTATGTGAGATATATATGGGAGATGAAGTGTTTACCACAAAAATACAATAGTATATATAAAGTAATGTACATACTAAAGGGTTAAATCAGCCACTCATAATGATGTTAAGGTGTGTTTCTCAAAATAAATAAAATCAAAATCTCATAGAGTCGATATTATGTGAGGTAAAGCCTTTACTGTGAAAATACAATAGTAAATATAGAGTAATGTAAATACTAAAGAGTTAATGA
The DNA here is from genome assembly GCA_964016885.1 of Eledone cirrhosa. NCBI lineage: Eukaryota > Metazoa > Mollusca > Cephalopoda > Octopoda > Eledonidae > Eledone > Eledone cirrhosa. Next base: position 22,824,060 of record OZ024758.1, read on the forward strand.
AAAAGTTATTTTACTAAAATTTTCCAAATTTATTGTTGTTTCACATTAAATCTTTAGTATTTTCATTACTCTATATTTACTATTGTATCTTTATGGTAAATGCTTTATCTCACATAATATCGAACCTACAAGATTTTGATATTTATTTATTTTAAGAAGCCAATTATGTGTGGTTTGAACAGAAAGAAGTGAGAGAATTTTGGCCGGATACAACGAGTTCAAATGCTAAAGGGTTAATTGACACAGATTCAAAGTATTTCATGAGAAATATGGCAACGAAAAGGTTAAACCTAGCTCAATCATGGCCATAAGATCCTATCAGCTCTACTACACTACAGTAACACAAAAAAATTACAAAAGCGGTTACCATTAATTTCAACCAGGAAGCAAAAGTCAACTAAATGCTCTGCCAGAGTAATCCAACATTTGTAAAACAATAAAAATAAAAAGAAGTTTAAAAGCTGTTGGCTAAATCATTAAAAAAATCTCTATATAAATTTCTGTGATTCTGTCACAACACATAGAAAGAGAGGAGTAGTTTGACTACCTCATACTACTCCTCTCTCCCTGCGTCAATGTATGTGTGTGTAAAAGGAAGGAAAGAGGGTGGTGAAAAAACTATAGCAAAATAGCGGCTGGCGTTCTATTTGCTATGCTGTGTATGTGTGCACGTGTTTGTGTGAATGTATGTGTGCACGTGTTTGTGTGAATGTATGAGTGTACTTGTTTGTGTGAATGTATGTGTGCAATTGTTTGTGTGAATGTATGTGTGCAATTGTTTGTGTGAATGTATGTGTGCAATTGTTTGTGTGAATGTATGTGTGCACGTGTTTGTGTGAATGTATGTGTGTACTTGTTTGTGTGAATGTATGTGTGCACGTGTTTGTGTGAATGTATGTGTGAATGTATGTGTGCACGTGTTTGTGTGAATGTATGTGTGCACGTGTTTGTGTGAATGTATGTGTGCACGTGTTTGTGTGAATGTATGTGTGCACGTGTTTGTGTGAATGTATGAGTGTACTTGTTTGTGTGAATGTATGTGTGCACGTGTTTGTGTGAATGTATGTGTGAATGTATGTGTGCACGTGTTTGTGTGAATGTATGTGTGTGTTTGTGTGAATGTATGTGTGTGTTTGTATGAAGTAAGTGTGTATTTTATCGACCCCGTAAGGATGAAAGGCAAATTTAACCTCGGCGGGATAATGATTTAAATACAGTGGTGGTGGTGTTGTTGTTGTTAGCAAGACACCAGTGGGATGATATCTGTTTCATACTTGGCAAAACTGTCTTTTTTTTTTTTTTGTTTTGTTTTACTTCTGTCAATATATATTAGGGAAAGGTAAAATGTATATAAACATACACACTGATATGTATACAATATACAATAGACGTTTTTTTAAAAACTGTACATCTATCAAATATCACTGACAGGGAGTTGATCAAATCTATGGCTAGAGTATAAGACACTTGAGTAGAGTACAGTGATATCAAATCTAGAGCATTGTTATTGTGTATCAAAACTTTTGACCCTTTAGTATTTACATTACTCTATATATTCTATTGTATTTTCATGGTAAAGGCTGTACCGCGCATAATATCGAATCTACGAAATTTCTTCATTTTGAGAACAATACTTTAACATCAGTATGAGCGACCGCTTACAAACGGTTAAACAGATAGGGGTCGGAGAATTCTGGCCGGATTTGGCTGGTTTAAACACAGAGTCTTGGTTACATCTTCATACATGCATACATACTGTATTTCCCACCCTAATTTTGACAACCAAAAATTTGGAAAAAAATTATAAACAACCTTCGGCCTCCAGTACACATGGTAGATTTTTGAGACTTATTTTATGGAAAGAGGAGCATCTTTGATGCCAGGAAATACCGTATATTACATACATTGCATAAACTTTATTTTGATAACTCACTCAAGAAAATAAGCCCGAAATTTAAACTTTTAAGTTGAAGTTACAGTTGGTAATCAAGTATGTCAAAAACAGAACATTTACTTGAATTTTCAAAAACAGGACATAAAAACATTATCATCATCAACATCACAATCATGATCATGATCATCATTGTCACTAGTTAATATCAATTTTTCATACCGGCATGGTTGAGATCGATTGTCACATACTAAGGCTAGACTGGTCTTGTCGGTACGCCCTGATTATGGCTTGGTATCAATGGCTGGATGTCATTACACCACCCACTTTACAGCATTTACTAGGAGAATTTTACTGTGACTCTAGCATTGCCACCTTGCAGAAGGGACTGGGTGATTTCTGTCGTGGCACCAGCACTGTTGCTTTATAGCGCTGATTCAGTGCTTTTTGTCATGGCACCAGCACTGTTGCTTTATAGCGCTGATTCAGTGCTTTTTGTCATGGCACCAGCACTGTTGCTTTATAGTGCTGATTCAGTGCCTTTTGTCAAGGCACCAGCACTGTTGTTTTATAGCGCTGATTCAGTGCTTTTTGTCATGGCACCAGCACTGTTGCTTTATAGCGCTGATTCAGTGCTTTTTGTCATGGCACCAGCACTGTTGCTTTATAGCGCTGATTCAGTGCTTTTTGTCATGGCACCAGCACTGTTGCTTTATAGCGCTGATTCAGTGCTTTTTGTCATGGCACCAGCACTGTTGCTTTATAGCGCTGATTCAGTGCTTTTTGTCATGGCACCAGCACTGTTGCTTTATAGCGCTGATTCAGTGCCTTTTGTCAAGGCACCAGCACTGTTGTTTTATAGCGCTGATTCAGTGCTTTTTGTCATGGCACCAGCACTGTTGCTTTATAGCGCTGATTCAGTGCTTTTTGTCATGGCACCAGCACTGTTGCTTTATAGCGCTGATTCAGTGCTTTTTGTCATGGCACCAGCACTGTTGCTTTATAGCGCTGATTCAGTGCCTTTTGTCAAGGCACCAGCACTGTTGTTTTATAGCGCTGATTCAGTGCTTTTTGTCATGGCACCAGCACTGTTGTTTTATAGCGCTGATTCAGTGCTTTTTGTCATGGCACCAGCACTGTTGCTTTATAGCGCTGATTCAGTGCCTTTTGTCAAGGCACCAGCACTGTTGTTTTATAGCGCTGATTCAGTGCTTTTTGTCATGACACCAGCACTGTTGCTTTATAGCGCTGATTCAGTGCTTTTTGTCATGACACCAGTACTGTTGCTTTATAGCGCTGATTCAGTGCCTTTTGTCAAGGCACCAGCATTACTACTCAGCGAATATTAAGAGAGAAGACCAACAAATAATGGAATATATTAAAAAATGTCTACTCACATGATTGTCAGTATTCTCTACTGATATAATATCCTGTTTAGGTCTCTTTGTGGTACTTAACACAGGTTTAAAGGACAAACTCTGTAACAAATACATTAACAAGTGTCAAAATACAAAAAAAACTAAACATACCATTAAATGTGAAAAAAAACAACAAAAAGACATTTTCTGAAATAATTCCTAGATGCAAAAAAGATATAAAATATGAAATTTGTCCAAATATAGATAAGGCATTAACCTGTTGACTGCTGTGTATATTTTACACAGGTACAGTTGCTGTGCTGGCGTTTTTTTTTTTTTTTTCAATAAAATGACTATTTTTTAGCAAACATTTATTAACAACACATCTGAATGATTGACAAACATCACACCAATAAACTAATAACCCCATCTAGCTTTGAAATTATGAATTGTTGGAAAAGAGTTCATAACTTTGAAGTTATGAACTGTTGGAAACGAGTTCATATCTTTGAAGTTATGAACTTTTGGAAACGAGTTCATATCTTTGAAGTTATGAACTGTTGGAAACGAGCTCATATCTTTGAAGTTATGAACTGTTGGAAAGGAGTTCATAACTTTGAAGTTATGAACTTTTGGAAAGGAGTTCATAACTTTGAAGTTATGAACTGTTGGAAAGGAGTTCATAACTTTGAAGTTATGAACTTTTGGAAAGGAGTTCATAACTTTGAAGTTATGAACTGTTGGAAAGGAGTTCATAACTTTGAAGTTATGAACTTTTGGAAAGGAGTTCATAACTTTGAAGTTATGAACTGTTGGAAAGGAGTTCAAACATGTTAGGACGAGTTATATGTCGGCTATGGCACTGAAGAGGTTTATTTTTACAAATAGAGAATGTAACCTAACAGGTAACATGTTATGTTAATTCTATTGGTTGAATTCATCATTTGGAATTGTTAGCAAACAATATCTTCAAAACCACAGACTTTCTTTTGTTACTTGGTAATATTTATTATTCCCTATATATTTCGGATAACTATCTATTGTCAAGAGAGTTTTTAGGAACTTCAGAATATTGGAGAGCCCCTTAACACTCTGTGTAGCTTGAAAGTAGAAAGGTTATCAAAAGTATATAGAGACTAATAAATATTTCCAAGGTAACAAAATCTTTCATTTCTCGTTGTTTTTTTCTTTCCTTCCTTCTGTCCATCCATACTTCTCTTATCCATCTTGGTTACCACAATATTTACACTCCCATCTGCATTGTAGCAGCTTCCTAAACATACCCATACACACGGTGTCCCAAAAAGATATATACATATTTCAACAGCATTCTAATAAATATGTGTTTGGTGGCTGATATTTTTGTTTCTACTCTGGAGTTCCGCCTGTTTATCACAGAGTCATCAGACAAGAAATGTTCTTATCTGATGACCCTGTGATAAACAGACAAAACTCCAGAGTAGAAACAAGACTCCCCAATTAACCTTAATAAAATGAATATATATATATATGGCAACATGAATGGACCTGTTATTTTTCTCTAAAAACATTTTTTCCAATCCCCCCCCCCCCCCCCCTGTCGCTTCAATCTATCTAATTTCTCATTCTTTCATCTGATGAAGGACTAGTGTCTGAAACGTTAAGACCCTCTTCCTGCTATTTCAAGCTTTAACCTAATATATTCCTTCCATATACTGTACCAATTATGTTGTTTCTGTTTACCTTTTACATATATACATATACATATATTCATTATCATTTTACAAATATACAAATATATATCATCATCATCATCATCATTTCATTTTACATCCGCTTTTTCCCTGCTTGCAAGGGTGGGACGGGAACTGATTTTGGCTTGATTTCTACAGCTGGATGTCCTTCCTAACACCAACCTCATTTACAGTGAGTGCTGGGTGCTTTTTTGCCGTGGTACCTCCACGAACACTTTACACTGTGGGCTGGGTGCTTTTTTGCTGTGGCACCTCCACGACCACTTTGCAGTGGAATGATATGGACCCCAGTCCCTATCATCTCATTTCTACAGCTGAGTAAACTGGAGCAATGTGAAATAAAGTGTCTTGCTCAAGGAAACAACACATCACCCAGTCTGAGAATTGAACTCACAACCTTTCGATTGCAAGGCCAATGCTCTAACCACTAAGCCATGTGCCCCCTATATATATATATATATTTTTTTTTTTAATGTAGAAAAGTAACACACGAGTTGATATATATAAAAACAAATAGTAGAAAGGAAAAAAGATTCTTTCAGTAGAGAATGTTGAAGAGATTTTTTTCAGTGAGATATCAAAAATAAATAAAATGTTTTGATATCTCACTGAAAAAAATCTCTTCAACATTTTCTACTGAAAGAATCTTTTCCCTTTCTACTATTTGTTTTTTTTATATATATATATATAGCGTGGAAAAATTGACATAGAATGGAGATGATGACAATGATATATATACAGAATCAGTCCTGTATGAGCAAGACATGGTCACCTGACCTAGCATTACCTATAACAGGACAACCTGCCTAACCCATGCTAGCATGGAAAATAGACGTAAACATCCAGCCCACACTGTAAAGTGATCGTGTAGGTGTCACGACAAAAAGCACACAGCACACACTGTAAATGTGGTTGGAGCTAGGAATGGCATCCAGCTGTAGAAAACCAGTTAGAAACAGTCCTATATGAGCAAGACATGGTCACTCGACCCAACTTGCCTCTAAATGGGACAAACCTGTCTAACCAATGCTAGCGTGGAAGATAGATGTTAAACGATGATGATGATACACACACACATATATATATCAGCATCATCGTTTTAATGTCCATTTTCTACGCTAGCATGGGTATCAAATCATTATCATTTTACGTCCGCTTTTCCCTGCTTGCAAGGGTGGGACGGGCACTGATTCTGGCTTGATCTCTACAGCTGGATGCCCTTCCTAACACCAACCTCATTTACAGTGAGTGCTGGATGCTTTTTTTTTTCCGTGGCGCCTACACGTCCACTTTACAGTATGGGCTGGGTGCTTTTTTGCTGTGGCACCTCCAGGACCACTTTGCATGGGAATGATAGGGACCCCAGTCCTATCATCTCATTTCTACAGCTGAGTAAACTGGAGCAATGTGAAATAAAGTGTCTTGCTCAAGGAAACAACGCATCACCCGGTCCGAGAATTGAACTCACAACCTTTCGATTGCAAGCCCAATGCCTCCATATATATATATATATATACAACACATATTTATGTGTAGCTGATTATTGCTTTCACTTTATCGTAGAATCTTAACACAAACATTCTATTACAACACTTCAACGTATCATTAGATCAATCAATTTATATCTACTGCAAGTTTTAATAAGAATGAATACAATAGCTAACTTTTAATACAAATAAAACACAAATAGTAATCTAATCGACTGGAGAGGAATGTCCTGGTAGTTGTCTACTGGATAATCTATGAGGAAAAATTAACCCTTTACCATTTACATTACTCTATATTTACTATTGTATTTTCACAGTAAAGGCTTTATCTTACATAATTATCTCACATAATATCAAAGCTATGAGATTTTGATATTATTTATTTTGAGAACTGTACCTTAATATTGGCATGAGCAGCCAGAATTTTCTCACCTCTTTCTGTTCAAACTGGCCATAACTAGCCATTCATTATGATGTTAAGTTATTGTTCTCAAAATAAACATCAAAATCTCATAGTTTCGATATTATGTAAGGTAAAGCCTCTACCATGAAAATATAATAGTAAATATAGAGTAGCGTAAATGCTAAAGGGTTAACTACTCAGTGGACTTTACCAATCTTAACAAGACTCTAGCCATTTCACTTGATCATCTTTTAAAACAGTATATAAACTCTTTATAGGAAATACAAAGAAAACAATTGTAAAAAGCAGAAAAGAAATAATAAATATGTATATTTACCAACACAAAAGTTACAAAGATTGTAAAGGTGACGACAGAAGGAATCATCATCTGTGATTGAGTTAAGTCAGTTTGGCTGAAAAACAGCACCAAACCAAATGTATAAAGACCTCGTAGTATACTGTAGAACATGATAAACTGTTCAAATTTACTTAATTTGATGGTAGTGTCTCGACTTGGCCACCAGACAAAGGTGATTCCACCTAGAAAAATAAATAGAAAACAAAAAAAAAATTAATGCATATAGAATATAATCAAATAGAATAGTCAGTTTATTTGCTTTAACCCTTTAGCATTTAAACCTGTCGTTGTACATAAAAGGAGAGTAAAATTTGCTGGCCACTGCCATCGTGCCACCTATGAGACTGTGTCACCATTAGTGCTTTGGAAACCACAAGCAGTCACTAATAACAGGGGGCGCAAGCTCTCCTATCCTGATGTCATCTCCAGAGATTCTGGTATTGAAATCCAGGATTTGGCAACGGCAATGAACGACAGATCCACTTGGAGATCAATTGTTGAGTCCATTTTCGGATGAGGCCACCGCATGATAATGATGTTAAAACCAGCCATATCTGGCCAGAATTCTCTCACCTCTTTTGGTTCAAACTGGTTGTAACCAGCCACTCATACTTATGTTAAGGTATTGTTCTCAAAATAAACTATATCAAAATCTCATAGATTCGATATTATGTGACATAATTATGTGAAATAAAGTGTTTACCATGAAAATACAATAGTATATATATATATAGAGTAATGGAAATGCTAAAGGGTTAAACTTTTAATGTGAGTTACAATAATGACAAAATAGGTATTAAGTTATTGCTTTATCAGAGACAACCAATGATATCATACTTACCAAGAGATGTGTAGTTGATGCAGAGAAACAGACAGAAGAATACAAAAATGCTGTTCCAGCAGTAAGTCTGTGTGTCAACTGACAATAGGAATAAAAGTATCAGAGCTTCACAGACACAAGACAAAGTCTTCAGGGACAAAGAGACAGCTCTTTTGGATGAAGTCAGTGACCTTTCTGAGAGATGGGCTTGAACATACTGCTTGATGCTGATTCCACAGAAGATTACTCTGAAACAAGAAAAGAAAATAATAATAATAAAATGTATCTATCCCCCCACAGATGACAATATATCTTCCAAGGAAATAGAGAAACTCTCCAAATATAAAGATCTAGAGATAGAAATAACTCGAATGTAGAAAATGGAAACAGAAACCTATAATAATAGATGATCTAGGAATGATAAAAAAAAACAAAAAAACACAGACAAATACATAGCCCAAACCCCAGGACTTACAAATATATACGGCATACAAAAGATAACACTACTAGGCACTGCAGACATTATGAAAAGTACTATCAATACAATAGAAACAACACTGCACAAACCCAAGGTGCACAGAACTGTGCTCGGTAGTGCAGTAATGATGTGGAATAAAAATAATAATATGCACCACATGGCCTCAGCCAGGTGGCTGGAGTAGGTAAAAGAGTAAAAGAGTAATTCAGAAATTATCAAAATGTTTCTATAGACATTTAAATTGTCTCACAGCAGAATTGAGTTTCTAATTCATTCAGCATTCACCTCAGAATTGATTGAATCTAAATGACTTAACATTCTATTTAGTGACTGCTGTTTTGCCTGAAAGCAAGACACAGTATGTGGCATGGTTTCACCAGTTTACTGAGCTGAAAACTAGTGTTGCTGCTTCTATTCGAAAGTTGAGTGATTAGTAATAAGAAGAAGAGTATCAATCTGTCAAAATTACTGCTCCAATAATTCAAATGCAAATTTTATAAAACTTTCCACTCATGTTGAAGCAAAATAATTAACAAATTTTTTTTTTTAATCAAATAAATCACCCATCCTAAGCTATATTAAATAGAATTATTAGAATCCAAAAGTAAACATTATTTTTCTTCAATATCATCATCATCATTTAACATCTATTTTCTGTGCTTGCGTGGGTTAGCTGCGTTGTCATGTACACTGGTCACACAGGTTAGATGAATAAATCCTGCCTACACACTCCGTTTTGGGCTTGGTTTCTACAGCTGGATGTTCTTCATAAAACCAACCACATTACAGTGTGTACGAGGACCAATTTATTGTAACTCTAGCACTACCACCTTACAGGGTGAACTGAGTGCTTTTTTATCGTGACACTAGCACTACCACCTTACAGGGTGAACTGAGTGCTTTTTTTATCGTGACACTAGCACTACCACCTTAGAAGGTGAATTGAGTGCTTTTTTATCGTGACACTAGCACTACCACCTTAGAAGGTGAATTGAGTGCTTTTTTTTCATGTCACCAATACTACCACGAAACCTTCCATCATATTTTTATTTAAGAACCTTTGTTAAGTATAACCTCTGATTTGGTAAGTTTATTCAAATATTGAACATATATAAGCAAATAAAACAGTACTCACGACACAAAGTAGAGTTATATTGAATATTCAAGTGTCTTTTATGGTTATATTTCAGCTGAGTAAACTGGAGCAATTTGAAATAAAGTGTCTTGCTCAAGGAAACAACACATCACCTGATCTGAGAATTGAACTCACAACCTTTCGATTGTAAGGCCAATGCTCTAACCACTAAGCCATGTGCCTCCATATATATATATATATATATATATATATATATATAAGCATGTGTGTGTGTATGTGTACAAAGTTTACTGGTGCTTGAGCCATGATTAAATGTGCCCAGTACACTCTAATAAGTGGTTGGCATTAGGAACAGGATCCAGCCATTGGAACCATTCAAAGAAGGAATATATTGAGCAAGATGTGGCCCCCACCAGCATATCTGAGAGAACAGTAGCTCCAGTTAAGTAATGATTTGTTCTGTATAATGACCCATCCAACACATGACCACATAGGAAAACAATGAATCTATGACGATGATGATGATGATGGTGGTGGTGATGATGGCGATGATGATGATGGTAGTGGTGGTGGTGGTGAAGTAGAACACACATCACAAGTTAGAGTGACCATAACTACAAAAGCAAGCTGGCTTTAACTACAATGCTAAATGACAGAAAGAGAAGACAAGAGAAAGCAAGTGTAGTTAATTACATGTTTGTAGTTGTATGTGTGTGCCTGTATGTGCGAGTGTGTGTGTGTGTGTGTGTGTGTGTGTTTATTTGTATGTGCGTGTAAGGTTATACATTGTGTATAAATAAACGTAAGCTGATTGTATTGAAAGAAAAAACAAGCAGATATGTGCATATGTGACTGTGAATGTACAGATGGTGTGGTGGAGGCTATAATGTATGTGTTAGGGAGCACTATTCTCAATAATCTCATGTGGGTCTAGGAAGCCAGAGATAAGTTATGAAAGTGGGAGATGTACATTATCATTACTGTGGAGGCACATGGCTTAGGTGGAGGCACATGGCTTAGGTGGAGGCACATGGCTTAGTGTGGAGGCACATGGCTCAGGTGGAGGCACATGGCTTAGTGTGGAGGCACATGGCTTAGTGAGGAGGCACATGGCTTAGTGTGGAGGCACATGGCTTAGTGTGGAGGCACATGGCTTAGTGTGGAGGCACATGGCTCAGGTGGAGGCACATGGCTTAGTGTGGAAGCACATGGCTTAGTGTGGAGGCACATAGCTTAGTGTGGAGGCACATGGCTCAGGTGGAGGCACATGGCTTAGTGTGGAGGCACATGGCTTAGTGTGGAGGCACATGGCTTAGGTGGAGGCACATGGCTTAGTGTGGAGGCACATGGCTTAGTGGTTAGAGCATTGGCCTTGCAATCGAAAGGTTGTGAGTTCAATTCTCAGACCGGGTGATGTGTTGTTTCCTTGAGCAAGACACTTTATTTCACATTGCTCCAGTTTACTCAGCTGTAGAAATGAGATGATAGGGACTGGGGTCCCTATCATTCCACTGTAAAGTGGTCGTGGAGGTGCCACGGCAAAAAAGCACCCAGCACTCACTGTAAATGAGGTTGGTGTTAGGAAGGGCATCCAGCTGTAGAAATCAAGCCAGAATCAGTTCCCGTCCCACCCTTGCAAGCAGGGAAAAAGCGGACGTAAAATTAAATGATGATGATGATGATGATGATGAACACCTTTTTAAGAGAGGGAAACTCTGAAAAAAAAACAAAAAAACTGTGGCTTCGGAAGCATCCGATGTTGTTGACCAGTTCTCCTTTTCGGGTAGTGTTTTCGTTGCTCAGATAATGGGATTGGTCAAGTGCACTTAAAAAAACCTTCAAAGCACAGGCGTTGCTTGTTCAGGATATGTTACAGGTTTGTGTAGCTGGCCGTAGCCTAAAAGTGCACCAAACTCTATAATCTGACAAGTGATGGCAGTACTCTTAACAGAGTTTGCAGCCATCACACACACACAAACACTTATAAGTAAGCAAGGTCCGATGAGCTTTTAATTGTAGAGTCGGGCCAGATTGATACAGATCAAACCTTGAGCTGATAAATAGCGAAACGTGTGTCACTACACAATAAACATAATGGAGTCATAACATATCGTCCTTTTTTATTTTATATATGTATGTGTGTGTGTGTGTGTGTGTGTGTGTGTGTGAAAGGAGGAGGTGAGACAAGTTTATGTAAATATTGTTATGCAAATAATAAAAAAAAAGAGAAAACTTAATCATTGCCAATGAAAAAAATCTATAAAAATGGATTTAAGATATCTTGGTATTGCCAAAGTTGAAAATATTGTTTTAGCAATGTCATATTTTGAAAATAACAACTTTGAGATGAAGTTACTGAACTATTGATAAATAATTTCAGTTGGAAATTCTGTATACCCAATAAAGCCTATATTTGATTGAAAATGTTGGCTGTTTCATGAACTGTTAATCCCTTCTAGAAATAGATGTCCTGACAGTAAGAATAAACCTGAGACGGTGCATCAAATATAAATAATTGTTTCTACTTTTGGCACAAGGCCAGCAATTACCCAGTGTATTACTGGTACTTTATTTTATCGACCCCGTAAGGATGGAAGGCAAAGTTAACCTCGGCGGGATATAAATAATAAATCAAAAGCTGCCTATTTTAATGATAAAACCTATGAACCCTTCTATGCTTTATTTACTTTTCTGCTTAGGTGTGCTTAAGCACAGGGCCCTGTTGACCAGGAGGGGTCCTATCTTCCAGCCCCCAATTTTTTTTTTTACAATGAATTTTAAAATGAAAGGGCCTCATAACTTAAATAACACAGACCTGTTGAAAAATATTCTTTGAACTACTAACTTTTAGTAATTGTAACTGAATGTTTAACACACCACCTATCCAACCTGATTGCTCCAATGAGGAGGTAAGGCCAGGGCCGGATTTAATGGGGTGGCCCAACCAGCGATGGCTGTAGCAATATTTGTGCCCTCAGCTGGGCTTTTTAGTTTTAGGATCGTTAGAATTTTTGAATTTAATACCTATATGTATAACTTATAAAAATCTGTTGGAGACGCAGGACATGGCAGCGATAATGAGGGACAGAGACCGTTGGAGAGAACTCGTTCATGGATCTCGGGAATTTTACCCGCCTTAGATAGATAGATGTATAACTTTTCAAATCTAATTACTTGTTAACTTGCTAACTTTGATATGTAAAATCGGAGGGTTTGCTGTATATTCTAATTTTTTGTCCATGAGGGGGCCACCCAAACCTGAAGTGCCCCAGGCCCCCCAACGTCTTAATCAAACCTTAGGTAGGGAGGCACAAATCTAAGGGCGCTGTCTCTTTATTTTCAGATTAATGCAAAACAAAAATACAACGCACAAAGCTGATTGAATTAAATCAATAAATATTAAACAGAAAACAAACTAAGAACCAAAATAACATCATCATCGTCATATATATTCAGTTTCTGTATGTGTGAGTGGTTACAGACTGTTAAAAACACTGTCTAGATTATTAGGACTGTACTGAATAACTAATTTGAAAAAATTGATTTTTATTAAGTAAAACCACACAGCACGAGATATAAAGGTAACTTAGTTGTTGTTTTTTTAATCAATATAAAATATAACTGGCATAAAATTCAAAATGGAAATACAGGTAAAAAACAAACATGAAATATGTATATCACTGAAAGAAGTTGAAGCTTATAAAATAATATGTGTATTTTGTATATCTAATGATATACGAAAATACACATACTTATATCTATATAGTGAATACCTTATAAAATAGTGATTTACACAAAATATTGATGCCTGATTTTTTTCTTACTTTGAAATATGTTTAGAAAAAATAGGAATAAATGTATACTAAAAAAAACAACAACCCCAAAACATTGTATGAAGCCAGCTAAACCTACATAGGTGTGTGTGCAATAACAACATAATAGGACTGGAGCCCCTATCATTAAAACACAGAAGAATACTCCTTAGAGATACCACCAAGTCTTACTTAGAAATATGTTTAGAAAAAATAGGAATAAATGTATACTAAAAAAAAAACAACCCCAAAACATTGTATGAAGCCAGCTAAACCTACATAGGTGTGTGCGCAGTAACAACATAATAGGACTGGAGCCCCTATCATTAAAACACAGAAGAAAACTCCTTAGAGATACCACCAAGTCTTACTTTGAAATATGTTTAGAAAGAAATGGGAATAAATGTATACTAAAAAAAACCCCCTAAAATACAAAGAATTGATGTGATGATGATGAAATTCAGTATGAAAAGCTTACTTGCGGATTAAAAACCTTGCTTTTGTTGGTAGGCATGATGGAAAACAACCATTAGGACCTGAAAGACGAGGTCTCAGAGCAAAAGAAGAGAACAAACTGCACACTAGCAAATCTAAATCAGAAATTTAACTGAACTCCACCGATAAGATAATACATTTTTTTATTTAAAAAGTAGAACTATATGCGACTGATCAAAGTGACAAGATACAGAGATGATGTCATAGGGTAAAAATCAGGAAGAGTAGTAGTAACTAGACCAATTCATTGTACACTACTACTAACTAGATATTATTTAACCCATTAGCATTTAAACCAGCTGCATCCAGCCAGAATTCTCTCATCTCTGTTCAAACCAACTGTAACCAACCGCACATAGTGATGTTAAGGTGTTGTTCTCAAAATTTATAATATCAAATTCTCATAGACTCAATATTATGTGAGGTAAAGCCTTTACCAATAAAATAAAATAGTAAATATAGAGTAATGTGAATGCTAAAGAGTTAAACATATTTTCTCTATGGATCAATCACTTCATTAAAAGAAAATTATTGTCTCAAACCAAAAAGAAAGCTTCTTTATAACTCACTATGTTCAAAATAAGGAACTCCCTAAAACTAAATAAACCCTTAACCCTTTAATTTTTAAACCGGCCCAAACCGGCCAGAATTCTCTACCTCTTTCTGTTGAAACTGGCTGTAACTGGTTGCTCAAACTGATGTTAAGGTATTGTTCTCAAAATAAATACTTTCAAAATCTCATAGATTCGATATTATGTGAGATAAAGCCTTTACCATGAAAATATAATAGTATATATAGAGTAATGTGAATGTTATGTGAGATATTATGTGAGATAATTATGTGAGGTAAAGCCTTTCCGATGAAAATACAATAGTATATATAGAGTAATGTAAATGTTATGTGAGATATTATGTGAGGTAAAGCCTTTACCATGAAAATATAATAGTATATATAGAGTAATGTGAATGCTAAAGGGTTAAATCTCAGGATAAAGATAAAATTATAAATCCCACAATGAAAACAGAATAATCATGGCTAGAGTAGAGTAAAGGGTAAAGACCCCTTTAGGTCACGAATAACCATGGGATTTGCACCTAGAAAGTTCCCCTCTGAGGCACAATTCCGGGGAAGACCTTTGTGGAAGACCAGCAGTCACCCATACCTATCAGTGCCCCTGCTCTACGCCACCGATGTTGTCCGAGGAGAAAGGCAATGGTCGATACAGCTTGGTACCAGGGACGTCACAACTCATTTCTACAGCTGAGTGAACAGGAGCAACGTGAAATAAAGTGGGGTAACATATAGGCTGAGTATCATGCAGAGGAAAGACAAATGGTTGTGAGGTGGTCTTAGATAGAGGTACAATGAATTTGTCACTTCAGAGGCTCAGGGGTCACTGAAGTAATGAAAGTACTAGCAGAGAGAAGCTATAGAAACCTGTAGTAGTACATTGATATCAATGATAGTAGTAGTATGTTGGTGAGTGGATTGTTGGATTTGGCTGAGAATGTGTATATGTGTAGGAGCAGAACCATTCAAAATAACTTTGCAGCACTCTTATCTGAGACTTAAATGAGCCCTGGAGATTGTAGGGAGTGAGCACCTGATCAAAGCTGAAATATATATTTTTTACCTAAAAACAGGGAATCGTAGATTTTGAGATGTGGCTTTGGCAATGTTATATATATAAGGCGGTGGATTGGCAGTATCGGTAGAGGGTCGGACGCCATGCTTTCCAGCATAGTTACGTCCCTTTACGATCTGAGTTCAAATCCCGCCAAGGTTGACTTTGCCTTTCATCCTTACGGGGTCGATAAAATAAAGTACCAGTAATGCACTGGGTATTTGCTGGCCTTGTGCCTAAAGTAGAAACAGTTATATATATAAGGTCACCAAGAGAAATCACCAGAGACGGTCATCTCAATCTAGATAACAATAAGTTCAGATATATGAGATCCCTAACAATATAATTTGAGAATTAATGACAATATAAATTCTTGCATTATAACAGATTCTATGAAGAAAGGTTGTAAAAACAACAACAACAGTAAATCATCATTCCATCATCATCATCAAACACCCATCTTCTACGCTAGCAAGGGTTAGATGGGTTTGTCCCATTTGGGGCAAGTTGGGTCGGGTGACCGTGTCTTGCTCGTATGGGACTGTTTCTGACAGGTTTTCTACAGCTGGATGCCCTTCCGAATGCCAACCACATTTACAGTGTGTGCTGGGCGCTTTTTCCTGTGTCTCCTACATGACCACTTTACAGCATGGGCTGGGTGCTTTTTGTCGTGACACCTACATGACCACTTTACAGTGTGGGCTGGGTGCTTTTTGTCGTGACACCTACACGACCACTTTACAGTGTGGGCTGGGTGCTTTTTGTCGTGACACCTACACGACCACTTTACAGTGTGGGCTGGGTGCTTTTTGCCGTGACACCTACATGACCACTTTACAGTGTGGACTGGGTGCTTTTTGCCGTGACACCTACATGACCACTTTACAGTGTGGGCTGGGTGCTTTTTGTCGTGACACCTACATGACCACTTTACAGTGTGGGCTGGGTGCTTTTTTGTCGTGACACCTACTTTACAGTGTGAAATGGATGTTTTGTGGTACCAACACAACTTTACAGAGTAAGGGTGGTGTGGGCAGAAGTGGGAGGATGGTGTAGGGGTTGTGGGGTATATATTGAATTAAGAGGTGCCTTTAAATGATAATTATTTCTACTTTAGGCACAGGGCCAGCAATTACCCAGTGCATTACTGGTACTTTATTTTATCGACCCCCGTAAGGATGAAAGGCAAAGTCAACCTCGGCGGGATTTGAACTCAGATCGTAAAGGGACGTAACTATGCTGGAAAGCATGGCGTCCGACCCTCTACCGATACTGCCAATCCACCTTTAAATGATAATGAAATACAGATATTTATATACTTACCCTAGAATTGCTGGCAGTTGGAACAGTTGCAGACTAAAATAGATGAGGCAAACCAGAACAGCAATGACTGCAAATTCTAAGAAATAAATGATCGAAGGTCTGCAGACTTTGCCAATAATGGATGCTAAGCAGCTAAGTAAAAGACCAGTAGCTGTTCCTTCAACTCCAACAGCTAGCAAACACTCCACAATGTTTCCTAAAGAGCTTGGTCTCAGAACTGTAGTGTATGTATTACCCATGAAATGGTATAGAATCTGAAAGAGAAAACATTTTAGTTTAACTTTTTTTGCATTTAAACTGGCCGTATCCGGCTAGAATTCTCTCACCTCCTTCTGTTCAAACCGGCCGTAACTAGCTGCTCATACTTATGTTAATCCTTTAGCATTTACATTACTCTATATTTACTATTAAATTTTAACAGTAAGGCTTTACTTCCCATAATTATTTCAAATATCGAATCTATGAGATTTTGATATAAACATATTTAGAAATAAAGCAATAATTCTACAAATGGGAACATTCCTATTTAAAAATTTAAAGAAAAACTCAAGTTGTAGGGCCCCTTTGCAACTCATTTCTTCAGCTGAGTAAACTGGAGCAACTTGACATAAAGTGCCTTGCTCAAAGACACAACGTATCACCCAGTCCAAGAATCAAACTCACAACCTCCCAATTGCAAGCCCAACAGTCTAACCATTAAGCCATGCACCACCAAGTAACATCATATATATTACAAGTAAAAGGAATCGATCAACAAGATCCAAGACCTCATTCACTTGCGGAGTGGAGCGGACCTCATCAAATCCAACCAAGGAAATAATGTTTCCACTGGTCTTTCCATTGCTGATACTATCTACCAGTCGCAACTCCTTGGCAGAAGGAGCAGCCTGAAAATAAAGTGTCTTGCTTAAGGACACAATGGATCACCCAGTCCAAGAATTGAACTCACAACCCCACGATTGTGAATCCAGCTCTCTAACCATTAAGCTACACTGAGGCTAGATGGAATATAGGTATGGGAATACTGAGGCTAGATGGAATATAGGGATGGGAATACTGAGGCTAGATGGAATATAGGTATGGGAATACTGAGGCTAGATGGAATATAGGTATGGGAATACTGAGGCTAGATGGAATATAGGTATGGGAATACTGAGGCTAGATGGAATATAGGTATGGGAATACTGAGACAGATGGAATATAGGGATGGGAATACTGAGACAGCTGGAATATAGGTATGGGAATACTGAGGCTAGATGGAATATAGGGATGGGAATACTGAGACAGATGGAATATAGGGATGGGAATACTGAGGCTAGATGGAATATAGGGATGGGAATACTGAGACAGATGGAATATAGGGATGGGAATACTGAGACAGATGGAATATAGGTATGGGAATACTGAGACAGATGGAATATAGGGGTGGGAATACTGAGACAGATGGAATATAGGGATGGGAATACTGAGACAGATGGAATATAGGGGTGGGAATACTGAGACAGATGGAATATAGGTATGGGAATACTGAGACAGATGGAATATAGGGATGGGAATACTGAGACAGATGGAATATAGGTATGGGAATACTGAGACAGATGGAATATAGGGGTGGGAATACTGAGACAGATGGAATATAGGGGTGGGAATACTGAGACAGATGGAATATAGGGGTGGGAATACTGAGACAGATGGAATATAGGTATGGGAATACTGAGACAGATGGAATATAGGGGTGGGAATACTGAGACAGATGGAATATAGGGATGGGAATACTGAGACAGATGGAATATAGGGGTGGGAATACTGAGACAGATGGAATATAGGTATGGGAATACTGAGACAGATGGAATATAGGGATGGGAATACTGAGACAGCTGGAAACAGTTTGAAATCATTATTAACATCATCAACATTATCATTATGATGACAACGATGATGATGATGATCATCATCATCATCAACATTATCATCAGCATTATCATCATCAACACTATCATCATCATCATCATCATCAACAACATTATCATTAAAATTATCCTCATCATCAACATCAGTTTTATGTACATATTCCCTCCATGCAGGTCACCCTAACACAATGTTACCAAACATTGTGCACTAATTGACCCTAAGTAGATAGCATGAAGTTTAATTACAGACCGGCCCAGTAAGCTGGCTACCTATGATTATCAGCAATACAGTTCCATAGGAAAGTACAAATACAGCACCACATGTAGTTTGGAAACTTTCTGATAATACCTCATATTATAAGAACAAATGATCAACAAGATCCTAGACCTTGTTCGCTTACCGAGTAGGGGTAGAGCTCACTAAATCGGATCAAGGAAACAATGCTTCCATTGGCCTTAACAATTGCTAATACTATCTCCCAATTGCAACTCCTGAAAGAAGGAGCAATGTGAAATAAAGTATCTTGCTGAAGGACATGGTCTTGACAATTGCTAACACTATCTCCTGGTTACAACTCCTGAAAGAAGGAGCAATGTGAAATAAAGTATCTTGCTGAAGGACATGGTCTTGACAATTGCTAACACTATCTCCTGGTTACAACTCCTGAAAGAAGGAGCAATGTGAAATAAAGTATCTTGCTGAAGGACATGGTCTTGACAATTGCTAATACTATCTCCTGGTTACAACTCCTGACAGAAGGAGCAACGTGAAATAAAGTATCTTGCTGAAGGACATGGTCTTTCCAATTGCTAACACTATCTCCTGGTTACAACTCCTGACAGAAGGAGCAATGTGAAATGAAGTATCTTGCTGAAGGACATGGTCTTGACAATTGCTAACACTATCTCCTGGTTACAACTCCTGACAGAAGGAGCAATGTGAAATAAAGTATCTTGCTGAAGGACATGGTCTTTCCAATTGCTAATACTATCTCCTGGTTACAACTCCTGACAGAAGGAGCAATGTGAAATAAAGTATCTTGCTGAAGGACATGGTCTTTCCAATTGCTAATACTATCTCCTGGTTACAACTCCTGACAGAAGGAGCAATGTGAAATAATGTAACTTGCTGAAGGACATGGTCTTTCCAATTGCTAATACTATCTCCTGGTTACAACTCCTGACAGAAGGAGCAATGTGAAATAAAGTATCTTGCTGAAGGACATGGTCTTTCCAATTGCTAATACTATCTCCTGGTTACAACTCCTGACAGAAGGAGCAATGTGAAATAAAGTATCTTGCTGAAGGACATGGTCTTGACAATTGCTAATACTATCTCCTGGTTACAACTCCTGACAGAAGGAGCAATGTGAAATGAAGTATCTTGCTGAAGGACATGGTCTTGACAATTGCTAACACTATCTCCTGGTTACAACTCCTGACAGAAGGAGCAACGTGAAATGAAGTATCTTGCTGAAGGACATGGTCTTGACAATTGCTAACACTATCTCCTGGTTACAACTCCTGACAGAAGGAGCAATGTGAAATGAAGTATCTTGCTGAAGGACATGGTCTTGACAATTGCTAACACTATCTCCTGGTTACAACTCCTGACAGAAGGAGCAATGTGAAATGAAGTATCTTGCTGAAGGACATGGTCTTGACAATTGCTAATACTATCTCCTGGTTACAACTCCTGACAGAAGGAGCAATGTGAAATGAAGTATCTTGCTGAAGGACATGGTCTTGACAATTGCTAACACTATCTCCTGGTTACAACTCCTGACAGAAGGAGCAATGTGAAATAAAGTATCTTGCTGAAGGACATGGTCTTTCCAATTGCTAATACTATCTCCTGGTTACAACTCCTGACAGAAGGAGCAATGTGAAATAAAGTATCTTGCTGAAGGACATGGTCTTTCCAATTGCTAATACTATCTCCTGGTTACAACTCCTGACAGAAGGAGCAATGTGAAATAATGTAACTTGCTGAAGGACATGGTCTTTCCAATTGCTAATACTATCTCCTGGTTACAACTCCTGACAGAAGGAGCAATGTGAAATAAAGTATCTTGCTGAAGGACATGGTCTTTCCAATTGCTAATACTATCTCCTGGTTACAACTCCTGACAGAAGGAGCAATGTGAAATAAAGTATCTTGCTGAAGGACATGGTCTTGACAATTGCTAATACTATCTCCTGGTTACAACTCCTGACAGAAGGAGCAATGTGAAATGAAGTATCTTGCTGAAGGACATGGTCTTTCCAATTGCTAATACTATCTCCTGGTTACAACTCCTGACAGAAGGAGCAATGTGAAATAAAGTATCTTGCTGAAGGACATGGTCTTGACAATTGCTAATACTATCTCCTGGTTACAACTCCTGACAGAAGGAGCAATGTGAAATGAAGTATCTTGCTGAAGGACATGGTCTTGACAATTGCTAACACTATCTCCTGGTTACAACTCCTGACAGAAGGAGCAACGTGAAATGAAGTATCTTGCTGAAGGACATGGTCTTGACAATTGCTAACACTATCTCCTGGTTACAACTCCTGACAGAAGGAGCAATGTGAAATGAAGTATCTTGCTGAAGGACATGGTCTTTCCAATTGCTAATACTATCTCCTGGTTACAACTCCTGACAGAAGGAGCAATGTGAAATAATGTAACTTGCTGAAGGACATGGTCTTTCCAATTGCTAATACTATCTCCTGGTTACAACTCCTGA
Organism: Eledone cirrhosa; assembly: GCA_964016885.1. Classification (NCBI taxonomy): domain Eukaryota; kingdom Metazoa; phylum Mollusca; class Cephalopoda; order Octopoda; family Eledonidae; genus Eledone; species Eledone cirrhosa. The sequence goes on from OZ024758.1 coordinate 22,845,581, forward strand.
CAGAAGGAGCAATGTGAAATAAAGTATCTTGCTGAAGGACATGGTCTTTCCAATTGCTAATACTATCTCCTGGTTACAACTCCTGACAGAAGGAGCAATGTGAAATAAAGTATCTTGCTGAAGGACATGGTCTTGACAATTGCTAATACTATCTCCTGGTTACAACTCCTGACAGAAGGAGCAATGTGAAATGAAGTATCTTGCTGAAGGACATGGTCTTTCCAATTGCTAATACTATCTCCTGGTTACAACTCCTGACAGAAGGAGCAATGTGAAATAAAGTATCTTGCTGAAGGACATGGTCTTGACAATTGCTAATACTATCTCCTGGTTACAACTCCTGACAGAAGGAGCAATGTGAAATGAAGTATCTTGCTGAAGGACATGGTCTTGACAATTGCTAACACTATCTCCTGGTTACAACTCCTGACAGAAGGAGCAACGTGAAATGAAGTATCTTGCTGAAGGACATGGTCTTGACAATTGCTAACACTATCTCCTGGTTACAACTCCTGACAGAAGGAGCAATGTGAAATGAAGTATCTTGCTGAAGGACATGGTCTTGACAATTGCTAACACTATCTCCTGGTTACAACTCCTGACAGAAGGAGCAATGTGAAATGAAGTATCTTGCTGAAGGACATGGTCTTGACAATTGCTAATACTATCTCCTGGTTACAACTCCTGACAGAAGGAGCAATGTGAAATGAAGTATCTTGCTGAAGGACATGGTCTTGACAATTGCTAACACTATCTCCTGGTTACAACTCCTGACAGAAGGAGCAATGTGAAATAAAGTATCTTGCTGAAGGACATGGTCTTTCCAATTGCTAATACTATCTCCTGGTTACAACTCCTGACAGAAGGAGCAATGTGAAATAAAGTATCTTGCTGAAGGACATGGTCTTTCCAATTGCTAATACTATCTCCTGGTTACAACTCCTGACAGAAGGAGCAATGTGAAATAATGTAACTTGCTGAAGGACATGGTCTTTCCAATTGCTAATACTATCTCCTGGTTACAACTCCTGACAGAAGGAGCAATGTGAAATAAAGTATCTTGCTGAAGGACATGGTCTTTCCAATTGCTAATACTATCTCCTGGTTACAACTCCTGACAGAAGGAGCAATGTGAAATAAAGTATCTTGCTGAAGGACATGGTCTTGACAATTGCTAATACTATCTCCTGGTTACAACTCCTGACAGAAGGAGCAATGTGAAATGAAGTATCTTGCTGAAGGACATGGTCTTGACAATTGCTAACACTATCTCCTGGTTACAACTCCTGACAGAAGGAGCAACGTGAAATGAAGTATCTTGCTGAAGGACATGGTCTTGACAATTGCTAACACTATCTCCTGGTTACAACTCCTGACAGAAGGAGCAATGTGAAATGAAGTATCTTGCTGAAGGACATGGTCTTGACAATTGCTAACACTATCTCCTGGTTACAACTCCTGACAGAAGGAGCAACGTGAAATGAAGTATCTTGCTGAAGGACATGGTCTTGACAATTGCTAACACTATCTCCTGGTTACAACTCCTGACAGAAGGAGCAATGTGAAATGAAGTATCTTGCTGAAGGACATGGTCTTGACAATTGCTAACACTATCTCCTGGTTACAACTCCTGACAGAAGGAGCAACGTGAAATGAAGTATCTTGCTGAAGGACATGGTCTTGACAATTGCTAACACTATCTCCTGGTTACAACTCCTGACAGAAGGAGCAATGTGAAATGAAGTATCTTGCTGAAGGACATGGTCTTGACAATTGCTAACACTATCTCCTGGTTACAACTCCTGACAGAAGGAGCAACGTGAAATGAAGTATCTTGCTGAAGGACATGGTCTTGACAATTGCTAATACTATCTCCTGGTTACAACTCCTGACAGAAGGAGCAACGTGAAATGAAGTATCTTGCTGAAGGACATGGTCTTGACAATTGCTAATACTATCTCCTGGTTACAACTCCTGACAGAAGGAGCAATGTGAAATAAAGTATCTTGCTGAAGGACATGGTCTTTCCAATTGCTAACACTATCTCCTGGTTACAACTCCTGACAGAAGGAGCAATGTGAAATAAAGTATCTTGCTGAAGGACATGGTCTTTCCAATTGCTAACACTATCTCCTGGTTACAACTCCTGACAGAAGGAGCAATGTGAAATGAAGTATCTTGCTGAAGGACATGGTCTTGACAATTGCTAATACTATCTCCTGGTTACAACTCCTTACAGAAGGAGCAATGTGAAATAAAGTATCTTGCTGAAGGACATGGTCTTGACAATTGCTAATACTATCTCCTGGTTACAACTCCTGACAGAAGGAGCAATGTGAAATAAAGTATCTTGCTGAAGGACATGGTCTTTCCAATTGCTAATACTATCTCCTGGTTACAACTCCTTACAGAAGGAGCAATGTGAAATAAAGTATCTTGCTGAAGGACATGGTCTTTCCAATTGCTAATACTATCTCCTGGTTACAACTCCTTACAGAAGGAGCAATGTGAAATAAAGTATCTTGCTGAAGGACATGGTCTTTCCAATTGCTAATACTATCTCCTGGTTACAACTCCTTACAGAAGGAGCAATGTGAAATAAAGTATCTTGCTCAAGGACATGGTCTTGACAATTGCTAATACTATCTCCTGGTTACAACTCCTTACAGAAGGAGCAATGTGAAATAAAGTATCTTGCTCAAGGACATGGTCTTGACAATTGCTAATACTATCTCCTGGTTACAACTCCTTACAGAAGGAGCAATGTGAAATAAAGTATCTTGCTCAAGGACATGGTCTTGACAATTGCTAACACTATCTCCTGGTTACAACTCCTGACAGAAGGAGCAATGTGAAATAAAGTATCTTGCTCAAGGACATGGTCTTGACAATTGCTAATACTATCTCCTGGTTACAACTCCTTACAGAAGGAGCAATGTGAAATAAAGTATCTTGCTGAAGGACATGGTCTTTCCAATTGCTAACACTATCTCCTGGTTACAACTCCTGACAGAAGGAGCAATGTGAAATAAAGTATCTTGCTCAAGGACATGGTCTTGACAATTGCTAATACTATCTCCTGGTTACAACTCCTGACAGAAGGAGCAATGTGAAATAAAGTATCTTGCTCAAGGACATGGTCTTGACAATTGCTAATACTTTCTCCTGGTTACAACTCCTGACAGAAGGAGCAATGTGAAATAAAGTAACTTGCTGAAGGACATGGTCTTTCCAATTGCTAATACTATCTCCTGGTTACAACTCCTGACAGAAGGAGCAATGTGAAATAATGTAACTTGCTGAAGGACATGGTCTTGACAATTGCTAATACTATCTCCTGGTTACAACTCCTGACAGAAGGAGCAATGTGAAATGAAGTATCTTGCTGAAGGACATGGTCTTGACAATTGCTAATACTATCTGCTGGTTACAACTCCTGACAGAAGGAGCAATGTGAAATGAAGTATCTTGCTGAAGGACATGGTCTTGACAATTGCTAATACTATCTCCTGGTTACAACTCCTGACAGAAGGAGCAATGTGAAATAAAGTATCTTGCTGAAGGACATGGTCTTGACAATTGCTAACACTATCTCCTGGTTACAACTCCTGACAGAAGGAGCAACGTGAAATAAAGTGTCTTGCTCAAGGACATAACGCATCACCTGGTCCAGGAAACGAACTCACTAGCTCACAATTGTGAATCCAATTCTCTAACCACTAAGCCACATGCCTTCACAATTGTAGAAGGTAGAATATCTAAAGATTCTATACACATGCACACACAGACTGACAGGCACAGACAGACACACACTTACATACACACTGACAGACATACACTCACACATACTTACAAGTTAGAATATGTAAATATCTTATGCACATACACACATATATACGCACAGACAGACATGCTTACAAGTTAGAATATTTAAATATTCTACACACAGACACACACACACACACACGCACACACATACATATACATTCACACACAGATAGACACACAGACAGACAGATATTCTTACAGGAGTAATTTCTGTATGATACTTACCAAGGAAATGGTATCGATTAAAAGAGATTCTCCAAATACAATGAAGTCAGGAATGGTGTTGAAATGTATATCTTTGAAGATGGTGAGCAACGATGAAGGATCGAGTGGAAAGATAAAACAGTTGAGGAGGAAGCAGTAGAGCAGACTGACTTTGCAATGTAAGATATTGCAGATGCCTACAGAAAGTAGTAGAATGCAGATCAGTTTGAAGAGATGAATGACCCCTGGCTTAGCTATCAATGGAACCAAAATCAAGGTCAAGATAGCAAGAGATGCAGCAATATCTGGGGCTAGATTCCCAGATGTCAGCGAGGGCCAAGATGTGAAGTAAGGCATGTAAGAGAACAGAGTTACAGTTAAAACAGCCAGAAATAGAGGTATCAAGGTGGTTCTCCTCCATTTTGAAGCATAGCAATCTGGAAGAGAAAGAAAATATATAATAATAATAATAATAATTGTTTCTACTTTAGGCACAAGGCCAGCAATTACCCAGTGCATTACTGGTACTTTATTTTATCGACCCCGTAAGGATGAAAGGCAAAGTCAACCTCGGCGGGATTTGAACTCAGATCATAAAGGGACGTAACTATGCTGGAAAGCATGGTGTCCGACCCTCTACCGATACTGCCAATTCACTTCTACTTTTGGCACAAGGCCAGCAATTACCCCAGTACATTACTGGTACTTTATTTTATCAACCACGTAAGGATGAAAGGCAAAGTTAACCTCGGCGGGATTTGAACTCAGACCGTAAAGGGACATAACTATGCTAGAAAGCATGGCGTCCAACCCTCTACAGATACTGCCAATTCACCGCCCTTATAATAATAATAATAATAATAATAATAATAATAATAATAATAGTTCAACTTTAGGCACAAGGCCAGCAATTTGAGGGGAGGGGTAAAGTTGATTAAATCGACCCCAGTACATTACTGGTGCTTTATTTTATCGGCCCCATAAGGATGAAAGGCAAAGCTAACCTTGGCGAGGTTTGAACTTAGAACGTAAAGGGCCGTAACTCTATGCTGCAAAGCATGGTGTCTGACGCCCTACCGATACTGCCAAATCACTTTTGGCACAAGGCCAGTAATTACCCCAGTGCATTACTGGTACTTTATTTTATCGACCCCATAAGAATGAAAGGCTAAGTTAACCTCAGCAGGTCTTGAACTGAGAACACAAAGGGCCATAACTCTATGCTGCAAAGCACGGTGTCTGACGCTCTACCGATACTGCCATAATAATGATAATAAGGATTTCTTTATTATTGGCCACAAGGGCCAAACACAGGCCAATACAAAGACGGGGACGGTGAGGATTTACACGCAATTGAGTTAAAAAATTAACAAAACAATTAACGAAAAATATCAACAACAGAATTCCCCAATACGGTGGAGAATACCACCCAGGGGTGACATTAGGAACTCCACAAATCCCAACCCACCCTCTTTCTTTATTAACTACAAAGGCGTTACGTCAAGAAAAATATTAAGACGACACAGGACAAAAACATAGTGTTGGTGTTGGGGTGTGAGTGTGTGTGTTGGTGTGTGAGTGTGTGTGTGTTGGTGTGTGAGTCTGTGTGTTGGTGTGTGGGTGTGTGTGTGTGCGTGTTGGTGTGTGTGTGTGTGTGTGTGTGTTGGTGTGTGTGTGCGCGTGTTGGTGTGTGTTGGTGTGTGGGTGGGTGTTGGTGTGTGTGTGTGTGTTTGTGGGTGTTGGTGTGTAATACATAAGTAATATGTAATTTCAAATAAAATTTAAAATTTTATAACAAAAAATATTTTATGACACATTTAAAGATTTGTTCCAATTAAACATTTTCAAAACACAGCTCGCAGCAAAAATATGATTCATGGCGCCAAAAGAAAGAGGAAACAAAACAAAATGTAAATTAAATTTAGAAAGAAAAGAAAGAGGAAACAAAACAAAATGTAAATTATATTTAGTATAAGTATCTGAAATGAAATTCATTTTCAAATACAATATTTTTTCATTTTATATATACATTATATATATCATCATCATCATTTCATTTCACGTCCGCTTTTCCCTGCTTGCAAGGGTGGGACGGGAACTGATTCTGGCTTGATTTCTACAGCTGGATGCCCTTCCTAACACCAACCTCATTTACAGTGAGTGCTGGGTGCTTTTTTTCCATGGCACCTACACGTCCACTTTACAGTGGAATGATATGGACCCCAGTCCCTGTCATCTCATTTCTACAGCTGAGTAAACTGGAGCAATGTGAAATAAAGTGTCTTGCTCAAGGAAACAACACATCACCTGGTCTGAGAATTGAACTCACAACCTTTCGATTGTATATGCTTTCATACATGCCTCTATTACAGAAAATATAATGGCTGTTTTATCAAAGTACTTATATGACATTGTGTTTAAACACAAGGTCATATAAATTTTGATTTTACTACTATTATTGTGTTGTGTTCTTGAACAAAACACAACTGTTTGCCGCAACTTGCCAAACTACACATATGTACACTTGGGTGGTTAGTATATAGATAGTATTTTTCTCTAACAAATATACTTTCCATTCTAGCCAAGCATTTAAAAGCATATGTACAACAGTGAAAAAAAAAAATGTGAGAGTCGAAAATGGAGAAAATAACTGTAATAACAGTTGATCATCATCATCATCATCTTCGTTTAACGTCCATCTTCCATGCTAGCATGGGTTAGACGGGAGGTGTCCCACTTGAGGCAAGGTTGGTCGGGTGACCGTGTCTTGCTCATATAGGACTATCTGGCAGGTTTTCTACGACTGGATGCCCTTCCTAACACCAACCACATTTACAGTGTGGAACTGGGAACTTTTTACCGTGTTACCTACACGGCCACATTACAGCGTGGACTGTGTGGTTTTTTTTTTGTCGTGACACCTACACGATCTCGATCTCATTATCTCATTTATTTGGACTGGATGGTGTGGTACCAACTTTACAGAGAGAGGGTGATGTTGGTGGGAGTGGAAGGATAGGGTAGGGGCAGTGGATTGGGGTGTATATTTGGTTAAGAGGTGCCTACTGACTGTAGGTTTCGCTTTGTACATAGGGATCACTATAAATAATAGTTGAGAAAATTGGGTAAATTACATACAGAATCAGAAAAAAGTCAACAGAGATGCCTGTTATTACAGTTATTTTCTCCATTTGGGATTCTCTCAGTATTTCGATAATTCATAAGGTTTAATATATATTTTTTTTAATGTTAAGAGAGGAACAGTGCAACTTAACAATTATAACTGCTAATAAAGTGTTTGTGTTGGTGTCATGACAAAAAATGCCCAGTCCACACTGTAAAGTTGTTGCGTAGGTGTCATGACCAAAAGTGCCCAGCCCACACTGTAAAGTGGTTGTGTAGGTGTCACTTCAAAAAGTGCCCAGCCCACTGTAAAGTAGTCGCATTGGCAACACAACAAAAAGTGCCCAGCCCACACTGTAAAGTGATTGTGTAGGTGTCACCTCAAAAAGTGCCCAGCCTACTGTAAAGTAGTCACATTGGCAACACAACAAAAAGTGCCCAGCCCACACTGTAAAGTAGTTGTGTTTGAAACATGGCAAAAATTGCCCAGCCCACACTGTAAAGTGGTCGTGTTGGCAACATGACAAAAAGTGCCACACACTGTGAGGTGGTTGTGTAGGTATCACGACAAAAAGTGCCCAGTCCACACTGTGGTCATGTAGGCATCATGATAAAAAGTGCCCAGCCCACACTGTAAAGTGGTAATGTAGGTGTCACGACAAAAAACACCCAGCCCACACACTGTAAAGTTGTTGCGTAGGTGTCACGACCAAAAATTGCCCAGCCCACACTGTAAAGTGGTCGTGTTGGCAACATGACAAAAAGTGCCCAATCCACACTGTGAGGTGCTTGTGTAGGTATCATGACAAAAAGTGCCCAGCCCACACTGTAAACTGGTTGGCGTTAGGAAAGGCATCCAGCCGTAGAAACCAGGCCAAAATCAGTTCTGTGTGAGCGAAACACAGTCCTCTGACTTGATCTCTCACCAAAGGACAGCCCATCCTACCTATGCTAGCGTGGAAAATGGTCGTTAAACAACGATGATGATGATAATGATGATGATATCATATTATCAAGAGCTGTTTTATCTCAGCTCTTCAGTCTGATATCAGGTCAACATTGACATTAACGATTACAAATTACCTGCTTCTCGTAATATTATATCTCATGCGCAGGGTAGACACCTGAACACCAAGTGACTTACGAATGTTATTAGAAGACACTATTGGTAACAGCTGTCCTTACCAAGGACACAAATACAGAGTTTCAAGTGTCATATATATTTTTAGTGTACTGGATGGAAATAAAATTAACTCAACTAATTCTTGTCATCACTTTGCAATTAGTAATGGGGCATTATTATATAAACAAAACAAACTGAAAATACTATCATAATTTCTAAACCTATTTGGGAAACTGTCAACAATTGAAAGTTTTCATAATATTGGTTGTTGTTTAGCCCTAGACATATGACGAAAAGCATCCCAGCCATAACTGTCTATACGAGTCATTGGCAAATTGTGGCTTGTTTGGATTTCTGAATGGCACACCTAATTTCAAAATTGTCTTGAATTTTTTAGTAGTGCGGCCTGCCTTATGAAGCGCCACATGAAGGCCCACTGCTAAAAAAAGGGTTGCCCATGCCTGGTCTACACTTTCATCTTCGCATAATATATCTAGGAGCATATAATTCAATGTGTCCTTTTTTTTTTTTTTGTAAAGATATTGAGCCATGAATTGAAGAAGATTTGGCTACTATTTTTAGCAGGTTCTGCAACATTATTTGAAAATGAAATAAATATGATCAATATTTTATGTCCGTTTTACAATGTTTACAATTCTGTGTACATTTTATTGTGCTAGCCTCACTAGAGAAAGAACTGGTTATTTATCAACCCCAAAAGGATGAACAGTATAGTTGAACTTGGAGTACAAAAGACATCGACAAGAATCATTAGAGTGTCAGACAAATGCTGTGTAGTATGTTTAACCCTTTACCATTTAAACCGGCCGAATCTGGCCAAAATTCTCTCACCTCTTTCTGTTCAAACCGGCCGTAACTAGCCACTCATACTGATATTAAGGTCTTGTTTTCAAAGTAAATAATAATAGCATCAAAATCTCATAGATTTGATGTGAATCCTTGCAATCGAAAGGTTGTGAGTTCAATTCTCAGACCGGGTGATGTGTTGTTTCCTTGAGCAAGACACTTTATTTCACATTGCTCCAGTTTACTCAGCTGTAGAAATGAGATGATAGGGACTGGGGTCCCTATCATTCCACTGCAAAGTGGTCGTGGAGGTGCCACGGCAAAAAAGCACCCAGCACTCACTGTAAATGAGGTTGGTGTTAGGAAGGGCATCCAGCTGTAGAAATCAAGCCAGAATCAGTTCCCGTCCCACCCTTGCAAGCAGGGAAAAGCGGACGTAAGATGATGATGATGATGATGATGATGAAAGCCTTTACTGCGAAAATACAATAGTATATATAGAGTAATGTGAATGCTAAAGGGTTAAGCTGTGTTCTGAATTCAAATGCCACCGAGGTAAATTCTACAAGGTTTCAGGATTAACTCTTTAGCATTTAAACCGGCCATATCCGGTCGGAATTTTCGCACCTCTTTCTGTTCAAACCAGCCATAACCGGCTGCTCATACTTATGTTAAGTATTGTTCTCAAAAGAAATGATATCAAAATCTTGAAGATCTGACAGCGGTGGATTGGCAGTATCGGTAGAGGGTCGGACGCCATGCTTTCCAGCATAGTTACGTCCCTTTACGATCTGAGTTCAAATCCCGCCGAGGTTGACTTTGCCTTTCATCCTTACGGGGTCGATAAAATAAAGTACCAGTAATGCACTGGGTAATTGCTGGCCTTGTGCCTAAAGTAGAAACAATTATCTATATACTACTAAAACGCTGTGCTTGCTTGCTTGCTTGTCTCTAATGTAATACAGCCAAAAGGGTGCATAATGGGAAAATACTTTGAAAGGGAGTTGCCCCTAAAATGGGAATACAAATGAAATAAAACAAGTTTTGCATAAATCGGAGCACAGGTTCCCAAGATACAGGGTTTTTCCGGGTACCTTCATAAACAGAGAAGAGAGAGAGAGAGAGAGAGAGAGAGAGAGAGAGAGAGAGAGAGAGAGAGAGAGAGAGAGCGAGAGTGGCTGTGAGAGAGTAGATTGAAATAGAGAGAGAGCTGGTGATGTTGTTGTGTATATATATATATATGTGAGTGTGTGTGTGTGTGTGTCTATGACCAGTGTATATAGATCACAGACATCCACATACATATACATATATGTATACACACACATTTATATACATACACACACATACATATGGGCCTTCCAGTTTCATTTCACGTGGATTGGCAGTATCGGTAGAGGGTCGGATGCCATGCTTTCCAGCATAGTTACGTCCCTTGACAATCTGAGTTCAAATCCCGCTGAGGTTAACTTTGCCTTTCATCCTTACGGGGTCGATAAAATAAAGTACCAGTAATGTACTGAGGTAATTGCTGGCCTTGTGCCAAAAGTAGAAACAATTATTATTATTATTATTTGGGCGGTAGAGAGTCGGACGCCATGCTTTCCAGCATAGTTACGGCCCTTGCCTTTCTGAGTTCAAATCCCGCCGAGGTTAACTTTGCCTTTCATCCTTACGGGGTCGATAAAATAAAATATCAGTAATGCACTGGGTAATTGCTGGCCTTGTGCCAAAAAGTAGAAACAATTATATACATGTCTGTGTATATTTTAATTATTTAAAAATTATTTATAAGCGAACGTGACCCAACGGGTTACAGGTGGTCTAGTCTAAGATAAAGCCTTTACCACAAAAATACAATGATGATGATGAAATGTAAAGGGTTAATAATGTACGTGATGGAAATCACCTAGCAACAAAATCACTTAATCTAACGTGTGCAAATATTAAAACTTGCAAGTCATTCTATCTATAACTGTGTTACTTACACTATTACATGTTCCAGCCAACAGACTGAGACCATGGTGGGGCACCACCATAGCTCCTATCTCCCAGGTGGGAGATGGGCTGAACTCTAGAAGTACTGTTATACCAGGCCAACCCCTAACTCTTCTCCTAGTTCTAAAAATTAGTTTGATATTAATGTTCCCATATAGGGACCATATCAGATATTAACCCTTTAAACCTTTACCTCTCATAATTATCTCACATAATATCGAATCTATGAGATTTTGAAAGTATTTATTTTGAGAACAATACCTTAACATCAGTTTGAACGACCAGTTACAGCCAGTTTCAACAGAAAAAGGTAGAGAATTCTGGCCGGTTTGAAAAGTAAAAGATTAAACCAGCCATATCCATCCAGAATTCGCTCACCTCTTCCTGTTCAAACAGGCTGTAACTGGTCGCTTCTACTGATGTTAAGGTATTGTTCTCAAAATAAACAATATCAACATCTCATAGATTTGATATTATGTGAGATAATTATGTAAGGTAAAGCCTTTACTGTGAAAATACAATAGTATATATAGAGTAATTCATCATCATCATTGTTATTTAACGTCCATCTTCCACGCTAGCATGGGTTAGACGGGTTTGTCCCACTTGAGGCAAGATTGGTCAGGTAACAGTGTCTTGCTCATACAGAACTGTTTCAGGTTTTCTATGCCTGGATGCCCTTCCTAACACCAACCACATTTACAATCATCATCATCACCGTTTTACGTCCGTTCTTCCACGCTAGGATGGGTTAGACGGGTTGTCCTGTTGTGGGCAGTGTCTGGTCGGCTGACCTTGTCTTGCTCATACGGGAACTGATTCTGGCTTGATTTCCACAGCTTGATGCCCTTCCTAACACCAACCTCATTTACAGTGCTGGGTGCTTTTTTGTCGAGGCACCTACACATCCACTTTACAGTGTGGGCTGGGTGCTTTTTTTGCCGTGGCACCTCCACGGCCACTTTGCAGTGGGAGGGTGTGGGGCATGTTGTCTATATGCTTCAGCTTCGGCTTGTACCCGTGGGGGGATACTAAAGAGTTAAGCTGATAAGAACAGATACTATACTTTGATTTTAGCCAAACTGGACAGCTATTGTTGTTTAGCCCTAGGTCAGCCACAGTTGAGCAGACCTATGATCAAAGACATTTCAGGCATATCCATTCCATTTCTTTCCACACATAGTTTAATCTAGAACTACATTTTTAAAGATAGGTTGGTGTGATATAAGAAAATATGGCTGCTATATATAGCAGGTTGAGTGACATTGTAAGAATGTGTGTGTGTGAAGTATATATATATATATATATATATATATATAACATATATATGTGGTTATATATATATGTGTCTAATATATATATATAAACACACACACACATATATATATTACACATGCACATATATTACACACACAAATATATGCATATTACACATATACACACACACATATATATATATATTACACATTTACACACACACATATATATTACACATACACACACACATATATATATATATATATATATATTACACATATACACACACACATATATATATATATATATATTACACATATACACACACACACACATGTATATATTACACATACACACACACATATATATATATATATATATATTACACATATATATATATATATATATATATATTACACATATAGAGGCACATGGCTTAGTGGTTAGAGCATTGGCCTTGCAATCGAAAGGTTGTGAGTTCAATTCTCAGACTGGGTGATGTGTTGTTTCCTTGAGCAAGACACTTTATTTCACATTGCTCCAGTTTACTCAGCTGTAGAAATGAGATGATAGGGACTGGGGTCCATATCATTCCACTGCAGAGTGGTCGTGGAGGTGCCACGGCAAAAAAGCACCCAGCACTCACTGTAAATGAGGTTGGTGTTAGGAAGGGCATCCAGCTGTAGAAATCAAGCCAGAATCAGTTCCCGTCCCACCCTTGCAAGCAGGGAAAAGCAGATGTAAAATGATGATGATGATGATGATGATGAATGTCTGCAGTTAACACAGTCAAGATAAATATATCTTGCTTTCACTTGTCTCTGGATTGCCTTCTTCTGATAATTGTTTCTACTTCTGGCACAAGGCCAGCAATTACCCCAGTGTATTACTGGTACTTTATTTTATCGACCCCCGTAAGGATGAAAGGCAAAGTTAACCTCGGCGGGATTTGAACTCAGTCCGTAAAGGGACGTAACTCTATGCTGCAAAGCATGGCGTCCGACCCTCTACCGATACTGCCAATCCACCGCCTTCTTCTGATAATGGCAGCCAAGGCTGTATTGTACAAGCTGTTCTTCACTTTAAAATTCTCACAGGTATTGCTGACAATTTTTGGGGGGGCAGGGGAAAAAATAGATATTTTCTAAACATCAGTGAAGATTATACTCATTCATCAGGTGGGACAGCCATCATATATACAGAGTGTCCCAACAAAAATGTATACACACTTCAACAGCATTCTAATAAACATGCATACATTTTTTTGGAACACCCTGTATATATAGGCCAGTGAAGATTATATCTATTCGCCAGGTGGACGGCCATCATATATATATATATATATATATATATATATATATATATATCATCATCATCATCATCATCAACGTTTAACGTCCGTGTTCCACGCTTGCATGGGTTTGGACGGGGGTAGTCCCACTTGAGGCAAGAGTGATTGTCTTGCTCGCATAGGACTGTCTGGCAGGTTTTCTACAGTTGGATGCCCTTCCTAACACCAACCACATTTACAATGTGGGGCTGGGAGGTTTTTACCGTGTTGCCTACACGGCCACATTACAGCGTGGACTGTGTGTTTTTTTGTCGTGACACCTACACGATCTCATTTGTTTCGGCCTCGATGGCGCGGCACCAACATAACTTTACATAAAACGGGGTGGTGTGGATGGGGTAGGGGTGGGGGTGGTGGGACGGGGTGTATTTTGTTAGGGATGCCTACTGGCTGGAGTAGGTTTTACTATATATTTAGGTAAGGCGGGTCTTCTGTTACTGAGTACCGCCAAAGGTCTCGGTCCAGTGACATTGTCTTGGAGAGGTGTAAGTGTGTGATGTCGGAGTTTATCAGCTCGTTCCAGGTTTTTCTAGGTCTGCCTATTCCGTGACTACCGTCTATCTTTATTGCCCTGCACTTTGTTATACAGCTATCGACTTTCATGCGCATCACGTGTCCATACCAACGTAGCCTTCTCTCGAGTAAACAACATCTGATCCCTCTTATCTCTAATTTTTTCTTTAGTTCGTTTATGCTTTGCCGTTCACGTATATCATCATCATCATCATCATCAACGTTTAACGTCCGTGTTCCACGCTTGCATGGGTTTGGACGGGGGTAGTCCCACTTGAGGCAAGAGTGATTGTCTTGCTCGCATAGGACTGTCTGGCAGGTTTTCTACAGTTGGATGCCCTTCCTAACACCAACCACATTTACAGTGTGGGTCTGGGAGGTTTTTACCGTGTTGCCTACACGGCCACATTACAGCGTGGACTGTGTGTTTTTTTGTCGTGACACCTACACGATCTCATTTGTTTCGGCCTGGATGGCGCGGCACCAACATAACTTTACATAGAACGGGGTGGTGTGGATGGGGTGGGGGTGGCGGCGGGAGGGGTGTATTTTGTTAGATATGCCTACTGGCAAGGCGGGTCTTCTCTGTTACTGAGTACCGCCAAAGGTCACGGTCCAGTGACATTGTCTTGGAGAGGTGTAAGTGTGTGAGGTCGGAGTTTATCAGCTCATCCCATGTTTTTCTAGGTCTGCCTATTCCGTGGCTACCGTCTATCTTTATTGCCCTGCACTTTGTAATACAGCTATCGACTTTCATGCGCATCACGTGTCCATACCAACGCAGCCTTCTCTCGAGTAAACAACATCTGATCCCTCTTATCTCTAATTTTTTCCTTAGTTCGTTTATGCTTTGCCGTTCACGTATATTACTGTTACACATCCAGCGGAGCATGCAAGCTTCGTTCCTCTCTAGTCTGCGTATATCCTCTGCACACAATGCCCAGGTCTCACTACCATGCAACATTGCTGTTCGTATGCAGGCATCGTACAACCTGCCTTTCATTTTTAGGGAGAACCCTTTAGCAGCTAATAGTGGTATAAGCTCTCTGAACTTTTTCCAACCAGTTCTGACTCTAGCTACAGTACTTTCAGAGCACCCTCCCCCACTGCTGATTTTATCGCCCAGGTAACGGAAGCTGTCCACTATTTCTATAGAACCCTCTGCGCAATTGAAAGAGCTAGTATTTTGTGGGCACTTGCTGCTACTTATTGCACCAGAACACCGGCCACATGTAAAGTCTATGTTCTTAGTTAGCTTACCTGTGATCCCACTACATCTTTTATGCACCCATACTTTGCATTTAGGACATAAGATGGAGTTTCTACCTACGCCTTTCCTACATACCGAGCACGACCATTTCCCAGAAGGGACCGCCGCCTTGTTTTCTTTCCTACAAACTAGAACTTTGGTCTTAGCCAGGTTAATTTTAAGTCCTTTTGACTCTAGGCCGTGCTTCCATGTTTGGAATTTCTTCTCTAGCTCGGCCATTGATTCCGCTATGAGTGTCAGGTCGTCTGCGTATAGGAGTTCCCATGGGCAGCCTGTCTTGAACTCCTCTGTTATAGCCTGAAGGGCAATAATAAATAGTAGGGGGCTGAGAACAGAGCCCTGATGGACGCCAACTTTTACGCTAAACTCTTCACTATATTCGTTGTTAATTCTAACCTTGCTGACTGTTTCTTTATACATGGCTTGTATAGCCCTCACAAGCCATTCGTCAACGCCTAGTTTTCTAAGAGCCCACCAGATAATGGAGCGGGGGACTCTGTCGAAGGCTTTCTCCAGGTCGACAAAAGCTAAGTAGAGGGGTTTACCTTTAGCTAGGTACTTCTCCTGTAGTTGTCGTACTATGAAAAGAGCGTCTGTGGTGCTTTTGCCTGACACAAACCCGAACTGCATTTCATCTAGATCAATTCTCTCTCTGATTAGTTGCGCTATTACTTTTTCCGTGACCTTCATGACCTGGTCGATTAATTTAATGCCTCTATAGTTACTCCTATCTAGGGCGTCTCCTTTACCCTTATAACAGTTAACGATGATGCTGCTATGCCAGTCCTTCGGAACAACCCCATTCTGTACGACTTGGTTAACTATGCGGGTGACCATGTTGTGTCCCACCGTGCCAGATGCCTTCAGCATCTCAGCAACTATTTCCGAAGGCCCAGCCGCCTTACCAGTCTTCATATCCTTGATTGCCTTACTTATTATACTCCCCTCGACTAACACTGCTGGTCCCTCTATCGGGTCGATAAGGGGGAGACTGTCTTTCTCCCATTTATTCTCCTCATTTAGTAGCCTTTCATAGTGACACTTCCAAGCTACCTTCTTATCAGTGTCGGTGATGGCAAGTATGCCATCATCGTTAAGTACACACTTCTCCCCGACAATATCACGGTTTTCCTTGACGCATTGCCTGGCAATCCTGAACACCTCACGTTTTTGGTCATCGCGTTGTAGAACATGCTTGAACTTTCTTTCCTCAGCTTCCCTTCTTGCTAAGTACACTTCTCTCCTAGCTTCCCTCCTGGCCACTTGATAGTCTACTCTACTTCCCCCATCCCGCCATACTTTCCAAGCCTGCTTTTTGGCCTTAATTGACCCCTCCACCCTATTGTTCCACCACCATGTTACTCTCCTCCTGCCTACAGGCCTGCTCCAGCCACAGACTTCGTCTGTCGCCAACAGCAGGTTTGCTTTCAGAAATTTCCACTGTCCCTCTATATTGTCCGATTCTAGATGCTCTTCCTTACTGTCGAAAGCATCAAGTAATATGCTTTGAAATTTATTTCTGGCTGTGGGGTCCTTTAGTTTCCATATTTTCCTCCTGAGGATAGTCCTCTTCTGCTGTCGGGTGCGTCTCGTCCTGACTATGAGGTCGCTAATTATCAGTCTATGTTGGGAGGTGCATTCTTCATGGGGGAGGGATTTAGTGTTTACAACAGACACTCTGTCACGTCTTCTGGTAAGGATATAATCTACCTGGCTTGTGTGTTCCCCGGATCTATAGGTAATCAGGTGATTGTCACGTTTTTTGAAGTTAGTGTTACAGATAGTTAGGTTATTTGCATCACAGTATTCCAGAATTCTGGAGCCTTCCTCATTTCTAGTACCAAACCCATAGCCTCCATGGATTTCGTCATAGCCGTCACAATGTTGTCCAACGTGACCATTTAGGTCGCCTGCAATAATTATATAGTCACTGTCAGATATTTGGGAGGTAGTTAGCAACAGTGTCTCATAGAATCTGTCTTTTATAGTGCCGGGCAGTCCGGATTGGGGTGCGTACGCAGATATTACTGTCACCGTAGTTCTATTGAGGACAAGTCTTATTTTAATTATTCTGTCGTTCACTCTATTTACGTCTATTATCTTATCTGCCCACTTTTCTGCTACCATGATTCCTACTCCACCCAGCCCATCGTCGTTTCCCACCCAGAAAAGCTTATATATATATATATATATATATATAGTTAAATAAAAGTCAAATGATTAAAATTTAGCTTCGTTTATTACTGCTATATATATATTTCAGTGACAGCCATCTTTGGCTGTGACCTCTTCAGGCAGTTTGAATTAGTATGGTATAGACAAGTACATATGTTGTTTAGGTGTATAATATTGTCAATACTCTGATATGCCCAGTTCCTTGTTGGGTTGTTAATTCACTGAGGAACCAAAGATGGCTGTCACTGAAATATATATAGCAGTAATAAACGAAGCTAAATTTTAATCATTTGACTTTTATTTAACTTTATTTTACACTACTCCGGAGTAACCAAACCAACCTGCGCACTTCGTCGAGTGCTACAGCCTGCATACTGAGGTGTTGGTATACAACCAACATAAACTCAAAATCTCTCTCTCTCTCTCTCTCTCTCTCTCTCTCTCTCTCTCTATATATATATATATATATATATATATATAATATAAGATCAAAAGATGGTTAAAGGAGTTCAATATATTTTATTATGCGCATTTCAAAAACAAACATCATCAAACAATAATATTTGTGTTTTCATCAGATAAAACAGGAGAACATGATATGAAGGCTAAAAAAAACACTTGTTGATAGTGCAGTTTTAAATCAACATGGGCAGATCATGTTGATTTAAAACTGCACTATCAACAAGTGTTTTTTTTAGCCTTCATATCATGTTCTCCTGTTTTATCTGATGAAAACACAAATATTATTGTTTGATGATGTTTGTTTTTGAAATGCGCATAATAAAATATATTGAACTCCTTTAACCATCTTTTGATCTTATATTATGCATACTCCAGTCCCACAAACTGTAGAGTGATTCTTATCCGATATCTGCATTGCTTTATTGTACTACAATAAAACTCACCTCCTACATATATATATATATATATATATGCAAATGAGATTAATCACCTCATTTTCACAGACGAGAAAAGTATATATTCTCAGCTGTCTTCTAGTCCCAGCAGTCGCAATCGGTGGGAGGGACCGTCCTGACGAAGGCCAGTTAAGCCTGAAATGCATAGACGGTTGTCCCCCTTGCTTCGGCTGGACATCACCAGAGGGCGTTATAAATATTGATATATCCAGGAATGAGACCTTAACGGTTCAAGTTTCACCTGGATGAGGGCTGTTTGTGAACTGATCTGTCCCTGATGAGAGGTGTTTGTGAACTGATCTGTCCCTGATGAGGGCTGTTTGTGAACTGATCTGTCCCTGATGAGAGGTGTTTGTGAACTGATCCGTCCCTGATGAGAGGTGTTTGTGAACTGATCTGCCCATGATGAGAGGTGTTTGTGAACTGATCTGCCCATGATGGGAGGTGTTTGTGAACTGATCTGTCCCTGATGAGGGCTGTTTGTGAACTGATCTGTCCCTGATGAGAGGTGTTTGTGAACTGATCTGTCCCTGATGAGAGGTGTTTGTGAACTGATCCGTCCCTGATGGGAGGTGTTTGTGAACTGATCTGCCCATGATGGGAGGTGTTTGTGAACTGATCTGTCCCTGATGAGAGGTGTTTGTGAACTGATCTGCCCATGATGGGAGGTGTTTGTGAACTGATCTGTCCCTGATGAGGGCTGTTTGTGAACTGATCTGTCCCTGATGAGAGCTGTTTGTGAACTGATCTGCCCATGA
>OZ024758.1:22869904-22902404 GCA_964016885.1 Eledone cirrhosa
GAAATCATTATTTATATATATATATACCTTCTCTCAGTTCATTAACATTAAATATTGAAACTACATGAAGAAAGCCTGGTAGATTCATAAACGTGTTAACTGTAAAAAGAAATATCACACACACACACACAAATATACACCACACACACACAAATATACACACACAGACACACAAATATACACCACAAAGACACACAAATATACACCACACACACACCACACACACACAGACAAATATACACACACAGACACACAAATATACACCACAAAGACACACAAATATACACCACACACACACACACAAATATATTCACCACACACACAGATATACACCACACACACACACACACAAATATACACCACACAGACACACAAATATACCACACACACACACAAATATACACCACACACACACAGACACACAAACATACCACACACACACAGACACACAAATATACCACACACACACACACACACACAGACAGACATAAATATACCACACAGACACACAAATATACACCACAAAGACACACAAATATACACCACACACAAATATATTCACCACACACACAGATATACACCACACACACAAATATACACCACACACACACACAGATATACACCACACAGACACACAAATATACCACACACACACACAAACATACCACACACAGACACACAAACATACCACACACACACACAGACACACAAATATACCACACACACACACACACACACACACACAGACATAAATATACCACACAGACACACAGACACAAATATACACCACACAGACACATAAATATAACACACACACACAAATGTACACCACACACAGAGACAGAGCACATGACAGTAGTAGTAGTAGTAGTAGTAGTAGTAGTAGTAGTAGTAGTAAAGGAACCAAGTGAGAAAGTGACATTATGGCATCTCAACAAATATTAGACAAAACATATAGCAAGACACAATAAGAGCAGACAGGTCAGCAGGTAAATTATATAGTGACCACTGGTGACATTGGCTACTTCCCAGACAGAGACACATAAGAAGAGCTCACCAAACGTACTGACATCAACTTCTAGAAATAGATATCGGTATGCTAAGTTTATATCATAGACTTTCTATTATACTAAAGCTCAAAATAGAAAATAAATTAAAATACTAGTTTGAGCAAAGCTTATACTGAAACAACACTAATAAATCATACAGTTATTATTTTCAAGGATCATGTGAGATTGTCTAGCCATACGTTTTCTGATACATTTTACACCAGTGTTTCTCAAATTTTTGGCCTACACGGCCACATAATATCTTCAGTGCCGATATTTCTAGTGAGACCTGCCTACATGTAAATTGTAAATAATATCATCATGGGTTGGCAGTATCGGTAGAGGGTCGGATGCCATGCTTTGACGCATAGAGTTACGGCCCTTGCCGTTCTAAGTTCAAATCCCGACGAGGTTAACTTTGCCTTTCATCCATACGGGGATCGATAACATAAAGTACCAGTAATGCACTGGGGTAATTGCTGGCCTTGTGCCAAAAGTAGAAACAATTATCATTATAAGGGCGGTGGATTGGCAGTATTGGTAGAGGGTCGGACGCCATGCTTTCCTGCATAGTTACGTCCCTTTATGATCTGAGTTCAAATCCCGCTGAGGTTAACTTTGCCTTTCATCCTTACGGGGGTCGATAAAATAAAGTACCAGTAATGCACTGGGTAATTGCTGGCCTTGTGCCAAAAGTAGAAACAATTATCATTATATGTCCGCTTTTCCCTGCTTGCAAGGGTGGGACGGGAACTGATTCTGGCTTGATTTCTACAGCTGGATGCCCTTCCTAACACCAACCTCATTTACAGTGAGTGCTGGGTGTTTTTTTTCCGTGGCGCCTACACGTCCACTTTACAGTGGAATGATAGGGACCCCAGTCCTATCATTTCATTTCTGCAGCTGAATAAACTGGAGCAATGTGAAATAAAGTGTCTTGCTCAAGGAAACAACACGTAAATAATTGTTTCTACTTTTGACACAAGGCCAGCAATTACCCAGTGCATTACTGGTACTTTATTTTATCGACCCCCGTAAATATGAAAGGCATTTGAACTCAGACCGTAAAGGGGCATAACTCTATGCTACAAAGCATAGCATCCGACCGTCTACCGATACTGCCAATCCATAACATATACTATGTATAAATAAATATTATATATTTTTTATTTTACTATATTTATATGTAATATGTATCATTTGATATTTAATTATATCATCTCTACTGCTCTGGGTTGGCTGTATTGGTAGAATATCAGACAACATGCTTTGCAGCATAGAGATACGGCCCTTTCATCATTACCAAATTGTTGGCCTTGTGTCTAAATCATAAACGATTATACTAATAACATAAAGAGAAGTGGATTGGCAGTATTGGTAATTGGTAGAGTGTCGGAAAAAATGATTTGCAGTATTTAGTTATGACTTCCTACATTCTGAGTTCAAATCCCACTGAGGTCAACTTTGCCTTTCATCGTCCCAGGGTCAATATTAACTTTCCTTGATCCCCAAATTGCTGTCCTTGTGCCTCAATTAGAAATCATTATCCTAGTAACATTACAATAAGTCCTGTGGATTGGAAGTATTTAGTTAACAACCCTTTACATTCTGAGTTCAAATCCCACTGAGGTCAACTATGCCTTTCATCGTCCCAGGGTCAATATTAACTTTCCTTGATCCCCAAATTGCTGTCCTTGTGCCTCAATTAGAAATCATTATCCTAGTAACATTACAATAACTCCTGTGGATTGGAAGTATTTAGTTAACAACCCTTTACATTCTGAGTTCAAATCCCACTGAGGTCAACTATGCCTTTCATCGTCCCAGGGTCAATATTAACTTTCCTTGATCCCCAAATTGCTGGCCTTGTGCCTCAATTAGAAATCATTATCCTAGTAACATTACAATAACTCCTGTGGATTGGAAGTATTTAGTTAACAACCCTTAACATTCTGAGTTCAAATCCCACTGAGGTCAACTTTGCCTTTCATCGTCCCAGTGTCAATATTAACTTTCCTTGATCCCCAAATTGCTGGCCTTGTGCTTCAATTAGAAATAACTAGCAGAATGGCCCGGCGTTGCACGGGATTCTAAACATAGATTGGCATGTTTATCCCTCCTTTCTGAAACAGTACAGAGAAGTACGGAATACCTCGGCCTGGGGATGGTGTCTACATTTTGTGCTTATAAAAAAAATGTGTCGTAGATTACCAGGGGTTTAACTTAATTGGGTGCCTGAGAGTAAAATGTTCAACCCACGAAAGCCAAGATGATAGGGTTAAGTAAAAAGGCATTCAACAAACCGAACATGTATTTGTTGTGCTATGGTACAATGGAAGCAATAGTTACAGCACACTAATAGAATTATGTATGTAAGACATATTTCTATTATTAACCTTCACCTTGGTTATTATTGTAATCAACGTACTCAACGATTATCTTCAGGTGTAAGAACTATTGTATAGAGCCATGAATCATCAACTTATGTCAGTGAACATTAATGCTTTAAGCACCTCAACTTGATGTCTATGTTGAGAGAGTTCTTACTTATTCTAACTAGACTATTCTATTTATGTATGTAAATATATCTAAATATATCCTTGTATTATGCAGTATTGCAAACATTTATAATGTTTGTTCTTATTATTTCACATCATATATCTCCTAAAGGAATGTCTGCAGTTTTCTGGGACCAAAAATAACCTCTTCTCAAAGTCAAACAAATAAATCTGCTCGGCTTGATCCTTTACACCCATTATCACCACCTAGCAGGAAAAACAGACATTAAATGATGGTGATGATGATGATGACCATAATCATCATCATCATCATCATCATCACTATTTTATGTCTATTTTCCATGCTTGCATGAGTTAACTTGTCAAATGTTTCTAGATTATCTCTATTGATTTAAAAAAAACAACAGAATTAGTCATTTAGTTTACATATTGAGATCCCAAACCTTCCTACATATTTTATAACGTATGGGATTTCTAATAACGTACTATTTTTGTCATGTTAATGTTTTTTAACTGAAAATTAATGAAAATAAATTCTCGCAGGAATGCTACCACTTAAAATAAAATTTCACTGGAGATAGATAAGTAAAATTTAATAGGGGTTTTAATATAAGGTTCCACATTTTAAAACGAGCAATTCTGTATTATAAATCCAGGCCAGGCCAGTTTCAGATGGTTTGGTGTCAAAAGAGTTAAACAATGATGAAAATAAATAGACAAAGAGATCAGATTATTAAAAAAAGAATTTTCTTTGACATCAATATTAATCCTACTAATCCTATATACATCATACTCCTATAATTAATTTCTTGCTTTTCTACAAATACCTTTCTATAATGACAAATAGCAAGTTTGATTTTCTTGGTCTACCTTCAAACAGCAAAATTATGCTATATTTTTAACCAACTTCTACTTAAGCTTAACCCTTTAGAGTTTTAGCCAGCCGCATCCAACCAGAATTTTCTCACCTCTTTCTGTTCAAACTGGCTGTAACTGGCCACTCATACTGATGTTAAGGTAGTTAATTATATATATATATAAGGACCGTGACAAGTGGAGAGATGCTGTGCTGAATAAGACCCGTCCCACCCTTGCAAGCAGGGAAAAGCGGACGTAAAATGATGATGATGATATATATATATAATAATACAAGGACAATTTGTTAAGTCTTCATTACGTTTATTGATTGGTGACGTGGGTTTCGCTATTGATCAACTCAAGGTTTGATCTGTATTGATCTGGCCCGACTCTGGAATCAAAAGCTCATTGATACAGATCGATATAGATTGGAGCTGTTCAATAGTGAAATGTGCATCACCAATCAATAAACGTAATGAAGGCTTAATAAATCGTTCTTGTATTATTATATTATACTCTGTCTAGCTCTATCTACTGATGTGAACCTAAACATCGAGTGCTCACCCGGGTGAACCTACAGTAACTTCACGTTACACTTCCTGGTTATATATATATATATATATACACACAAAAACAAGATGGCGTAGGAGAGAACAAAGGAGAGGCACAAAAACAAAGAAAAGAATACCCAGTCACTGAAGAGGTCACAGAATGTGTGACGAAAGAACTTTTTAATTTATAATAAATTGAAGTGAAAGCAACTGGTGCTTGTGTTTCTTATTGGCAACATGACCCCCCCCCCCCCAAAAAAAAGTATAACAATATATATATATATATATATATATATATATATATAGACACATACATATACATACATATATATATATAGCCTGCTTTTAAATTCCCTTTTTGGCATATTCTGGCAGCGGTTTAGGGTTATCGTGTTTGAGCTCTACTGATGAACGACTCCAACCGTGACCATCCCCACTGCACTGAAAATTTCCGTGAAATAGTCTTTTTAAGACTATATAGAGCATTTGTAGTTTTTCCAAATTGAAGGATGAGTATTTAAGCTTTATTTGATTCTGAGTTAAGACTCTATTGGTTTTTCCCTGGATTTCACAAAATCTGTGGATAAAATCTGTCTTGATTTTTTTTTAATTGAGTTTGAATTATTTTCCCATATCTTACATTAATTATTTTCCATTTTGACATTATAGTCACTTATATATTATGAAATACTGTTGGCTTCTTGCTCACATTAATTTCTATATTTTCATTTATATATATATGCATATATATTCATGTCATTGGCTCATTTAAGTTATTTTTCTTAGCTCATTTTATTTCTTTTGATTATACAAATTACTCTAGGCAAACATTCTTCATAACTCTTTGAGAATATGTAAAAAAAAATACCTGTTTATTGATCAAAGAAGACTTAAATAGATTATGCTCTGCTGATGAGGTCCAATAAGACAGAAACATGCCCATAGCTATCTCTTTACCTGGAAACAAATATCAGATTGTCCCTTAAGGATGTAAATTATTTCTCAATTTCTTGAAACTATCCTTTTCTTTGTGAATTACTACCAATTACTACTAGAATATCTTCCCCTCCAACTAAGAAGGAAATTTCAAGTAATTGAGAATTCATTTCCACGTGAATTACATAGATCATGTATTATGACTAGCTTGACTAAATTAATAGGAATTGCCACTGCACTCAGCCATAACTGTCAAGGTGAAATGTGTAGTGTAGTAGTAATAGGCTGATAGCAGCAGTAATTCCAGCACTGGAATTGAACAGACTGTCTAGTAACTTCTCAACAGAATGTCATTCATATATAATCAATTTGAAAAAAAAATAGGAACTGAAGCTAAGATTAAAAATCATTGGTCACACTTCGAAGGTTCTTTGTTCCTTAACACATCAAGGAAACTGATAATGAACAAGTAGTTACAGAAGAAATTATGGTGGTTACTTGATAAAATAAAATATTTCAGGTGAATTCAGTTAATATCATTATCAGCATCATCATTTAATGTCTATCTTCCACGCTAGCATGGGTTAGATAGGTTTGTCCCATCTGAGGCAAGTTTGGTCGGGTAACTGTGTCTCACTTGTATAGGACTGTTTCTAGCTGGTTTTCTACGACTGGATGCCCTTCCTAACGCCAACCACATTTACAGTGTGTGCTAGCTGCTTTTTGCTGTGTCTCCTACACGATCACTCTACAGTGTGGATTGGGTGCTTTGTGTCGTGACACCTACACGACCACTTTACAGTGTGGACTGGGTGCTTTTTGCCGTGACACTTACACGACCACTTTACAGTGTAGACTGGGTGCTTTTTGTCATGACACTTACACGACCACTTTACAGTGTAGACTGGGTGCTTTTTGTTGCGTCTCCTACACGACCACTTTACAGTGTGGACTGGGTGCTTTCTGTCGTGACAACCACACAACCACTTTATAGTGTGGACTGGGTGCTTTCTGTCGTGACACCTACACGACCCCTTTACAGTGTGGACTGGGTGCTTTTTGTTGCGTCTCCTACACGACCACTTTACAGTGTGGACTGGGTGCTTTTTGTTGTGACACCTACACGACCACTTTACAGTGTGGACTGGGTGCTTTTTGTTATGACACCTACACGACCACTTTACAGTGTGGACTGGGTACTTTTTGTCGTGACACCTACGCGACCACTTTACAGTGTGGACTGGGTGTTTTGTGGTACCAACATAATTTTACAGAGTAATGGTAGTGTGGGCGGAAATGGGAGTTAATCATCATCATCACCATCATCATCAACGTTTAATGTCTATCTTCCACGTTAGCATGGGTTTAGACGGGAATTTGTCCTACATATATATATTTAGTTATTAATTATTAATACAATTGGTGATGAAAAGCCAGATCTATTGGTGATCTTTCTATGGAGAAAGAAACATTTCTAGCTCTAAAGCTGCATTTCTCAACCAATGTTCTCCAGGAAGCCAGGGTCCCGCAATAATAAGTTAATCCATTTTTTAGTAATTTTGGTTTGGTTTTATATTCGTAATATTACTATAGATGTAGGCCGAAACAAATGAGATCGTGTAGGTGTCACGACAAAAAACACACAGTCCACGCTGTAAATGTGGCCGTGTAGGCAACACGGTAAAAACCTCCCAGCCCCACACTGTAAATGTGGTTGGTGTTAGGAAGGGCATCCAGCTGTAGAAAACCCGCCAGACAGTCCACGCTGTAAATGTGGCCGTGTAGGCAACACGGTAAAAACCTCCCAGCCCCACACTGTAAATGTGGTTGGTGTTAGGAAGGGCATCCAACTGTAGAAAACCCGCCAGACAGTCCTATGCGAGCAAGACAACCACTCTTGCCTCAAGTGGGAAAACCCCCGTCCAAACCCATGCAAGCGTGGAACACGGACGCTAAACCTGATGATGATGATGATGATGATGTACAGCATATTGTTGGAAAACCCTTAATTATTATAATAATGACTTCACTCTCTAGAGATAGGAATTGATAATTATTTCTCATCATCATCATCATCATTCGTCGACTACTGTCGAGATGATGGATCTCACTCTCGTGCCCCAGAATTCCCTGTCCCCCATCGCTGCCCCCAGGTCCCGTCTACCGATTCCCGTATCCCTAGAGATAACGTCAGGGAATGACAGCTTCCTACTCCTAGTCAGGCTGGAGTCAGGGTTCCAGAGCAAGAGAGCGGATATGATTTCATTGCTGGCACGGTGACAGTGGCCAGCAAATTGAGCTCTCCGGGATTTTAGATCATTTCTACTTTTGGCACAAGGCCAGCAATTATCCCAGTGCATTACTGGCACATTATTTTATCGACCCCGTAAGGATGAAAGGCAAAGTTAACCTTGACTGCATTTGTACTTAGATCGTAAAGGGCCGTAACTCTATGCTGAAAAACATAGTGTCCGACCTTCTACCGATACTGCCAATCCACAGCCATTATTGGCAGTATCGGTAGAGGGTCGGACATGCTTTCCAGCATAGTTACTTCCCTTTACAATCTGAGTTCAAATCCCGCCGAGGTTAACTTTGCCTTTCATCCTTATGGGGTCGATAAAATAAAGTACCAGTAATACACTGGGGAAATTGCTGGCCTTGTGCCAAAAAGTAGAAACACTTATTAATGAGATAGATATTAATGACTGTTTCTACTTTTGGCACAAGGCCAGCAATTACCCAGTGCATTACTGGTATTTTATTTTATCGACCCCGTAAGGATGAAAGGCAAAGTTAACCTCGGCGGGATTTGAACCCAGACCATAAAGGGCCGTAACTCTATGCCGCAAAGCATGGTCGCCGACCCTCTACCGATACTGCCAATCCGCCGCATATAATTATTTTTATGCAGGGGTGCTCTGATACATGAAAACTATTTCAAGGGTTCCACAAGGTTAAAAAGGTTGAGAAACTCTGCTCTAGAGAAAGGGATAAAACAAAGGCAGTTAAACCTTCAGCTTTTGTTTCCAGAAAAAAACCACAGCAAATCTAGACAATATAAAATACTGTAAAGTAGATATGTATTTAGAGTACAATCATCATTTCATCATCATTTCATTTTACGTCCGCTTTTTCCCTGCTGGCAAGGGTGGGACGGGAACTGATTCTGGCTTGATTTCTACAGCTGGATGCCCTTCCTAACACCAACCTCATTTACAGTGAGTGCTGGGTGCTTTTTTTGCCGTGGCACCTCCACAACGACTTTGCAATGAAATGATAGGGACCCCAGTCCCTATCAACTCATTTCTACAGCTGAGTAAACTGGAGCAATGTGAAATAAAGTGTCTTGCTCAAGGAAACAACACATCACCCGGTCTGAGAATTGAACTCACAACCTTTCGATTGCAAGGCCAATGCTCTAACCACTAAGCCATGTGCCTCCATATGCTGCATTTAAAAAAATTCCTGCTATGCTGGATTTAATTCAATTTAGGTTACATACAATGCCTAAATATTGAATCGCACATTTGATAAGTGAGGAAAGAAGAAAGATTTGTACCATTTCAGCTAAATCTTTTGTAATAGTTAATCTACTTACATCCCAACTACATCTAAGTATAATAGTTCATAGTATTCTGTATGGTGGTTTAACTGTATCATGGGACTGATTAGTATAAATAATTGTAGTCTAAAGTAACAACAACAAGCTAACATTTAACTATTTTCTATATGCCAGATTTAATATTACAAATGAATTAGACTCTCAATATCACTGATTGTTTATTGATTTAGCATGGGATTCTCTGCATCCTACTTAAAAAAATATTAAAACCAACATAATGATTTCTAGTATAAGTATATAGGTACAAGGCCAGTAATTTGGGCGGGGGGAGTCGATTAAATCGACCCCAGTCTGAGAATTGAACTCACAACCTTTCGATTGCAAGGCCAATGCTCTAACCACTAAGCCATGTGCCTCCAGGTAGGAAAAGGTAATTATTTATCAACCACCATTGTATCAGTGTACATTCTTCAGATTCATTTGTACTACATTCCTGGAAGTAACATCTCTTAATTACTCCCTAGGACTTCCATCAAAGGTAGCTAGGTCAAGAGAGTAAATACAGTGTCTATATTTATAGTTAAACTAACTAGAAATAATTATGCAGTGGAGGGGGGGGGGGGGGGATAAATTGTCAATGACAATTAACATTTTCATTTTCCCTAAAAGTATGGGAGATTATTCTAGACATGTTTCAGTTTTATTTGGACCTCATCAGCAAAGCACAGTCATTATCATACTTGATAAAGTAGTGATGAGAGAATCACTACATAAATGTACAAGATTGTACATTGGTTAGCTTAGAAAAATATAACTGTTAAGACAAGCTTTTTAATGTTCACAGTATTAAATATCATCATCATCATCCAGCAGCCTCAGCCGAAATCGACTCAACAATTGATCTCCCCGTGGGTCTGTCATTCATTGCCGTTGCCAAGTCCTGGATTTCAATACCAGAATCTCTGGAGATGACATCAGGATAGGAGAGCTTGTTCCCCCTGTTATTTCCAAAGCACTAATGGGGATACAGCCTCATAGGTGGCACGATGACAGTGGCCAGCAAATCTTACTTTCTTTTCACGTATGACAACAGATATGCGTGAATCTATGAGATTTTTATGTTATTTATTTTGAGAACAATACCGTAACATAAGTATGAGTGGCCAGTTATGGCCAGTTTGAACAGAAAGCGTTGAGAGAATTCTGGTTGGTTTAAATGCTAAAGGGTTAAGGTACTGAAGACATTGTATGAAATAATGCAAATAATGGTTTCTGATTTAGGTCCAAGGCCAACAATTTTTTGGGGAAGGAGAACATCAATTAAATTGACACCAGTGTATTACTGGTGCTTTATCTTATCAACCCCTGTAAGTATGAAAGGCAAAGCTAAACTTGGCAGAATTTAAACCCAGGACATAAACGGATGTAGCTAAACACCACAAAGCATGTTGTCCAACGCTCCACCATAACTATATTCCACAAAGTATGTTGTCCAATGCTCCACCATAACTATATTCCACAAAGTATGTTGTTCAACCCTCCACCATAACTATATTCTAGAAAGCATGCTGTTCAACGCTCCACCATAACTATATTCCGCAAAGTATGTTGTCCAATGCTCCACTGAAATTATATGCTGCCAATCCACCATGCAGTCCAGTACAAATAGTAATTGCAGCTTCAAATCATACCACCTCCATCCTGAGACATTTACAAACTGCAAAGATATGCAATTTACTCATATTTCCTTGGATAAACACAACAGTTTATATTATATCATATTTCTAAGCTCTCATGAGACTCACCAACTTAATTCTGTTGGTTTTTCGTCTTATCTATTTTCTTTTTTTATTCATGTACTAAACCATCAGTAAGTAGTTACATAATTTGTTTCAGTCCTAATGACTAAGGTCATGCTGCAGCCCCATTCTCAGAGCATGTGTGTCCTTTGTCTTCCGTACTGTTTCTACAATATCACCAAAACTGTTAAAGCTAAACTAAAAAGTCAGACTGGGGATATTCAACTCAAGAAAGAACCTTGTATCTTTAGTTAATAATAGTTTGTATGTTTTAAGCCTTTAGTATTTAAACCGAACATATCTGGCCAGAATTCTCTCACCTCTTTCTGATCAAACCGGCTGTAACTGGCTCCTCATACTTTATTTTGAGAACAATACTTTCACATCAGTATGAGTGGCTGGTTACAGCTGGTTTGAATAGAAAAAAGTAAGAGAATTCTGGCCGGATACGGCTGGTTTAAATGCTAAAGGGTTAATCATCTAGGGTTATCCAAATAACACCAGTTATGCCAAGATAACTTTTTAACACTAGCTTAACCTCAATTTTGGTTTAAACAGAAAATTTGTGATAACATTTTTTTTTAAACAGGAGTATGTTTTGACCAAAAACTCTTTGGTGTTATTTGTTAATTAACTATAATGTGGCACAAACTAACACAGTCTAATTGGAATAAAATCCAAGTTGAATGTCTTCATTTAGATTTGTGGATTTATCAAATGAAAAATAAAGCTTAAATTCTTTCATCTTGTTTAGATAGCTATGTACCAAGTATTATTGAAGAACCAGTGTCTGATGAAGAAAGAACTTCATTAATTAACAAAACAATTTCTAGAAACTTTTGTTAATGGTACCATTTTAATTTGTTTTTCTGTGTTTCAAATATATTCCTTTTTAAATTTTTCCTTGTGAAAGTCAATTAATTCTCTCCTTTCAAGTCATGTTTTTCAGTTAAAAATAGCAAAGTTATTTGATTAAGTTTAAATTGTATTATATTATTTCAACATAGTAACTTTACCTTTTATCCTTCTAAGGATTGCTAAAATAAAATCCCAGTCAATTACTGAGGGGGTCAATTTGATTACCTTCCCTTCCCCTCCCCCCAACTCATCAGTCTTGTACCTATGTTAGAAACCATTGTGAACTTGTTAAAACCTTAGTTGAGCCAATTCATTCCTCATTCTCCAATGTTCAAGTAGAAAGAAAAAAAGTTCTGCTATGACCAACATTCTATTCTCGTAAACCACAAGTACAAGTTTTCAGGATATTTTCATTTTTATTTGCCATAATTTTCTAAGTGTGACATCACAACATCAGAGCAGCTATCTTGACAGACATCACAAATTCTAAATTGGGCAGTGAGTCACTAGGTCAAGATTCAAAGATGAGTACACTGTCAAATATATATATATGTATATATTAAAAGTACAAATCTGGTTGAAGCAAACAGGCTATTAAGTGAAGCACTGAGGTCATTCAATGTCAATTACTACTTCATATAAAAAAATAAATATACCTGAAGATTAAATATGAACTTAATGATGGAGTGACTGCTAATACTCATTGATATAATACAAGCTAAACAAAACAAAAAAAACTCAGCCTGCTAGAAATAGAAAACAAATCCCTCAGATTATACCCTACTATCTTTTAAAAAGGAGTACTAGTCCTTAACCCTTTACATTACTCTATATATACTATTGTATTTTCACAGTAAAGGCTTTACTTCACATAATATCGAATCTACGAGATTTTGATGACGATGTTAATTATTTTGAGATTAACATCAGTATGAGTAACCGGTTACAGCTAGTTTGAACAGAAAGAGGTAAGAGAATTCTGGCTAGATATGGCCAGTTTAAATGCTAAAGGGTTAATATACAAAGAGATGGAATGGTCATAGTTAGAATATTTTAATTGTAGGTCTACTCAATTATGGCCAACCTGGAGTAAACAAAACATTTTGATATTTTAGTCATACTCTTGGAATCAGTAATGTTGCTTCCATAAGAGAGTTCTATCTGTGATAAAAATGTATGCCATAGTAGACTTTAAAAATGTATGCCATAGTAGATCTTTTTCTAATATTCAACTACATTCGTGATTGACCTGACTAATAAAGCCAAGTGTAT
Source organism: Eledone cirrhosa (assembly GCA_964016885.1). Lineage (NCBI taxonomy): Eukaryota > Metazoa > Mollusca > Cephalopoda > Octopoda > Eledonidae > Eledone > Eledone cirrhosa. Next base: position 22,883,312 of record OZ024758.1, read on the forward strand.
ATAATCATTAACCCTTTAACATTTAAACCGGACAGAATTCTCTGCCATCTTTCTGTTCAAACCGGCTGTAACTGGCCGCTCATACTTATGTTAAGAACAATACCTTAACATCAGTGTGAGCAGCCAGTTACAACCGGTTTGAACAGAATGATGTGAGAGAATTCTGGTTGGATATGTCCGGTTTAAATGCTAAAAGGTTAAGCTGGAATTTGGAACATAACTTATTAAAGGTTCTTACATAAATTTATGATGGAAGGTTTTTAGGTAAATATAAACTTATCATAAAACTAGAGGCAGTTTCAGACAGTTTGGTATCAAAATGGTTAAACAGCAAATTCCTAACTTTTAAAAACAAACTTCATAGTTAACAATTAGATATTTTTCAAATTTTTATCGGCTTCAAAATAGCAAGATGAATATAAAATATAGATATATATTTATAGTAATTCATCATCATCACCGTTTAATGTCAATTTTTCCACGCTAGAATGGGTTAGACGAGTTATTCTGTTGTGAGCAATGCCAGGTCAAGTGACCATGTCATGCTCATACAGAATCGATTTTGGCTTGATTTCTACAGCTGGATGTGCTTCCTAGCGCCAACTACAGTACTAGTTGCTTTTTGCTGTAACACCACTTGACATGGGCGCTTTTGCCAAACACAACTACTGAGGCCTAGAATGTTTCAATGAAAGGCTGATGAATGTGGAAAATGTGTGGGATGAAGAAAGACCACCCCCAACAGACCGAAGAGAAGGACCAGCTACAGAAATTGACAGTTATAATGCCAAAGAAGCAATAAAGGAGATGTGGTATGGTAAAGCTGTGGGACCATCAGAGATAGTTGCTGAGATGCTAAAAACATTGGGAAAAGTAGGAGCTGAACTTGTCACCCACACAGCCAATCAGGTAATACAGGAAGGAGTCATATTCACTGGTAGAGCAGTAAACTAACAGCTACAAAGGAAAAGTTGATTCTCTAGAAAGTAGCAACTCCAGAAGCATAAAACTGATGGACCAAGTTATGAAAGTGACAGAAAAAGTTATACCACAACAAATTAAGGAGAGCAGTTCAGTTTTGTGCCTGAGAGATGTACTACATATGTAGCTTTTGTTGATCTAGAGAAGACCTTTGACAGAGTACCACAATCTATCATCTGATGGTCCTTAAGGAAACCAAGGGAAGAAGAATGGATTGTAAGAACAGTGCAAGACATGTACAGAGAAGCTGTCAGAAAAGTGAAAGTTGGCAATGAGTTTAATGAAGAATTCAAGATTCAGTCCTCAGCCCACTTCTGTTCATTATAGTTCTCCAGTTCATAACAGAGGAGTTTAAGACTGGCAGCCCATAGGAACTTCTTTATGCTGATGATCTGGTTCTTATAGCTGAATCCATAAAAGAATTAGAGAATAATTTTCGGCTTTGGAAACATAATTTAGAATTAAAAGGGCTGAGAGTAAACTTAGTGAAAACTAAAATGTTAGTAAGTAAGAAAAAAGGCAGGGCCCTGATTCCATCAAAGTGGCCCTGTTCAATATGTCAAGGAATAGACAGAAACTTTATATGATGTACACAAATCTTGGGTACACAGGTATAGTTGGATAACAGGGAGACTAACAGGAAAGGAATACTTCATATGTAATAGATGTACAGGGGTAATTGATATTAAGAAGGCCAGAGATAGTAAGAAGGATCCATAGAAGTGGTTGATAGCGTCTACTACCAAAGTGATCTAATTATCAGTGGAGGAGGGTTCTCCAAGATCATATTAGCTAGAATAAGGATAAGATGGAATAAGTTTAGGTAGCTACTCTCTCTTTTAACAACAAATTGTTTCTCTCTATGAACAAAAGGATGGCTGTATGACACCTGTGTGTGAAGTGTGATGTTGCATGGTCGTGAAAGATGGGCAGTGATTGCAGAGGGTATGTGGTGCTACATGGTCGTGAAACACGAGCAGCGATTGCAGAGGGTATGTGGTGCTACATGGGCAGTGATTGCAGAGGACATGTGGTGCTACATAGGCAGTGATTGCAGAGGACATGTGGTGCTACACGATAGTGAAAGATGGGCAGTGATTGCAGAGGACATGTGGTGTTACATGATAGTGAAAGATGGGCAGTGATTGCAGAGGGTATGTGGTGCTACATGGTCGTGAAACATGAGCAGTGATTGCAGAGGGTATGTGGTGCTACATGGTCGTGAAACATGGGCAGTGATTGCAGAGGGTATGTGGTGCTACATGGTCGTGAAACATGGGCAGTGATTGCAGAGGGTATGTGGTGCTATATGGTCGTGAAACATGGGCAGCGATTGCAGAGGGTATGTGGTGCTACATGGTCGTGAAACATGGACAGTGATTGCAGAGGGTATGTGGTGCTATATGGTCGTGAAACACGGGCAGCGATTGCAGAGGGTATGTGGTGCTACATGGTCGTGAAACATGGGCAGCGATTGCAGAGGGTATGTGGTGCTACATGGTCGTGAAACATGGGCAGTGATTGCAGAGGGTATGTGGTGCTACATGGTCGTGAAACATGGGCAGTGATTGCAGAGGGTATGAGAAGGCTGGAGAGAAATGAAGCAAAGATGCTTCAATGGATGTGCAATGTTGCGTGAGAATGACAGAGCTTGGATGAACTGAGAAAAAACATGAGTATAAGAGGAATCAGAAGTAGAGTGCAAAAGAGAAGACTGTGTTTGGTATGGACATGTGATGTGCATGAGTGATGATTGCTGGGTGAAGAAATGCCAGGAAATCCCAGTGGAAGGAAACCACAGAAGAGTAAGGCCAAGGAAGACCTGGGAGGAGATAATAAGAGATGAACTCAAACTGCCAAAATTCACAGAAGAGAAGACAGAGGAACGTGACAAGTGGAGAGATACTTGCTGAAAAGCACCCATCCAATCCATGCAAGCAGGGCCTATGAGGGGGGCTCCAGCTGGTACTTTTGTCCCGAGGCCCAAGAACTAAGAAGGCCCCACAGTAATCTTGCAACTTCCATTTTGAGAAAATTCTTTGCCTGTTTTTGGCCCAAAAGGGATCTTGTAACACCTTGCAAAATTTTTCTTGGAGGCCCTGCATGAAAGCATGGAGAAGCGAGCATTTAAATGATGATGATGATGATGTTTTAAGTTGGTAACTTATACTACCAACCTCCATATGACAGGGTTTTATAATTACAATTATTCAATTTCAGTCATTAAAGTTGAGCTAGTATTGAGTTGCATCAATTTAAATTTATTTTAATGTAAAAGTTAAAACGTGACTTGAATTAGTTATTTTGATTATTGTACATAAAAAAAAAAGGAACGATCGACTTTCGTCAAATCGGACCGAGGGAACAATGTTTCCGTTGGTCTTTCCAATTGCTAATACTATCTATCGGTCGCAACTCCAGGTAGAAGGAGCAACGTGAAATAAAGTGTCTTGCTCAAGGACATAACGCATCACCTGGTCCAGGAATCGAACTCACAACCTTACGATTGCGAATCCAATTCTCTAACCATTCAGCCACACGCCTTCACATAATAAGGTGTAAAAGAAATAGTACTGAAATTAACTCGATACAATTATTTTTTTAAATAATGACTTGGCTTAAATTTGAGACTAATAGTAAATTAACAAGAATACTTAAGTTCTGAAGTTTTTGTTTGCCCGGTGTGTGGGAAATTGACTTAATTACATTTCAATTGCATTTGTACAGCATGAAAGCTGTTTTTTGGTACCAAGCCATTTAATTGGTGAGGTTTAAGTTGCATATGAAATGAAAATTATGCTCAACCCTTTAGCATTTAAACTGGCCATATCCGGGGAGAATTTTCTCACCTTTTTCAGTTCAAACTGACTGCAACTGGTCACTCATACTGATGTTAAGGTATTGTTCTCTTTACCATGAAAATACAATACTATATACAGAGTAATGTAAATGTTAAAGGGTTACCCTCTAGCATTTAAACTGGCTGTATCTGGTCAGAATTCTCTAACCTCTTTCTGTTCAAACCAGCTGTAACTGGCCACTCATATTGATGTTAAAATATTGTTCTCAAAATCTCATAGATTCAATATTATGTAAGATAAAGCCTTTACCACAAAAATACAATAGTATATATAGAGTAATATAAATGCTAAAGGGTTAAGTTATACTCTAGTTTAAAAACTAATCAACCAGCCAGTGCTTAGTTGAATGTTTTATATTTTAAAAGGCAAATAAACTGAGCAGTTTCTGTTTTAAAACAAGTTTTAAAGTAAATCTGGCAGTGAAGTATCCACTCAATTGGTCTGTATTACTTAACTCTTTAGCATTTAAACCGGTCATATCCGGCCATAATTTTCTCACCCCTTTCTGTTCAAACTGGCCATAACAGGCCACTCATACTGATGTTAAAATATTGTTCTCAAAATAAATAACATCAAAATCTCATGGATTCGATATTATATGAGATAAAGATTTACAGTGAAAATACAATAGTAAATATAGAGTAATGTAAATGGTAAAGGGTTAAGTAGACAAATGGAATCAAGAATATAACATGAAGTGTGAGAAAACATAGAATGTTTTAAGGACGACAAGCAATTTAGAAATGAATAAAGTTGATATTTTTTTATATATATTGCCAGGTGGTGCTATTAAGTTAGACATGGCCTAGGCCAATACTGGTCGAAAGTTATCAAAGTTTTATATATATATATATATATATATATATAATACCCAGCCAAATTTACAGTCCTTGCCAGGGCAAGGTGCAACATGGTCAACCCTAGCCAGACTTGCCTCCCAGCATGGACCCCTGCAATGATAGAAGAATTGACGCTGAACAGAAATGATGATATTAATTAAACCGGCTGTTTTCCGGTCAGAATTCTCTCACGTTTTTCTGTCCAAACTGGCCATAACCAGCTGCTCGTACTGATGTTAAGGTATTGTTTCCAAAATAAATAATATCAAAATCTCATAGATTCAATATTATGTGAGATAATTATACAAGATAAAGCCTTTACCATGAAAATACAATAGTATATATAGAGTAATGTAAATGCTAAAGGGTTAAGGTCTTCCACTTCAGTTTGGATTATAAGATCAGTGTTAGTAGCAGTGTGCAAATCTTGTAAACCAGTGTAGACGTTGAATCGAAGGCTCAACTCAATAGTTCAAGATACATATTGGTCTGGATATATATAAAGTTGAAAGCTTTCATGATATACATTATATTGAAAAAAACATCGCTCCCCATCCTCCAAACACAACATTACTTTCTTATTTGTATTGAAAATAATAGTTTCTACTTTTGACACAAGGCCAGCAATTACCCCAGTGCATTACTGGTGCTTTATTTCATCGACCCAGTAAGGATGAAAGGCAAAGTTAACCTTGGCGGGATTTGAACTCAGAACATATAAAGTCGTAACTATAAGCCACAAAAGCATTTTGACCGACGCTTTACCGACACTGCCAATTCACCACCCTGCATCATAAATGTTTCTACTTTTGGCCCGAGGCCAGCAATTATCCGTGTATTACTGGTACTTTATATTCATCGACTGAAAGGCAAAGTTAACCTTGGCGGGATTTGAACTCAGAACGTAAAGGGCCGTAACTCTATGCTGCAAAGCATGGTGTTTGACGCTCTACCGATACTGCCAATCCACCATAAAAAAAAAAATATTGTATAAAAATGTAAGGAAAAAAAAAAATTAACACTTACTGATTTTGGAAATAACAGCCAAAATGATGAATAGTGACATGATGTGCTGGAACATTAGTGAAGGTAATTTATAGTCATCGAAATGTTGTCGTTTCTTTATTGAATGAGAGAGATCTGGTACTTTGTCGGACTTCTGCTGAGTGTGATGTTTAAGATATAAGTCGGACAACTCAGGATCGAGATATAATCCATTGGCGACAGCAATGAATGGCATTTGAGAAGCAGTCTGACCAGCGGTGGACTGAGAGATTCCAGCTATCACGCCAATCAGTAATACTAAAAGCATGGACATGGTGATAAGATCAGATCGTCTAAGGAAGGGTAAAAATGACAATGATGAAGTAGTCATTGTGAGGCAAATATACACACACACACACACACACACGCTTGGTGACACTTGGGTGTCTTTTTTTTACTTGGTGTGATTATATATATTGACTTGCCCTACATATAACTTACCAAAAGTGTTACGAGGAACAAGGAAAAACAGTTAAAATAAGATTTGTAATATGTAATAAGGAAAGCTATGATGTTCGACAGTCTAACGGGATATCCAAGAATACTACTGTGTCAACAACACTAAAATATAGAAACGGTGGAGAGGAAGCGAGTTTGCACGTGGATGCTGTAGGAACTATCGACGTCTTCCACCCACGAATTAAATCACAATTAATTTACAGCCCATACAAACCAGATTGTTAACAATAGCACACAACTCTAAATATAACATCACAAAGTGACTAAAAGAATACACGTAATTTAATAAATTTAAAAAGGTAAATAAAATCACATCAATCTATCTCTATATATATATATGTATGTATGTATTTATAAAAAAAAGTGGGGTGAACGATTAAGTAAAAACACAGGTGTAATTATCAATTTACTAGATCGATATATAAATATAAATGAAAAATGGTCTATAAATGCTTTGTTTGGTTTTCATTGTTTAAGAAAAGGTTGAATAAATCTCTAACACAAATCATAAAATATACAGTACAAAGTTAGAAAAAAATCTAATCTAGTCGCCAAAACACACACATATATATAAACAGGAATTGGTATTGATTTATTTCGATTTAGCTAAACAATGGTGGTAATCAATAAACGAACGGAAAATTAAACGGTATATATATATATATATATATATATATATATAAATTAATCACGATATTTAAGAAACATGAAACATATATGTATATTTATATAAATAAATAAATAAATATAGAAGTGTTTAAATATTTCAATTTAAATTACGAACTGATTTTTTTTTTTTTTTTGAAAGTTTGGGGACAAAGAAGAGGGCGGGGAAAGAGAAACTGAAAGAAATTAAATGAACGGTGCGATGTATAAATGTGCTATTGTAAAGAAGAATAAACAATTAAGAGATGGAATAATAAAGAAATAAAAATGATAATCTATTTAACGAGGGTAAGTTATACTAGGGACTATGCAAATGTGTGTGTATTCTGTTTTAAATATCCCTAGATACACACACGTATCACACATACACTTTCTGGAAACATCACTACAACCTTACTGGTCAGACTGCTCCTATAGTAACACATACAGCTATCGTCGGGGGTCGGGATCATAGTAGAGAATTCACTTGATGGTTGGTGGTAGTACTGTCGGTTAGCAACTTGAAGAAAATACACGTGTGGATCTCCCTTTACAGGAGGTGACATATTGTGACGATTATAGTTAAGCTTGAATAAAAGTAAACACCCGCCAAATATGGTTGTGGAATGAAGTACTCGGTGTGATAAGGACACTTCCCACTACTGAACAGTATTATACAGCTAGTTGTAAATGTCTAAACAGAACGTATAGAACCTTAAATAAACCAGCTGTACAACACTGCACAGTAGAAGCTCCTCTCGTCTCCGCGGACACTCGAAGGATAGAGCGCATGCGTGTGAAATTGATTCCCTGCGAGATTCCGGTTACTTATCTGTATGGAAGCACATGTGGATCACAATTGAAATGATTTGAAAAACACTTTAAAATATCCAGTCTAAAGTATTGTCATTAAATTTGATTGGCAGTATCGGTAGGGAGTCGGACAACATGCTTTGTAGCATAGAGTTACGGCCCTTTATGATCTGAGTTCAAATCCCGCCGAGGTTAAATTTACCTTTCATCCGTACGGGGTCGATAAAATAAAGTACCAGTAATGCACTGGAGATTTGCTGGCCTTGTGCCAAAAGTAGAAACAATTAAATTTCTGCTGGTCTGAAGCGAAGCGATAGGTATAAGTATGGTTAGAAGTGAAATAACACGACAAAATAAATGGTTTCGTTTAAATATAAAATTTACTTCACTTCAGTGAATAAAGGAACAAAGAATAAGATTACTACAAATCATAAAAGTTGATGTTTTTGTTGTTATTTCGTTAAATGTCACCTAGGGGTCAAGATGTAGACAAATTTCGCTTCAGGTCAATGACCTAGATTTTCTAAGTCTCTTCAAAACGTTATTGCTAAGGGAATGACTGAGTGGTTTCGTTTATTATTTATGATATAAATAATACTTTATGACGATTTTTACTTGATATCAGCCCCACACCGTGTTGTTTTATTATTGTATTGTCTACAATGTCTTGGATACTTGAGGCCAATAAAAGAAATTAATGATGTTGTTATTATTGGCAGTATCGGTAGAGCGTCGGACACCATGCTTTGTGGCATACAGTTACAGCCCTTTACGTTCTGAGTTCAAATCCTGCCAAGGTTAACTTTGCCTTTCAGCCTTACGGGGTCGATAAAATAAAGTACCAGTAGCGCACTGGGGTCGATTCATTCAATAAAACCACCATAAGCATCAATAACTACCTCTACACGGGGTCGAAATCGTTTGCAAGCTCGGCTTAAATGGTCCTCGTTCATATCGGACACGACTCAAATAATGGCGGCTTTCAAATAATCTTTTGTGCTATGGGGGTGTTCATTGACATTTTTCTCCATACATGCTCCATACATAGTAGTCCAGTGGATTGAGATCTGGAGAATTAGGAGGCCAAATGTTGGGGGTGATGTAATCATGAAAATTGTCAGCCATCCATTCTAGTGTCATTTGAGCCTTGTGTGATGGTGCAGAATCTTGATGAAAGACATAAGGCCTTCCATTGCATACACTGTTGATCCAAGGCTTAACAACTTTATCCAGAACCTCAATATATACAGCAGCATTCACCCTAAGGTCTTGTGGAAAAAAGTGAGGAGGCATCACATGTCCTTCATTGCTAACAACACCCAAAACCATGACACTTGCAGGAAATTTTGTGTGCATCACTCTTGGAACCTCAGAAGGGTCTGCACATAGCCACCTGTCATTTCTACTGTTAGTTTTCTGGTCCTGGTCAAAGTTTTTCTCATCTGAGAAAAACCAAATCACACCATCTTCTGATGGATTTTTAAGTTTGTTTAAAAGTCTTCTGGATCAGATTAAACGCTTTTCTTTTGTTTTTTCTAACATGAATCGACCTCTCCTCATCATGTAAGATTTGTATCTGATGTCTTCATGCACAACATTTCTGATTGTTTTTTTCTGACACACCAAAATATTTTGCAATTGACCTCATTGGTTTTCTTGGATTGTCATCAATGTTTTGCTTAACTTCCTGAATAAATTCAGGTGTCCTGATAGAATCAGAGCGTTTGGAATGTTTTTTTTTTACGTTTTGATACAGGTAATACGCTTCCATCTTTCTCTAACTCACACCGAATCTTGGGGACAAAAGATCTTGCAACTTTCAGAAAACGAGAAATCTTTAAATCCAATGCTTAGCCTTCAAAGCTACAACCACAGCAGGCCTTTTCATTTCATTAGTAAGCATAGTTATTTTCATTGTTATTTTCTGAAATGGAAGCTCAATAAAAATTAGTCAAATAAAATGACTAAAAATACAAGTGTCCTCAAATACCGTCGGCACCCTGTATATATTCCTATTATTAAGGCTGAATAGTGAGTCTTGTGACTCTAGAACTCTGGAGTTTCGCCTGTTTATATATATATATTTTCAATATTTTTTTCTTTACTTGGGCCTCTTTTATTTCTCTTTCTCCATTGTGATCCTGCCTCTATTTTGTACTGCTGAAGAAGGGCGTAAGCCCGACACCTCAAACTTTCTTTCCTCCATATAAAGCGTGAAACTAATAAGACATTTTGTACCTTTGTTTGTTGTCTTCTTGAACTATATATATGAAGAGATTTAGAACCCTGACAGCTGAGCTCCGGTCGTTTCGACAGCTAGATTACCCACTCTACTACCCCAAGTATCGAGTACTCTGGTGGGTTATGGCCCACTTTGTATTTTACCACACTCTATCTGATATATATATATATATATATATATATATATATATATATATATATATAAGATCAAAAGATGGTTAAAGGAGTTCCATGTATTTTATTATGCGCATTTCAAAAACAAACATCATCATGCAATAATATTTGTGTTTTCATCAGATAAAACAGGAGGACATGATATGAAGGCTAAAAAACACTTGTGGATAGTGCAGTTTTAAATCAACATATCAAACTGCACTATCCACAAGTGTTTTTTAGCCTTCATATCATGTCCTCCTGTTTTATCTGATGAAAACACAAATATTATTGCATGATGATGTTTGTTTTTGAAATGCGCATAATAAAATACATGGAACTCCTTTAACCATCTTTTGATCTTATATATTATGTATACTCCAGTCCTACAAACTGTAGAGTGCTTCTTATCCGATATCTGCATTGCTTTATTATACTACAATAAAACTCACCTCCTACATATATATATATATATATATATATATATATATATATATATATATATATATATATGTATATATATATATATATATATATATATATATATATATATATATATATATATATATATATATATATATATATATATATAATTCTTTACGTCTCAGTCATCCACCATCTTCTACTTCTAGTGAATTATTGATCCTGAAAAAAATGCAGGAAAGAATTTAACTTAAAAACCTTTATTGTATTTATTTGTCTGTGTCTAGAAAGAAACCAAATATTGAATCAGGGAAGCCATATTTAAATGTCTCGCTATATTATGTTAACAAGTCCAAGTTTCTGGGTTCAGTTTTTTTTTTTTTTTAACAAAGAAAGTTTAAACAGCTAAAAATATATCAAAAACAGAGTTAAATAGAGATGTGTTGTGTATGCCCTATATATTATACTGGTTATTCGGGTACAGGAAACAGAGCCCTGTCCTTAGTCACAGTATATTACACAAGATGTAGGCGGCGAACTGTCAGAGTCGTTAGAACGTCGGATACAATGCTTTAAGGTATTCGTTCCGACTCTCTACTCTCTGAGTTCAAATCCCGCCGAGTTCAACTTTGCCTTTCATCTTTTCGAGGTCGATAAAAAAAAGTACCAGTTTAGTACTGGTTCGATTCTTCCTCTATATCTCTTACTCACTTCTATCTTTCTCATTTTCTATCTTTCTCTGGAAGAAATCTGCTGTACTCTGGCCAGGAGAGGGATGGACCCCGTCAGGCTTTAAATGCCCAAGAAACGCCGTATGTCAATACGGCGCCCCTACGACTCTACCAGAAGTTGCGGGACCATACATACATACGTACATACATACATGCACGCACGCGCGCGCGCGCGCGCACACACACACACACAAACACACTACACTACATAACAGAAAACAACAATCTTGTAACTCCAATGAACGACAATAGGAAACGCAATGGGATATGACGGTATGAATTCTAAGTCTAAAGTCTGTCTTGAACCCGAAGGCTCATTTGGTCGGTGCTTATCCCGGTTTCATGGCGTCAAGCGACTGAGAGTACAAGACTTTCCCCTGGACAGGGCGCCAGTCCATCGCAGGGTTAAACCTCCAGCTATTGCTGGCATTCATTTTAAGCTGAGTATACTGAAACAACGTGAAATAAAGTGTTTTGCTGAAGAACACAACACACAACATAGTTCAGGAATCGAACCCACGACATCTTAATCATAAGTCCGCCACACTTACAACTAGATCACGCGCTTCCTGTTATGAATGACAGCTTGCTCTTTCTTATTGTCCATAAATGTTCATACTCATGATTAAACATCGATTGGAAAAGAATGAAATACCGTATTTCACGGCGTCGAAGACGCTACTTTTTTCCTAAAATAAGTCAAAAAAAATCTACCATGCGTCCTGGAGGCTGAATGTTGTTTAAGAGGGTCGGATGCCATGCTTTGCGGCGTAGAGTTACGGCCCTTTACAATTTGAGTTCAAATCCCGCCGAGGTTAACTTTGCTTTTCATCCTTACGGGATCGATAAAATAAAGTACCAGCAATGCACTAAGATAATTGCTGGCCTTGTGCCAAAAGTAGAAATAATTTTTTTTTTTCTAATTTTTGGTTGTCAAAATTAGGGTGCGTTCTCGAGGACGAAGCGTCTTCGGCGCCGGGAAATACGGTATCTTATGATACAAATTACATTAAATAAGGTAGAATGAATTTCAACGAAATATTAAAAACTAAAAGACATGTGATTCTTTAAAGTACTTTACTTTTTGTTTAACTATTCCACAACATTTTCACCAGATGAAGGATTATTTTTTCCATATATTTTGCGTGATAAATTTGCAAACAATTTAGACATGAGATATTCGGCTGAATGGATATAATTTTAACGTTAAACTTTATTGTTATATGTTATACAGCAGTCGCGTGAAACAGGCGACCCGCGGGCCACAATCCGACCCAGCAGACAAGTCAGAGTGGCCTGTGATGACGAAATACGGTACGTAATTTCTAAATTCCTCTCGCCAATAACCCCTACATGGTTATACAGCAGTTCGTATTATGTCAGTGACATTGTATCATTTCCGTGTTCAAAGGTATTTAATTTACAAATGTCCTATCCTATTTAGTTGTGAGGTATCATTTCCGTGTTCAAAGGTATTTAATTTACAAATGTCCTATCCTATTTAGTTGTGAGCAGTAATAGCAGTAATAGCAATATAATATTGATAAATGTTTCGTTAGCTTGTTGGCTAATTTCAATTCTTCCTCTGGATATTATATGTTCGTGAAAGATGAATTCTGTCAAACAGAATCTATCTTTAGCTGTGATTTATGATTGTATAAATTTCCAAGAAACTATCACTTAACTATTTTCCACTCGCCCTCCCCATCTCTCTGAATTGTGAGCAAATGGGGTCTCACGTGTTGGCCGCCCCACAACCCCGGCGGACAGAATGGAGAAGGGACAATTCACTATAAAATGTAGCTTATACTTTGTATCAAGCACTCAGAATCAAGGCGATTAAATACCTTGGTCGTCTCTATGCAGTACTCCTAAATGATACCAAGAAGGGTTTTGAGATAGAGACTAAACTGAAGTCGATTAAAACTCAGATTTGAACCCAGAATGTAAAGGGCCGTAGCTCTATTCTACGAAGCATGGTGTCTGGCGCTCTACTGATACTGCCAAATAAAATTATCAACCAAATCAGTCAACTTTAATCACAAGTACATCACTGGCAGCTCGCCTAATCGAGGTAATTAGTGATGCTCGTGAAGGCGCTTGGCTATTCCAGCGCATTAGCCTCGCCATCACCGAGGTAACGCTGCGAGCGTGCTGGCTTGCTTCGAAAATTATGAGAAAAAAGAAAATGAAAAGAGAGGCAGAAAGAATAAAAGAAAGGAGAAAAGACAGAGATATCGAAAGAGAGAAAGAAAAATAAAAAAAATAAAAATCCTAGTTGACGGCATTCGGAGAGAACCACTCTCTGATCGATTGAAAAGATCCCAGACGTCATTCGCTTGCTGAGTGGGGTGAACCTCGTTAAACCAGACCAAGGAAGCAATGTTTCCATTGGTCTTTCAATTGCTGATACTATCTACCAATCGCAACTTCTGGCAACAAGGAGCAACGTGAAAATAAGTGTCATGTTCAAGGACACAACACATCACACGGTTCGAGAATTGAACTCGCAACCTCAAGATTGCGAATCCAATTTTCCAACCACTGAGCCACGTGCCTTCATAGCGAGAACCACGAGTGTGTCAGTCACCTGATGCGCACTAATTATTCACAAACAGTAATAGCCTTTCTTTCTAACAATGCTATACACACAGTTTCAGCATTAATTCCAATTACAGAGAAAAATGCTTTGTAGAAAAAAAAAAAAAAAAAAAAAGGCAGTGAAAAGAATGGAGTCAGTTTACTGTTGTTATAGTCTGAACGATTTGTTAGAAGCAGACGATCGACTTAGACAGAAATATTTGCAGCAATCTACACGATACAGTATCGTAGATACCTTATCTACAACGATTGACTTGGCTATGTTGTAATGATTCAAATGAAATCAATATATAAACGTCTTGTTTTGTTTTATAATTTACATTAAATTGGATGCTTGGAGTCGGGTTTAAAAATTTTCGCTTCTCTAATTTCTTTACATCATTTAGACTGTATGTATAATCATGTTTCTTTCTACACACGTTTAGTTTATGCTTATGTTTATATGTATGTGTATGTAAGCGCTCGTTGCTCTTTCTTTTTTTCTAAGTTCTCCAATGTTGTAAGAGATAGTCTGTTAGAAATAAGGTACTTATATATATATTATATATATATATTATATATATATATTATATATATATTATATATATATATATATATATATATATATATATATATAGATTTAGAGTTTATGTTGGTTGTATACCAACACCTCAGTATGCAGGCTGGAGCACTCGACGAAGTGCGCAGGTTGGTTTGGTTACTCCGGAGAAGTGTAAAATAAAGTTAAATAAAAGTCAAATGATTAAAATTTAGCTTCGTTTATTACTGCTATATATATTTCAGTGACAGCCATCTTTGGCTGTGACCTCTTCAGGCAGTTTGAATTAGTATGGTATAGACAAGTACATATGTTGTTTAGGTGTATAATATTGTCAATACTCTGATATGCCCAGTTCCTTGTTGGGTTGTTAATTCACTGGGGAACTGGAGTCATATGAATTCAAACAAACGAATTTTCGTGTCACAGGTCCCCTTCTCCTCTCATTGGTCAGTTATTAGAACATTCCTCATTCTAAGTGTTGTTATTGTTGGAGTTAGCTTAAAAATTGATAAAATGGTAGAAGGGACAAGGTATTAAAGGAACAAAATAACAAAAAAAGTGTCAAACTTCCCATTGTTCAGTTCTGAGAGCATTCCTCAGTCAGAAGTCTATAGAATTCTTTCTGGGGTGAGGCTCCCTGTAGTGTTTTTGCCTGCTATTGTTCAGTACATTTACTTCTAAATTGTTAGCAGCAGCAATATATAAGCTGACCACTACAACAACAACAGTACCAAAATAATGGTGGAGGTCAAATGTACTGAACAATAGCAGGCAAAAACACCACAGGGAGCCTCACCCCAGAAAGAATTCTATAGACTTCTGACTGAGGAATGCTCTCAGAACTGAACAATGGGAAATTTGACACTTTTTTTGTTATTTTGTTCCTTTAACACCTTGTCCCTTCTACCATTTTATCAATTTTTAAGCTAACTCCAACAATAACAACACTTAGAATGAGGAATGTTCTAATAACTGACCAATGAGAGGAGAAGGGGACCTGTGACACGAAAATTCGTTTGTTTGAATTCATATGACTCCAGTTCCCCAGTGAATTAACAACCCAACAAGGAACTGGGCATATCAGAGTATTGACAATATCATACACCTAAACAACATATGTACTTGTCTATACCATACTAATTCAAACTGCCTGAAGAGGTCACAGCCAAAGATGGCTGTCACTGAAATATATATAGCAGTAATAAACGAAGCTAAATTTTAATCATTTGACTTTTATTTAACTTTATTTTATATATATATATATATATATATATATATATATATATATATATATATATATATATATATATATATAAATTCAGCGAGAATCGCATTTTGGCGGGTAGATATAAGCGAAACGCAATTTCCGATTTGTGTTGGCAAGCGCTCCATGGACCAAAAGAGACCAGAGCAATAAACATATGTTATAAAGGCCATACAAACTGAAACGGCGGTTAAGAAGCGATCAACCACCTAAGCCCCCAAAAACGAAGCAAGCTAAACGGGTCAAACAAAATAAATGAATGAAATATGTGAATATATATATATAGGAACGAGTAGGACCCCGACGGCTGAGCTCAAGCCGTTTCGACGGCTAATTCTGGACAGTACCTCTGTGGCTTTTCTGTGAGAAAAACCACAGACCCTCCATCTCAACTTTACTTTAGAATTAGACGTCGAAACGGCTTGAGCTCAGCCGTCAGGGTCCTACTCGTTCCTATTACCCACTCTACTACCCTAAGTATTGAGTACTTTGGTGCGTTATGGTCCACCTGGTTCCTTACCACATTTTCTTCGTTATATATATATATATATATATATATATATATACATATATATATATATATATATATATATTAGAAAGTGAGGTTTTTTTACAAAATGAAAAATAACCGAGGTGTCCTACACGAGGGAAAGTATAAAGAAAAAAAGATGAAATCGAAAATGCAACTGGAGTCTTATTTAAAAAAAATATATATATATTTATTTGGTTCCTTTACCGGTTTCGCAGTTCTGCTTTTCAAAAGTAAAGTTGAGATGGAGGGTCTGTGGTTTTTCTCACAGAAAAGCCACAGAGGTACTAGAAGAATTTATTGGCTTTAACATATGTCTCTCTGCTTTTTATAATAGTCTACATACTCTGACAACGATATATATTGTTCAATATATATATATATATATATATATAATGTATAATAAACAATACAATATAATTACCTCATTACCAGAGGTTTCCCGAATAAGACGAATACGAAAGAAACGTCCTCATTCGTTCGTCAGACGAGGCAATATAAAACATAGTGAAATATTGTGAATATAAAACATAGTGAAATATTCCTGACTTTTTCAATTTTCAACGGAAACTTCAATACCTATATATATATATATATATATATATATATAATATTGAGTTAGAAACTCAAAATAGTCTCTTACAATTAAATAGCTCCAAGAAAGAAATGTTTCTGAGCCGTGTAATATAATAGAATATACAAATATAAACATACATGTGTTCGAATTGTAAAAGACCAGGTTCACTAGTGAACCTGGTCTTTTACAATTCGAACACATGTATGTTTATATTTGTGTTTATCTCTCTTGTATATTCAATTATATATATATATATATATATATATATATATATATATATATATATATATATATATATATATATATATATGTAGATAAATCTACCAAGAGTTTACGGTAGTGTCCAATCCGTATGAAGAACTCAATGTAATCCGGATATCATGGAAAGAAGAGATGCAATGAAAAATCACTTTCGGTGAAAGATAAACGGAATACAGAGTCAAGATAAAATATTAAAAAAATAATGAATAAAACAATGAAACAGTTCCTTATATTAAACAAAAAAAGTTCATTATTTAACGATCGTTTCTAGGATATATATGTGTTAGAATTGGCATGCATATTCAACAGATCTATGTACAAAATTATACAAACTATCAAAATTAAATATACATACCAACACATATATATGCCGTCTTCAGAAATAATATATATATATATATATATATATATATATATATATATATATATATATATATATATATATATATATTAAAAAATGAGTTTTTTTTTACAAAATGAAAAAAAAAACGAGTGAAAGTATGAGGAAAAAGGATGAAATCGAAAATGCAACTGGAGTCTTTTTAAGAATATTTATTTGGTTCCTTTACCGGTTTCGCAGTTCTGCTTTTCAAAAGAAGAGTTGAGATGGACGGTTTGTGGTTTTTCTAAAACTCCAGTTGCATTTTCGATTTCATCTTTTTTTCCTTTTATATATATATATATATATATATATATATATATATATATATATATGTATATATATATAATGAGTCAGAACCCGACGGCTGAGCTCTTGCCGTTTCAACAGCTAGTTCCATATTCTAGTTCCATATTCTATGGTCTAACTAGTTTTAAACTGGTTCTATCCTGATTTGCATATATACATACATATATATATCCTGATGTACATATATATATATATATATATATAGGTGTATATACATACATATATATGTATATATATATATATATATATATATATATATATATATATATATATATATATATATATATGTATATATATATATGTATATATATATATGTATATATATATATGTATATATATATATATGTATATATATATATATGTATATATATATATATGTATATATATATATATGTATATATATATATATGTATATATATATATATATATATATATGTATATATATATATGTATATATATATATATATGTATATATATATATGTATATATATGTATATATATATATGTATATATATATGTATATATATATATGTATATATATATGTATATATATATATGTATATATATATATGTATATATATATATGTATATATATATGTATATATATATATATGTATATATATATATATGTATATATATATATATGTATATATATATATATATGTATATATATATATATGTATATATATATATGTATATGTATATATATATATGTATATATATATATATGTATATATATATATATGTATATATATATATATGTATATATGTATATATATATATGTATATATATATATATATATATATTTATATATATATATATATATATATACACACACACACGTTTATGTATTTGTTTTTGCAAGATTCTTGAACACGCACGCATACACACATACACAATAAACATACACAATACACATACACATACACACAAATGAATGCACACGCATGTTACTTCCGATTATTAGCCATTTGTGTTGGTCGCTACAAAAGAAACGAGACGGATACGAGACCGGAGTGACTTCCTTTATCTGCTTTCAAAAAAGGTTTAGTTAATGTTAAACAACAACAGCAACAACAACAAACACACGCCTGGCAGAGTGAAAGGTTTTGCTGTTTTTAACATGGGAGGGTCTTTTTTTTTAAGGATGCTGTGAAGGTTACGTCAACATTAGAATGAAATATGTTTTACGATTGTTTCAGAAAATTGATTGATCAGGATAAATCGATAGAGTGACTAATCGATAGTAGATTTATGACTCCATATTATTAGTGGCAGTATCGGTAGAGGACGCCATCCTTTCTAGCATAGTTACGTCCCTTTACAGTCTGAGTTCAAATCCCGCCGAGGTTAACTTTGCCTTTCATCCTTACGGGGTCGATAAAATAAAGTACCAGTAATGAACTGGGTAATTGCTGGCCTTGTGCCTAAAGTAGAAACA
>OZ024758.1:22904904-22917404 GCA_964016885.1 Eledone cirrhosa
ATATAGATATACATACATATATATGCAGTGGTTTGGGAAGAGCACGCTGAAGAAGTCAACGAGAAGAAACGCCTGAAGTACGAGGAATTGGTGAAGAATTGTATCAGAAAAGAGGTTGGAATACGCATTATGAGTCACCAGAGTTGGGTTGTTAAATTGCTACTAAAGCAATTAAAATGCACGTATAAGAATGTGCGTGTGTGTGTGTGTGTGTAAGTCTGTGTGTGTACATTTTGTATGCAATGTATTTTTAATTCATTAAAATTCCCTTCGTGGAAACAGAAAAACTAGAGATGTAGCAACTGTGAATGAGAGGTGGTCGTAATTTCAAAAAAAATTAAGAATTATTTCACGGCGGAAAAAGGGAACAGTGTGTATGACAAAGAATCGGATTTTTTTTAAGTTGGCAAATGTGTCTTCTTCTTTGCCCAGTTATTCCTGAGAGGGTCGTGGCGCAGAGTCCTCAAACACACTTTCCAGTGGGTCCTGTCTGGAGCAGCCGTCTCCAACTGATCCCGCTGGATCCCTAAGTGTGACCAACCAAGCTTGTGGATGTTATCCAACCATCTTGCTCAGGGTCTATCCCTAGGTCTCCTGCCAGTTGGTTTTGCCTGTAAAGTCTGTCCAGCAATTCTTTCCCGAGACATCCTAACCACATGCCCATAGTATCGGAGCTGTGATCTCTCAATTCGGAGAAGTAGCGGCTCTACCTTGAGTGATTCTCTGATCTCCAAGCTACAAATCTGTCCAGCGATTCTTTCCTGAGACATTCTAACGACATGTCCATAGTATCGGAGCTGTAATCTCTCAATTTGGAGAAGTAGCGGCTCTACCTGGAGTAACTCTCTGATCTCCAAGCTACAAATCTGTCCAGCGATTCTTTCCTGAGACATTCTAACCACATGCCCATAGTATCGGAGCTGTAATCTCTCAATTTGGAGAAGTAGTGGCTCTACCTGGAGTGTCTTCTGTGATTCTTTCCTGAGACATTCTAACCACATTTACATAGTATCTTAGCTGTGATCTCTCAATTCGGAGAAGTATCGGCTCTACCAGGAGTGACTTTCTGATCTCTGAGCTACACACTTTATAGAATATATCCAATGTATAAATATTATATACGTACAATAACCCTTTTTGATTAAGAAACCTACAGTGACTAAGCCACATTCTTGAAAATTAAATTCAAATACAAAAGAAAAGAAAAACAAACAGCTAAATATAGTCACACAAAATCCGAGAGAAACACACTGAGTGTGTTTATATTATTCACATAATCTCAGATTAAACTTCTTAAATCCATAGCTTCTTTACGTTAGAAAACTGTCTATGCAAGTACAAAATGTCATATTATGAACTTATTTAACCGTTGTTATCAGTGCACTGGTTTAAGCAAGGTGATAATATCATTAGAGATGTCTGGCTAGAGGTGTTTTAATGTATCTCTGCACATGTTGTAACCGCTTCCACTCTTTCAGTCTAAGATACTTATCGTAACCAGTATCGTTACAGTTATCTTTCCATCCACGGTCATATGGAATTGTTCGACTGTGAAATTTTAGACTGAAACAAGAAATTAAAAGCTTTGGGTTTAAACAGTAATCGTTTGAGGAGGACTAGCAGTGTTCGTCTGGATAAGGTAGTGACCTCAATATTCAAGTATCTTATCATGAGTTCGTGGGAACATAAGCCTTTTTCTGCTCTACTTACTTAACTCGGTGGCTTTGGTCATGTAAATGTTGTAATAGTTGTGATCAAGGGCAACCAGGGGACAAGTCCCCCTCCCCCACATTTTTTCAAACGTCTATGTTTTATTTTTTGTTTATTTGATATAATAAATTCTTTTTAAGCTTATTTTTTTTTTTATATCTGAACTTCCTTTGAATATATAAAATTTAATTAGCGTAAAATTGTACTTATGTGATAGGGTCCGGGAAAGGCATCATAAGCAATTTATACTCCTTTAAGAATCAACAAATGTTGGTTTGTCCCCCTCACGTTTTTAAGGCAAACGAGGCCCTTGGTTGTGATAGTGGTTAGATCGAGGTCAACTTTGCCTCTCACCCAGTCTAGTACTGGGGCCAATTCTTTCTTCTATATCTCTTTCTCACTACCATTTTTCCCTACTCTATCTTTCTCTGGAAGAAATCTGCTGTATTCAGACCTGGAGAAGGTTTGGGCTCCACCAGGTTTTAAAATGTCCTAGAAACACCGTATGTCAATATGGCGCCCCTACGACTCATTCGTGAGTTGCTGGTTGAAATATTATATTCAGACCTGCCAACCTCTAACGGCGAGTACCATGAATAAAGTGCTATCAAAAGGGGAGAAATTAGGCAAAATGGGGAGATTTTTACATAATGAAAGCTATAAACATTTTCACAAGAGAAGACATCTCTCACCCACCCCAAAGTGGGTGGAATACCTCCCTGTACGAAGGGGAAAATCAACAGATTTGCATTAGCACAAGGCCAGCAATTTGGGGGAAGACGAAAACCAACAACCGTGTACTTAACTGCTATTGTCATTTATCATTTATCGACCCCGGAAGGGCGATTGATTGGCAGAATCGGTAGAGCGTCGGACCAAATTTTCACATGACAAGACATCTGTCACCGACCCCACAGTGGGTCGGAGATCTCCTCGTCGGACGGGGAGAGTTGACAGGTCTGCAAGCTATTTAATCCAGGACTTCACCATAAACATGTTAGGCTTCAAATAAAATCTTTAGCCAAGAATTTGTTTTCATATAAGAATTGTTGGTTGAAATATATGTTCCAAACAACCTGTCTAATAGTATGGGTGCGTGTCTGTGAACCTCAGTGCGGGTGTGTGTCTGTAAAACATATATATATATATATACACACACACACACCAGGTCCGAACTCAAGAGAACCAAACTACCCCTGTCACTGCTTCAGTGTTAGTGTGTCTGTAAAACATATATATAAATATATATAAATTATGATTGTTCAACGCAAAAAGGTTGTATAAACGCCTTCCAACACATAACAATACACGTAAAACATCGGCTATAACATCACAAAACAACAAACAACATCCCATCCTGCCTAAGCAACTCATCAACCCATCCATGGTAATACAACAACGCATAATTATAACTGTAACTGTGTCCAACCAGGAATGTATCCGTTGAACAATCAGTGTCTTGAACGCAACATCATATACAAATGTACTATCGAATCGGGTAGCCAGAAGTGGTACTGTGTGGGGGTCTACAGCTACCTCCTTCAAATCTCGCCTTTATAGACATCGTTACTCGATAAAACATGAAAACCAGCGTTATGTATCAATACTCACAGACAAGGCTTGGCAGTTGCGCGAAAATAACCAACAATTTAACCTAAAATGCAGCTGCCCCTGCATATTTCCAAGGACAGGAATTTTGTAAATTGTGTAATATGGAATTATTTTGTATTATAAAATCCAAAAATATTTTATTAAATAACAGAATAGAGCCATCGTTATACTGTAACCATCGCTTGAAATCTACATTTTCATATTACAAACGCTACCAGGATTGAACGCCTGGCTCCATCTCCGTTTGATTGTCAAAATACATATTAACATTCTCTATTAGTCTTAATTCTATCAACTCTTCTATTCTTTACCATTTAATATAAACTGCTATAGATAAAATGAGATTTCTTAATTCAATTCCCTAATGCATATACCAGCAGGCTACCAGCATTGTTGTTATACAGTAGCAGTGAAAATCTCTCTCTTTCTTACTTGACACTTTATATCTGTATTAATACTACTACACCAAACGACCAGCCCTGTCCATTGTTCAATTGGTCAAATATAGATTAAAATAGGCACTCCCAAAAATTCTTATTTAGATCAAATAAGCCATATACTCATCGTATTCACATTAATTAAAAACCTTCTATATACTTGTTTACCAGCAAATTGAATTGCCATCTGTCATATACTATCCCCTCTCTTCTTCCTTTCTTACAACTAATATAAATACCTCAATTTTTCTGATTTTTTCCAATTTATTCAATATCTCTGAAGAAGTGACAACTGATTATACATTTGCTATCGAATACTTGCTAACATTATATGATTACGCAAGCAGCGATACATAGGTATTCCGTCTGTTACAGAAACATGTCAATACCTAATAAATTCCTTTATAAAAGCACTTTCATTTTATATTCATCTTTTCTACATTTTCTCCGGAATATAATTTATACTCGTTGAGCAAACCTACACGTACGCTGTTCATCTCTAACGTGACGATATATTATGATTACATTATTGATAACTTGAAATTGTATATATATATATATATATATATATATATACACCAGGTCCGAACACAAAGGAACCAAACTCCCCCTGTCACTGCTTCAGTGATAGTGTCTGTAAAACACACACACACACACACACACACATATTTATATATATATATATATATATATATATATATATATATATATAGGAACTCGTTCCTATTACCCACTCTACTACCCTAAGTATTGAGCACTTTGGTGCGTTATGGTCCATCTGGTTCCTTACCACATTTCCTTCGTTATATATATATAGTGGATTGGCAGTATCGGTAGAGGGTCTGACGCTATGCTTTGCAGCAAAGAGTTACGCCCCTTTATGGTTTGAGTTCAAATCCCGCCGAGGTTAACTTTGCCTTTCATCCTTACGGGGTCGATAAAATAAAGTACCAGTAATGCACTGGATAATTGCTGGCCTTGTGCCAAAAGTAGAAACAGTTATATATATATATATATATATATACATCAGGTCCGAACACAAAGGAACCAAACTTCCACTGTCACTGCCTCAGCGTGAGTGTGTCTGTGAAACATATATATGCATATATGTCTGAACATATAGTAATCAAACTCCAACTGTCACTACCTCCATCTCTCACTATTATGAGCAAAGGGCGGTGGATTGGCAGTATCGGTAGAGGGTCGGACGCCATGTTAGGGTGGTGGATTGGCAGTATCGGTAGAGGGTCGGACGCCATGTTAGGGTGGTGGATTGGCAGTATCGGTAGAGGGTCGGACGCCATGTTAGGGTGGTGGATTGGCAATATCGGTAGAGGGTCGGACGCCATGTTAGGGTGGTGGATTGGCAGTATCGGTAGAGGGTCGGACGCCATGTTAGGGTGGTGGATTGGCAGTATCGGTAGAGGGTCGGACGCCATGTTAGGGTGGTGGATTGGCAGTATCGGTAGAGGGTCGGACGCCATGTTAGGGTGGTGGATTGGCAGTATCGGTAGAGGGTCAGACGCCATGTTAGGGTGGTGGATTGGCAGTATCGGTAGAGGGTCGGACGCCATGTTATGGTGGTGGATTGGCAGTATCGGTAGAGGGTCGGACGCCATGTTAGGGTGGTTGATTGGCAATATCGGTAGAGGGTCGGACGCCATGTTAGGGTGGTGGATTGGCAGTATCGGTAGAGGGTCGGACGCCATGCTTTCCAGCATAGTTACGTCGCTTTACGATCTGAGTTCAAATCCCACCGAGGTTGACTTTGCCTTTCATCCTTACGGGGTCGATAAAATAAAGTACCAGTAATGCACTGGGAAATTGCTGGCCTTGAGCCTAAAGTAGAAACAACTATTATGAGCAAATGGGGGCCCACGCGTTGGCCTCCCCGCAGCCCCGGCGGACAGGAAATGTTATACGTGAATCATCAGAATGGGAATTTAGATTGAGTGAGGAACACGTCAAGTGGTTAATGGACATGATTTGACAGAATCGTTAGAGAGTCGGATGAATGACTTGAGATATTCAAGCTACGGTTCAGTGCGTTCTGAAGTCAAATTCGATCAAGGTCAGCTTCGCTATTCACCGTTCTGCGGGTAAATAAAATAACATACCAGACAAGTACTGACTCGATTTTATTGATACAATAGAAAATTCAAAAGATCCAAATAGACGATTTGTTCTATTCAAATAGAAAGAAAATAATACAGATAGCAGTATTGTGGCCTGTGGTGTGTGTGTGTGTGTGTGTGTGTGTGTGGAGGGGTGACCTTTCTCCAGGTGCATTGGGTCATTTGATTTGTCAAAAGTTCAAGTTATAACTAGATCAGAGTTTCCTGAACTTTCCACACTGGTGGCATATAATTTTTTGTGACATATTTATTAAGTTTTATTGGTGAAGTTTCCCTTTGCTTTCTTCTTTCAAACTTAAATCAGAATGGATGCAGTAAAATCCAGTTAGACCAGGCATGTCAAACTGAGGGTGTCCCGAGAACCACATGGGTCAATATGTGTTGTCTAAGAGCCGCAGACGACAACTACTGCGCACATTACAACTAATTTTTTTAAATTTATATTACGAAGATAAAATATGCTCGCACTGTAAAAACTTTTGTGCGGGCCGCAGGTGTGCTTTTAAAGGGCCGCAGGCCGCCTGTTTGACATGCTTGAGTTAGACCATTACTCACCAGAATATTCGATACGGATGAGCTCTAGCCGTTTCAACAGCTAGTTCTTGGGCCCTGAAGGAGGTAGGCTCGGTAAATAAAATTTGGAGGGAGGAAGATGCCCCCTCCGGCTAACGGGGCCCTGTGTTTAACCCGTTGGCATTTACATTACTATTATATTTTCATGGTAAAGGCTTTATCTCACATAATATGGAATCTACGAGATTTTAATGATGTTATTATTTATTTTGAGAATAACACCTTAACGTCGGTATGAGTGGCCAATTATGGCCGGTTTGGACAGAGAGAGGCGAGAGAATTCTGGCCGGATATGGCCGGTTTAAATGCTAAAGGCTTAAGCACATCTAAGCACAATGGTTAATCCGGCCCTGCCCAGAGAGCTATGTACATAGTCTCATTTCTAGATCGAATTCGCTTCACTTCACATAAACGCAATATACCCCAACCCCGTCTCATCAAAATTAAATGACTTCTAATAAAAATTAATCAAAATTAAATGGCTTCTAATAAAAAGAAGTATTTTCTATTAGATTAACAATAACGTGATTTGAAAGAACTTTAATGGGCACATGCGTAATTCTTTAGTCTAAAAGAATAATATCAGTTATATAATCAACGAATATATCCCTTATTCTAGAACTTATCCTTGGTTTAACATTTATTTACAAATATTTTTCTGACTGTTTTCCTGTGACACAATGAACAGTTATAAATATTATCAGTTCACCGGTACCAAGTTTATACACACTCTAACACGATGCGTAGTATTTATTTTGAAACGCATATTTCCCATGAAGGTTATTACATTGAAAATAAAACTCAAAGTTAAAGTGTGACGACAACCCTACCGTCAGAGCTAAGCAACGAAGAAGGCGAAAATAAACCAATTCCGTCAGTAAGACGCCATTTACACGAAGAATTTTACATTAACTTATCGTTCAACTTACAAGCGGCGAATTGTCACAGTCGTTAGAACGTCGGATAGAACAAGGCCAGTAATTTGGGGAAAGAGAAAAGCCAACGACCCTGTACTTAACTGCTATTCTAATGTGTCGCAAATTCTTTATATAGGCGGCGAATTGACAGAGTCGTTAGAATGTCGGATAGAATGCTTTATGGTATTCACTCTGGCTCTTTGCTTTCTGAGTTCAAATCCTGCCGAGATCAACTTTACCTTTCACCAGGTCGATAAAAAAAACGTACCAGTCTAGTACTGGGGTCGATTCTTCCTCTAAATTTCTTTCTCATTTCCTCTCTCTCTCTCACTTTCTATCTTTCTCTGAAAGAAATCTGCTGTACTCAGACCTGGAGAGGGGTGGGCTCTGCCAGGCTTAAAATGTCCAAGAAACGCCGTATGTCAATACGGCGCTCCTACAACTCTAACAGGAGGGAGTTACGGGACCATATATATATACATACATTGTTCAACTTATATATATTTATTATTCAATTTAATATATTTATTATTCAATTTAATATATTTATTATTCAATTTAATATATTTATTATTCAATTTAATATATTTATTATTCAATTTAATATATTTATTATTCAATTTAATATATTTATTATTCAATTTAATATATTTATTATTCAATTTAATATATTTATTATTCAATTTAATATATTTATTATTCAATTTAATATATTTATTATTCAATTTAATATATTTATTATTCAATTTAATATATTTATTATTCAATTTAATATATTTATTATTCAACTTAATATATTTATATTTAGTGTTTATATCTCATATTTTTGAAGTTGTTTATAGTTTAATTAATACATTTTTTGAGATTTATAAAAGGAAAAAAATACTATTAATGAGTCACACACACCTGTACACCAGGCCGAACACAGAGGACCCAAACTTCCACTGTCATCGCCTCCATCTTTCACTATTGTGAGCAAATGGGGTCCCACGCGGACATCTACGACAACACTGGTGTTATTACAGAAATATTCTCTCTCTTTCACTTACTGCTTCCATCTCTCTCGCTCTTCCCATCTCTCACTATTATAAGCAGATGGGTAAAGCGGCCCCGGCGAACAGAATCGAGAAGGCGTTTCCTCGGAGGATGAAGAGGGAGGGAGACACGTTGGAAGAGCCATTCCAGCTCGTGAAGCTTACACCTGCCGGTAGCCAACTCTGTGCCGATGGTGGTGAGTAGAGAGGTGGTCCTAGTGCCAAGGACACCAGAAGTCTCCATTGTTCAACTGAAAGTGGCATATTGGCGTGTCTAACCAAACTGAGGTGTGTCTAACCACCAGGGCCAGACTTTCATCTGTTGAGGCCTTATATTATATGAAATGTGAGGCTCTTCTCTAAAGAAGTATAATCATTGTGAATTGGCAGTATCGGTAGAGGGTTGGACGCCATGCTTTCTAGCATAGTTACGTCCCTTTACAGTCTGAGTTCAAATCCCGCCGAGGTTAACTTTGCCTTTCATCCTTACGGGGGCGATAAATAAAGTACCAGTAATGTACTGGGCAATTGCTGGTCTTGTGCCAAAAGTAGAAACAATTATTTTTATGATCTGAGGTCAAATTCCGCCGAGGTTAACTTAAGGGCGGTGGATTGGCAGTATCGGTAGAGGGTCGGACGCCATGCTTTGACGTATAGAGTTACGGCCCTTGCCATTCTGAGTTCAAATCCCGCCGAGGTTAACTTTGCCTTTCATCCTTACGGGGTCGATAAAATAAAGTACCAGTAATGCACTGGGTAATTGCTGGCCTTGTGCCAAAAGTAGAAACAATTATTAAAATAAAGTACCAGTAATACGCTGGGATAATTGCTGGCCTTGTGCCAACAGTAGAAACAATTATTATATTATTATATTATCATTATTAAAATAAAGTACCAGTAATGTACTGAGATAATTGCTGGCCTTGTGCCTAAAGTAGAAACAATTATTTTTATATTAATATTAATGGTGAGGGCGGTGGGCTGGCAGAATCGGTAGAACGTCGGACAAAAGGCTTTGCAGCATAGAGTTATGGCCCTTTGCGTTCTGAGATCAAATCCCGCCCAGCTGGAATGGCTCTCCCAACTCGTCTCCCACACCATCCACCGGGGAAACGCCTTCTCTATTCTGTCCGCCGGGGCCGTGGGGCGACCAGCACACGGACCCTCATTTGCTTCTAATGGTGAGAGAGTGGGAGGGCCTGCCATCCTTACGGGGTCGATAAAATAAAGTACCAGTAACGCACTGGGGTCGATTTAGTCGACTTTCCTTTTCCCCTTCAAATTGCTGGCCTTGTGCCAAATGTAGAAAGAGTTATAAAGAATAGATAAAGACTAGACATTTCTCTCTCTCTCTATATATATATATATGTGTGTATCTGTGTGTGTGTGTATGTATGTGTGTGTGTGTGGGTGTGCGTGTGTGTTTGTGTGCGTGTGTGGGTATATGTGTGTGTGTGTGTATGTGTGTGTATGTGTGTGTTTGTATGTGTGTGCATGTGTGTGTTTGTATGTGCGTGTGTGTGTAGAAACAGTTAAAAAGAATAGATAAAGAATAGACATTTCTCTCTCTCTCTCCCTCTATATATATATATATGTGTGTGTGTGTGTGGGGGGGGGCGTGTGTGTTTGTGTGCGTGTGTGGGTATATATGTGTGTGTGTGTGTGTATGTGTGTGTTTGTATGTGTGTGCATGTGTGCATGTGTGTGTTTGTATGTGCGTGTGTGTGTAGAAACAGTTAAAAAGAATAGATAAAGAATAGACATTTCTCTCTCTCTATATATATATATATGTGTGTATGTGTGTATGTATGTATGTGTGTGCGTGTGTGTATGTGTGCGTGTGTGGGTATATGTGTGTGTATGCGTGTGTGGGTATATGTGTGTGTGTGTATATGTGTGTGTATGTGTGTGTTTGTATGTGTGTGCATGTGTGTATGTGTGCATGTGTGTGTTTGTATGTGCGTGTGTGTGTGTATGTGTATGTGTGTATGTGTGCGTGTGTGTGTTTGTATGTGCGTGTGTGTGTATGTGTATGTGTGTATGTGTGCGTGTGTGTGTTTGTATGTGCGTGTGTGTGTGTATGTGTATGTGTGTATGTGTGCGTGTGTGTGTGTTTGTATGTGCGTGTGTGTGTGTATGTGTATGTGTGTATGTGTGTGTTTGTATGTATGTGTGTGTGCGTATGTGTGTGTGCGTATGTGTGCGTGTGTGTTTGTATATGTGTGTGTATGTGTGTGTGTGCGTGTGTGTGTTTGTATGTGTGTGTATGTATGTATGTGTGTATGTGTGTGTGTATGTGTGTATGTGTGCGTGTATGTGTTTGTGTGTGCGTGTGTATGTGTGTGCGTGTGTTTATATGTGTGTGTGTATGTGTCTGTGTGTGTATGTGTGCGTGTGCGTGTTTGTATGTGTGTGTATGTGTATGTGTGTAGGTGTGCGTGTCTGTGTTTGTATGTGTGTGTGTATGTGTGTTTGTGTGTGTGTGTATGTGTGTGTATGTCTATGTGTGTATGTGTATGTGTGTATGTGTATGTGTCCGTGTGTGTGTGTATATGTGTATGTGTGCGTGTGTGTGTATGTGTGTATGTGTATGTGTGCGTGTGTGTGTGTGTATATGTGCTTGTGTGCGTGTGTGTATGTGTATGTGTGTGTGTATGTGTGTATGTATATATATGTATTTAAATAAATATTGAAGCGTCGATTGAGTTGAAATGTTTAGAAATGTAGAAAATCTCGGATGTTGGAAAATGGCAGCTACTTTCCAGTATTTGGGATTTTTTACATTGCTAAACATACCCACACATATATAAATACACACACACACACACATATATATACCGTATACATACACACACACATACACATATACACACACACATATATATAAATACACACACACACATATATATACCGTATACATACACACACACATACACATATACACACACACATATATATAAATACACACACACACACACAGATATATATACCGTATACATACACACACACATACACATATACACACACACATATAAGCACATACATATATATACAAATATACGGATACACATATATCTATGTACTGCATATACACACACACACACACTTATATATATATGTATTCTGTATATATATACACATACACACATACACACGCACACATACATACACACACATATATATTATGTATATATATACACACACACACACACACACACATATATATATACCGTATACATACAGACACACACATATATATACACACACACACATAAGCACATATATATATATACAAATACACGCATACACATATATCTATGTACCGCATATATACACACACACACACACACACATATATATATATGTATTCTGTATATATATATATATATATATATATATACACACATACACATACACACACACACACATACATACACACACACACACACATATATATATATATACATATATATACTAGCATAATTGTTTCTACTTTTGGCACAAGGCCAGCAATTATCCCAGTGTATTACTGGTACTTTATTTTATCGACCCCCCCCCCCCGTAAGGATGAAAGGCAAAGTTAACCTCGGCGGGATTTGAACTCAGACCATAAAGGGCCGTAACTCTTTGCTGCACAGCATGGCGGCCGACCCTACTAGCATAATACTCATCAAAATTGACGAGTATTATCCTATAATGGCGGTGGATTGGCAGTATCGGTAGAGGGTCGGACGCCATGCTTTGATGCATAGAGTTACGGCCCTTGCTATTCTGAGTTCAAATCCCGCCGAGGTTAACTTTGCCTTTCATCCTTACGGGGTCGATAAAATAAAGTACCAGTAATGTACTGGGTAATTTCTGGCCTTGTGCCAATAGTAGAAACAATTATCCTATAATTCTATTTAGGGATTGTAGGTTCACCAGAGTTCACTCGATGTGTAGTTTCCAGTAGGTACAATGGTGTACTAAGCAGAGTCCTTTGTATATATATATATAAAACACACGAGAAAGAAGAATACTGCGTGGTTGCACATGGGTTACATATTATAAAATTAGTCCCTCGTCAGTAATTTGCCAACCATC
>OZ024758.1:22922404-22929904 GCA_964016885.1 Eledone cirrhosa
ATTTTCATTAAACCAAAGAATAAAGTTTACGAACTAACTAAACAATATACGTAGTTTATATCTCGGACTCTTAAGTGCTGAGAATATATAATATATATAAAGGGTGATGTGTTAATGTAAAGGATGATGTGTTAATGTAAAGGATGCTGTGTTAATATAAAGGGTGATGTGTTAATGTAAAGGATGATGTGTTAATGTAAAGGATGCTGTGTTAATGTAAAGGATAATGTGTTAATGTAAAGGATGATGTGTTAATGTAAAGGATGATGTGTTAATATAAAGGATACTGTGTTAATATAAAGGATGATGTGTTAATATAAAGGATGTTGTGTTAATATAAAGGATGTTGTGTTAATATAAAGGATGCTGTGTTAATATAAAGGGTGATGTGTTAATATAAAGGGTGATGTGTTAATATAAAGGATGCTGTGTTAATATAAAGGATGATGTGTTAATATAAAGGATGTTGTGTTAATATAAAGGATGCTGTGTTAATGTAAAGGATGTTGTGTTAATATAAAGGATGATGTGTTAATGTAAAGGATGCTGTGTTAATATAAAGGGTGATGTGTTAATGTAAAGGATAATGTGTTAATGTAAAGGATGATGTGTTAATATAAAGGATACTGTGTTAATATAAAGGATGATGTGTTAATGTAAGGATAATGTGTTAATGTAAAGGATCATGTGTTAATATAAAGGGTGATGTGTTAATGTAAAGGATGATGTGTTAATATGAAGGATGATGTGTTAATGTAAAGGATGCTGTGTTAATATGAAGGATGATGTGTTAATGTAAAGGATGCTGTGTTAATATGAAGGATGATGTGTTAATGTAAAGGATGATGTGTTAATCTAAAGGATGCTGTGCTCATGCGCAGAGTTACTATAAAGTAACTTATAAAATAGGGAGGGAAGACCCTTAAACGATGGGGGAAAAGTTGCCATCGGCTGCTATCTGGCAGCTATCTGAAAGATATGGGATTCATTTCCTTATAACAGCCTCTGGCAACTTTTTTTTCTCATCTTTGAAGGGTCTTCACCATAATTTATAAGCTATTCCCATATCTTCTATATGGGGTCCAATTCCTCATAGCAGCCTATGGCAAATTTCTTTTTTTACGTTTTCTAAGGGTCTTAACCCTATTTTATAAAAGATTTTATAACATCACTGCGCATGAGCAGTCGGAAACTACCGATTGCATACAAGAAAAGGAATTGGGGAACAAAAAGAAGCAAATTCTAAAACTGGGCCCATTGGCAGTATTGGTAGAGGGTCAGACGCCATGCTTTGACGTGTAGAGTTACGGCCCTTGACATTCTGAGTTCAAATCCCGCCGAGGTTAACTTTGCCTTTCATCCTTACGGGGTCGATAAAATAAAGTACCAGTAATACACTGGGTATGTGCCGGCCTTGTGCCTAACGTAGAAACAATTGTTACAGAACGAAGTTGAGTAAATCATCTGCAGAATATTATTGCAGTAATCCCAACCATTTCTTATGGAGCAAAACACATGGAACCTGACAAAAGACTTATCAGCAGACCTGCCAACCTATATTTATTTATAATTTAGGCAATAGGCCAGTAATTTTGTAGAAGGGTAAAGTTGATTAAATCAATCCCAGTACTTGACTGGTATATTATTTTATCGACTGCGAAAGGTTAACAGGCAAAGTTGACCATGGCGGGATTTGAACTCAGATTATAAAAGGCCGTAACACTATGCTGTAAAGCATGATGTACGACTCTCTACTGATTCTGCCAATCCACCACCCTAATATTGCCTAAAATAAAAATAAAACACACTCACTGTCTGGTTTGGTTTGGTTTGGTTTGGTTTTTCGCGAAAAGCAGATTAGGACGACATAACCCTCCACAAATATAACATTATATAACAGTAACAATTGTTTCTACGTTAGGCACAAGGCCAGCACATACCCAGTGCATTACTGGTACTTTATTTTAACGACCCCGTAAGGATGAAAGGCAAAGTTAACCTCGGCGGGATTTGAAATCAGAATGTCAAGCGCTGTAACTCTATACGTCAAAGCATGGCGTCTGGCCCTCTACCAATACTGCCAATCCACCACCCTTTACTGCCAATCTGAGGACATTTAACCCTTTAGCATTTACATTACTCTATATATACTATTGTATTTTTACAGAAAAGGCTTTACCTCACAATTATCTCACATAATATTGAATCTATGAGATTTTGATATTATTTATTTTAAGAAAAATACCTTACATCAGTATGAGTGGCCAGTTACGGCCAGTTTAATCAGAAAGAGGTGAGAGAATCCTGGCCGAATACGGCCGGTTTAAATGCTAAAGGGCTAAGAGTGACTGATGCGTGGATGTAATTTATTTTTGACCACAACCATTATCAGAAAAACACGTGATCCATACGCACAGATTTATCTTAAGTTCAGACAAGAACGACTGTAAATAGCCGGAACAAATACTACAAGGGCATTTTATCGGATGCTCTACCAATTCTGATAATTCACCGTACTCAAGATAATCTACTATATTGGTTTCTAATTTAGGCACAAGGACAACAATTTTGCGGCGAGGGGTAAGTCAATTAAATCGATACCAGTGGCATTACTGGGTCTAGTTTTATCAATCCCTTAAGGATGAAAAGCAAAGCTAACCTCGACGGAATTTGAACTCAGATCGTAAAGGGGAGTAGCCCTTTGCCACAAAGCATATTGTCTGATGCTCTACCAATTGTGCCAATCCACCATCCTAAATATAGTCTAGTATATTGGTTTCTTATATAGGCACAAGGCCAGCAATGTTTTTGTGTGTGTGTGGGGGGGGGGGTCGATTAAATCGACCCCAGTGCATTACTGGTAATTTATTTTATCGATCCCGTAAGGATGAAAGGCAAAGCTAACCTAGGCGGGATTTTAACTCAGAACGTAAAAGGTCATAACTCTACGCAGCGAAGCATTTGGTTCGACGCTCTACCGATTCTGCCAATCCGGGGTCGATAAATGATAAATGAAAATAGCAGTTAAGTACAGGGTCGCTGGCTTTGCTCTTCCCCCATATTGCTGGCCTTGTTCTAATGCGAACCTATCAATTCTCTCCTTCGGACGGGAAGATCTCCCACCCACTTTGAGGTGGATGAGAGATGACTTTTCTTATGAAAATGGGTATAGCTTTCATTATGTAAAATCCCGCCGAGGTTAACTTTGCCTTTCATCCTTACGGGGTCGATAAAATAAAGTACCAGTAATACACTGGATAATTGCTGGCCTTGTGCCTAACGTAGAAACAATTATGTAAAATCTTCTGCCTCATTTCTCCCCGTTCTGGGGCACTTTTTTTCATGGTACTCCTTGTTTGGGTTTTTAGAGGTTTGCAGGTTTGCTAATGTTAGAAAGAATTATTAGAACAATGAATGTTTGAAATAGAATCCATTCTCTACTCAAAGCTACTGCAGTAGAAAACTTAACAAATAACAAATACTCTACACATTTACAGTATATGATATGGTCCCGTAACTCCTGATAGAATGGCAGGGCTGCCGTATTGACATACGGTGTTTCTAAGGCATTTTAAAACCCTAGCGGAGCCCATCCCTCTCCAGGCTTGCATACAGCAGATTTTTTTCCAGGGAAGGATTAGAAAGTGAGAGAGAGAGAGAGAGAGAGAGAGAGAGGAAATGAGAAAGAGATATAGAGGAAGAATCAACCCAGTACTAGACTGATACTTTTTTTTTATCAACCTCGGAATTATGAAAGGCAATGTTGACTTCGGTGGGATTTGAACTCAAAAAGCAGAGAGCCAGAACGAATGCCATAAATATTCTATCCGACATTCCAACGACTCTGTCAATTTGCCGCCTATATACAGTATATACAGAACATTAGAATATCAGTTAAGTACAGGGTCGTTGGCTTTTCTCTTTCCCCAAATTGCTGGCCTTGTGCTAATGTTAGTCAGAATTATTAGAACAACGAGTGGTTGAAATAGTATTCATTCTCTGCTCAAAACTACTGCAGTGAAAAACTTAAATAAATAAACTCTACACATATTGGCAGAATCGGTAGAGCGTCAGACACCATGCTTTCTAGCATAGTTACGTCCCTTTACAGTCTGAGTTCAAATCCCGCCGAGGTTAACTTTGCCTTTCATCCTTACGGGGTCGATAAAATGAAGTACCAGTAATGTACTGGGTGATTGCTGGCCTTGTGCCTAAAGTAGAAACAATTATTAGACTGTCACAGACACGTGTACCACTCTAAATATATTATGTCTCGAACAGAGAGATGTTGAACTCGACCTCCAAAATATCTTGATTAGTCACAGACACGTGTACCACTCTAAATTATATTATGTCTCGAACAGAGAGATGTTGAACTCGACCTCCAAAATATCTTGAGTAGTCTCAGACAGTCACAGACACGTGTACCACTCTAAATATATTATATCTCGAACAGAGAGATGTTGAACTCGACCTCCAAAATATCTTGATCAGTCACAGACACGTGTACCACTCTAAATATATTATGTCTCGAACAGAGAGATGTTGAACTCGACCTCCAAAATATCTTGATCAGTCACAGACACGTGTACCACTCTAAATATATTATATCTCGAACAGAGAGATGTTGAACTCGACCTCCAAAATATCTTGATCAGTCACAGACACGTGTACCACTCTAAATATATTATGTCTCGAACAGAGAGATGTTGAACTCGACCTCCAAAATATCTTGAGTAGTCTCAGACAGCCACAGACACGTGTACCACTCTAAATTATATTATATCTCTGCCATGTGCACCAGACATGACAAACATGCGGCCCATAGGTTGCATGCGGCCCTTTACAAGCACACCTGCGGCCCTTTACAAGCACACCTGCGGCCCTTTACAAGCACACCTGCGGCCCTTTACAAGCACACCTGCGGCCCTTTACAAGCACACCTGCGGCCCGCACAATGTTTTTACAGCGCCAGCATGTTTTATCTTCGTAATATAAAATGAAATAAAAATTAGTTGTAATGTGCGCAGTTAGGTGTCGTGTGTGGCCCTCAGACAACACATATGTGACCCATGTGACCCTCTGAAGACCCTCAGTTCGACATGCCTGTTATACAGTATATATATATATATATATATATATATAGGAACGAGTAGGACCCCGACGGCTGAGCTCAAGCCGTTTCGACGGCTAATTCTGGACTAATTTAGTCCAGAATTAGCCGTCGGGGTCCTACTCGTTCCTATTACCCACTCTACTACCCTAAGTATTGAGTACTTTGGTGCGTTATGGTCCACCTGGTTCCTTACCACATTTCCTTCGTTATATATATATATATATATATATTGTATTGTATTGTATTGTATATATATATACAATACAATACAATTGCACCGGTCGCTGTTGAGACCTCAGGCGTACTTGGACCCCGTACTGCTGAGCTCCTCTGCAAGATCGGAACGTCAGCAGCCCGTCTAAGGAAGGAGTCCCGCGAGGTGGGATGGCTGTTGCAGCGGGTGTCGCTGGCCATTGTCCGCGGAAGGCAGCCCCGATACCACCACGTCCTAGTCGCAGAGCCCCCCCCCCCCCCCCCCCCCCCCTTCCCTCTCATCATTCTTCTGTGACACTAGAGCCCTTGCCTTTCTCTTCCTTTTCCGTTTTTTATATTTTCTTATTTTACATTCCATTCTTTGTTCTCAACCTATTTTTTTCTAGTTAGCGTATTTCCCGGCGCCGGAGACGCTTCGTCCTTGAGGACGCACCCTAATTTTGACAACCAAACATTTGAAGAAAAAAATAATTGTGTCTATTTTTGGCACAATGCCAGCAATTATCCAGTGCATTACTGGTACTTTATTTTATCGACCCCGTAAGGAATATATTTGAAGAAAAACTAATAAACAACCTTCGGCCTCCAGGACACATGGTAGATTTTTGAGACTTATTTTAGGAAAAAGGTAGCGTCTTCGACGCCGGGAAATACGGTAAGTATAGGGCCAATCGCTTTTCTCTTCTCCCAAATTGCTGGCCTTGTGCTAATGTTAGTAAGAATTATTAGAACAATGAGTGGTTGAAACGGTATTCATTCTCTACCTAAGTTTTCTACTGCAATAGAAAACTTAACAAATAACAAACAAACTCTACACATATTATACAATATATATATATATATATAGAGAGAGAGAGAGAGATTACAATAATCAAAGTTCAGTTTAAGTCATTTATTTGCTTACAATTGTTTCCTCCAAACCGAGGTTTGGATTCTTCGGAGCAACTATTTACTGATCTATAACATACTTGACCTCCTTTTCAACCTAAGAGACATATAAAACATATGCGCATATTGATCAACAGTGGGGTGACATTCATCAAATGATATAGCATGGCAATTTACATATACAGGTTACAGGATAAAAATAAAAATAAAAACAAAAATGAAAATAAAGATAAACATGAAGCGTTGGCAGTCTATGAAGATAAAGCAAGAGGAAAGTTTAGAGTAGTCTGTGTATGAAACAATCTCACGTGTAGCATGCACGCGTGTCTTATTTATACATGATTAGAGTGCGTCAGAATGATATTTGCAGGGTCAGGCAGTTGAAGCAGGCAATCGATCTTATTATGTGGGCTGAATTATTAAGTCATTTATTCGCATATATATATATATATATAAATCAGGAAAGAAGGTTGACATGGTTTGCTATACAAAAAAGGTTTTTAATCTCATAGCTGACAATTGTTTCTCTGAACTGGTAGGTCTAGAGATGGCTATTCGCTTATTTTCACGTTACTCCATAACTGGACTATACCTAAGTGGACTGCATTTAACTATTATTTGTTACCCGTATATATATATATATATATATATATATATATATATATATATATATATATATATATATAAATATATATATATATATAGTAGAATAATCGAGAATCGGAATATCAGCCCACGAAATCACGATAAACAATATCCGACATGTGTGGCAGAGGGCTCAATAATTTGGATAAATCAGAGCTATAACTATCGTTAAAATACTAACACATAGAGATCATGCCTAAAATCACCCGTGCAGCCGAAAAAGAACGACCAGGAAGATTCGGGTCACTCAAATAAAATATCA
The DNA here is from genome assembly GCA_964016885.1 of Eledone cirrhosa. Taxonomy (NCBI): domain Eukaryota; kingdom Metazoa; phylum Mollusca; class Cephalopoda; order Octopoda; family Eledonidae; genus Eledone; species Eledone cirrhosa. Next base: position 22,929,529 of record OZ024758.1, read on the forward strand.
ATAAATTAATAAATTAAATGAATGTAAAAAAAAAAAAATATATATATATATATTAATTCAAATATTAACCAAAATAGATATTCTTGTGATCAATTAAATTTTATTATACATATTTCAGAGGTACTGAATTAAGTTCAACAGTACGTCCTCATCAGATAAAATAAAATGATACATGACAAACCCTGACATGGTAGATGGTTAAGATTTAATCAAGGTAGTGATTAACTTATGAGAAAACTCAATATTTATACCCTAATATTGAGAACATGAGAAAACGTAATAGAATCAATAGACAGAGTGTGAGTAATATATTTTAAGAAATACATTGCCTTAATGCAACAGTTATAGAATTTTTAATATTTAAAATACTACTATC
>OZ024758.1:22932404-22944904 GCA_964016885.1 Eledone cirrhosa
CACACACACACACACACACACACACACACACACACACATATATATATATATATATATATTTATTAAAATAACAGATTAAAGTTTTGGATTTTAGTCTTCAATTTTATTATTATTACTAATATATATATATATATATATTAATAATTGTTTCTACTTTAGGCACAAGGCCAGCAATTACCCAGTTCATTACTGGTACTTTATTTTATCGACCCCGTAAGGATGAAAGGCAAAGTCAACCTCGGCGGGATTTGAACTCAGATCGTAAAGGGACGTAACTATGCTGGAAAGCATGGTGTCCGACCCCCTACCGATACTGCCAATCCACCACCCTTAATAGATATATATTAATAATAACATTCGATTCGTTTGCAATTTTGCAAACAAGCCTCAATTTTATAGCCATGTCAGTAGAATGAACACTTCATTCTTGCTCTTGTGTTGGCATGCGAACAGAACTGCAGACATTAATGTTTCTGGGTATCACCCTTCATCAGTACAGCTCACTGCTCACCTGCCAAACTGTCAGAGCTAGTGAAAATATATGCTATTTTCAAAAATATACAGTGACTGTATATTTAGCAGACTGGCTGATCAGTGAGATCTGCATATTAGCAGTTCCATTGATCAGCCAGATTTGCATATCAGTAGACTGGCCAGTCAGTTTCCTGTATACGAGCGATAAATGGCCGGCTTTGCCAAATTCAAATAAAAAAGAAAAATTTCACTCTACATGGCTGAATACAATAAATGTAATCTGAGTTTTTCAAATATGTATATATATATGTATATATATATATATCCGCCTCTCTCTCTCTCTCTCTCTCTCTCTCTCTCTCTCTCTCTCTCTCTCTCTCTCTCTCTCTCTCTCTCTTTTCTCAGCTCAGCCGTCGGGATCCTGAATCTTTTCATATTACCCATTTTACTACCCCATATATATATCTATTATATATATATGTTTACCTTACCACACCTCTTTGTATATATATATATATATATATATGTATATATATATGTGGTAAGATAAACACATATATATATAATATATATATATATGTGTTTATTTATTAAAATAACAGATTAAAGTTTTAGCAAAGAATCGCCGCATTCACCCCGAAGATCCCGTTAAGGGTGAAAGCAGCGATTCTTTGCTTAAACTTTAATCTGTTATTTTAATAAATATTTGATCTATTGTTCTTATATATTTGATATATATTTATCCTTATCGAGCCCTCTTTGGATTTTAGTCTTCACATTTATTATTATTACTATATTAGGGCGGTGAATTGGCAGTATCGGTAGAGGGTTGGACGCCATGTTTTCTAGCATAGTTACGTCCCTTTTCGGTCTGAGTTCAAATCCCGCCGAGGTTAACTTTGCCTTTCATCCTTACGGGGTCGATAAAATAAAGTACCAGTAATGCACTGGGTAATTGCTGGCCTTGTGCCTAAAGTAGAAACAATTATTACTATATATATATATATATATATATATATTTCTAAAATGCAGTGGGAATACGAAGAAAGCAAGAACGGGGAGGGGGGGGGGGGAGTTTTCCTCATCAGTTGTCTACTGGAGGTCTCGGATATTTCTACGCTTTAAAGACAAGATATCTATCGCCCCAGGGCGTTCAATAACTGGGTAAGTTATTGGGAAAACGGAAGAAGGAGCAAAGGGAAAGAAAAGAGAAAACAGTAACAAAGCAGCGAAAAACCAACAACAAACCGAGCAATGTGCGAACAACTCTAGGTAGGAAATCCAAGACCACTCGATAAGAGAACTTAAATTCAAGACTGAGTGGTCGAGTGGAAGGAGAGAGCCACAGGTCCGATCGCCGCAGGTGTAAGTGAGAAGAGAACTGCTAAACGGGCAGGCGAGGGGGTTGAAAGTGAGAGGGAGAAAGGGAGAGGAAGAAAGAGGGGTGAGAGTAGATAGGGAGAAAAGGAGGGGAAGAAAGAGGGGTGAGAGTAGAAAGTAGCGAAATAGGTAGGTAGAAGGGGAGAGAAGAATGGTCACAGCGAAAAACATGATGAAATATATGGATAATAGAAATGGCTGTGTAGTTGCTATTTAAGCTTTCTGAATGGCTCCCCTAAGTCACCTAAGTGAAATCTTTCTGATTTTTTTATCCCAACTTTTCAGTCGTAACCTATCTTTCTATCATTTTTGCGATCGAGGAAAACAACGTGTGCGAATTCTGAAGAAACAAATGAAAACAACTTGAGTTACCACATTTCTTTTTAATGTGGGCACGAATGTAAATTAGCGTTTGCGGCCCGCCTGATGATGACCCATATCTCATGCGGCCCTCTTCTCAAAAAAGGTTTCCCATGCTTGCTTTAAAGTTTAAACTGATTCATCAAAAACGTCTTTTGAAATGTTCCAAAAGAGAATCGAACGGCCAAGCATTTGTCGTTAAACATTTCTTTTTTGGATTGTAAAATGGTTGTTCTGCAGTGGTGAAGTGAATGGTGTAGTGTTAATACATCTATTATATAAACTACAGGTTTAAATCCATTCAAATTATATTTCAACAGGTTGAATAGGACACCAACAATGTTTATTGAATATCTATATAAATAAAAGTTGAATCGCGTCCGTCCGTATGTCAGTCCTGCTCGTGAGATGAATGAGATAAAAAGAAAGAAGTGGGACACTGAAAATTGTGCGGCGAAAAAAAAAAGATCAAACAGCGTTTCAAAGATCTGTGTGAGAATGTGTGTGTGTGTGTGTGTGTGTGTGTGTGTGTGTGTGTGTGTGTGTGTGTGTGTGTGTGTGTGTGTGTGTGTGTGTGTGTGTGTGTGTGTGTGTGTGTGTGTGTGGGTGTGTGTGGGTGTGTGTGTGTGTGTGTGTGTGTGTGTTTATATAATACTAGATATATACAGTTCATTCTCTAACGGAGAATAAACTGTATATATCTAGTATTAGTTATGTAATAACTAATAAGCTCTGTAACTAATAAGCTCTGTAACCTACATAGAGCACTCTTTTTTCCAGGACCTTTCCGACGGAATCACTTCATTTACACATATATCTAGTATTATATAAAGCAAAGCAAGAGAAAAAAAAAAAGATATATTACGTCTGAGTAAAATTGTTTTGATTTGCTTCAATTTTCATTTTTTAAAAATATTCTTTTATCTTTCGGCAATGTGAAGGGTATTTTTTTTTTAAATCTCATGCAATTGAGGTTTGTTGTTTAGTGCCAAGTTATTCTTGATCCAGCAGACCCATGATCAAAGGCACTCCAGCCATGACTATCTCGTCCTTTTAGGAATATCTAAGACTACGTAATTTAACATCATTTTCTTTTCTAAGAGAGTAAATAATCTCTTTTCTTTCTTTTTTTGTAGGAGATTTGATTGTTATTTCATGTAGATGGTGCAACCACGTTGAGGCGTTTTTGTTGCTTCAGCTGCTTGTCACAAGAGAAGACATCTTTCACCCACCCCAAAGTGGGTGGCAGATTTCCCCGTCGGACGGGGAGAGTTGATAGTTCTGTATTTTACTCAGTAAAGTTAAGCCTACCAAACATCTTAGGGTTCATAAAAAGGTTGGGGAGAAATGAAGCAAAATGGGGGAGATTTTCCATAATGAAAGCTATACAAATTTTCACAAGAGAAGACATCTTTCAACCACCCCAAAGTGGGTGGGAGATCTCCCTGTCGGACAGGGAGAGTTGACAGGTCTGTGATTTTTACCGTTTTACCTGGAGGTCATATCATCATTTCATTTTACGTCCGCTTTTCCCTGCTTGCAAGGGTGGGACGGGAACTGATTCTGGCTTGATTTCTACAGCTGGATGCCCTTCCTAACACCAACCTCATTTACAGTGAGTGCTGGGTGCTTTTTTGCCGTGGCACCTCCACGGCCACTTTGCAGTGGAATGATATGGACCCCAGTCCCTATCATCTCATTTCTACAGCTGAGTAAACTGGAGCAATGTGAAATAAAGTGTCTTGCTCAAGGAAACAACACATCACCTGGTCTGAGAATTGAACTCACAACCTTTTTGATTGCAAGGCCAATGCTCTAACCACTAAGCCATGTGTCATAGAGGATAATTCAAAAGGAAATTCAAAATTGTTACAGCATAGTGGCGGTGGAAAGAGTTGATTTCAAACACTTGTATTTAGCTATTTGTATTTGTGAATTAACCTTCTGCCTTCAAATCTCACTGAAGTCAACTTTGTCTTTCAACCTTCCGGGGGGGGGGGGGTCGATAAAATAAAGAACCAGTCCAGTACTGGATTCGATATAATCGACTTTTCCCCTCCCCCTCCCACCAAATTGCTGGCCTTCTGCCAAAATTAGAAATTATTTTAGCAGCCAACAATAGTTCATATTAATAATAACGCATAGTAGAAATCGAACTCAAATGAAAAAAAAAAAACAAAAAAAAAAACAAACCTTTTTTTCTGAACTGAAATAACTACTGCACATTTGATTTATATTATTAGTTTCAGGAAGTAGTTTATACACATTTATAGGCTGTTTTTCGATCCTATCATTTACAGCAGAGGATTATTGTCGCGTTTTTATTGGTCGATATTAGCCTTACGTCATTCAAAATATGATTTGGTCTAATTTGAAAAAAAGGAAGAAAGAACGAAAAACATGTTTACTAAATTGATATATTTCTCCGTTTTCAGCATTGCGGAGCATTTTTTTTCATGGTTCATAGTTAATATTTCATTTTCTAAGTTTTGGTATTTACGTTTCAGTGTTGTTTACCTCTAAGTCAGCCTTGATCGGCCAGGTTTACAGTCGAGAGCTTCCTGTCGTAGACATCCGGCCTTTTTTTATTATTTTTTTTTTTTTTATTCATTCGTAGTTTATTCGGGACCTCATGAATCAATATGCTCCCTTTAAAAAAAAAAACGGTATTTTGCGAGCTAGGTGGCGAATTGACAGAGTCGTTAGAACGTCGGATAGAATGCTTTGTAGTATTCGTTCCGGCTCTCTACTCTCTGAGTTCAAATCATGGCGACGCCACCTTTGCCTTTCATCCGTTCGAGGTCGATAAAAAAGTACCAGTCTAGTACTGGGGTCGATTCTTCCTCTATATCTCTCTCTCATTTTCCTCGCTCTCATTTTCTATCTTTCTCTGGAAGAAATCTGCCTGGAAAGGGATGGGCTCCGTCAGGCTTAAAATGCCCCTAAAACGCCGTATATCAATACTACGCCCCTACGACTCTATCAGGAGGTACGGGACCATACATACATACATACATACAGTGTATTCGGGACCACATTAGACAATATGCTCCCTTTTTAAAAGTCGGTACTTTGCGGGCTGGGTGAAAAATTTAACTTCTACTTCTCAGACCTGAAAACCTTTAAAAACCCAAACGGGGAGTACCATGGAAAAAAGTGCCCCAAAACGGGGAGAAATGAGACAAAATGAGCTATACCCCTTTTCACAAGAGAAGACATCTCTCACCTACCCTAAAGTGGGTGGGAAATCTCCCGGTCGGACGGGCAGAATTGACAGGTCTGTTTCTACTTCTATTTCTAGCAATTTGAACAATTCCTCAGAGGCTTCTTTCATTGTTACACTTCCTGTTTAAAAGGTTAGTTTTGTAGCAAAGATAAGATCCTGGTAAGTAAAATTAGAATGAATCAGTTCTGACGCCTCGTGAAATTGTATCATTTACGTCACAAATATTCTTGGCAAGGGTTAGAAATTAAGAATTTTCCATCTTCTTAATGTGTAGTCAAACGCACCATTGTAATAAATTACATTAAGACAGCTTAGTCTATTTGTAATGAATCTCTCAATTGAAATTATTCAATGGTAAGAGCGATGAAGGAGTAAGTAAATTCATGGCTTCCTTTACTCACTGTAGCTATTTTTCTACGAGAAAAGCATCAACTGTTGCTTGAGTTATTAAGACGTCTCACAGCTGCAATTTACGATTTCATGATCTCACCCACCGGGGATGGTTTGAAGCAATATGGCTGAATGGTTAAGTTGTTCATTTCACTCTCATTCGGCCCCGAGTTCTATCCCGTTACATGGCATTTCGAACAAATATAATTTACCATTTGCCTTGGATCTGCCCCCACCCCAAGCCATTTGAGTGAAATTGTGAGGACGGAAACTTTTTCGTCGGATGGACTGTTACTGTGATTCAAAGAGCCATCTTTGTCACGCAATCTGACACTGAATCTCCCTGTGGGTTATGTTATGTTATAAATCACGCCTGTCTCTGTTCCTGTTACCACAATCATTTCACTCTTCCTATACATCTGGCTATATATATATATAAAGCCGTGGAGGCACGTGGCCTAGTGGTAAGGGTGTTGGACTTACGATTGTATATATATATAAGTTTATCCCGGGTTCAGTCGAGGGTAACAACAGTAAGTAAGGTACTCAATACAAAGCAGAGTATATATATATATATAGTACGTTATTCCGGGTTGAATCGGAGGTAACCACAGTAAGTAAGGTACTCAATACATTGCAGAGTATAAAAGTTTTAATATAGATGAGATTCTACAGGACTAGAACTGTTTCATTCTTTAGAAATCATCAGGAATCAGATTCCTGATGATTCCTGATGATTTCTAAAGAATGAAACAGTTCTAGTCCTGTACAATCTCATCTATATATATATATATATATATATATATATATATATATATATATATATATCTTACATTTTGTCCTTGAAACACACTGTAAATCAAATCGGTGTTTATATACAAATCTGCCCTCTTTAGGACAAAGAAAACTTATTATAAAGACTTACGTTTGTAAAGCTTGTTTCTCAGAATATTTGAATGTATTTCCATGAATAAGCTTTGGATTAAATTCATTGGCCCAGATCTCTTTCAGAAACTGAAATAGAAACATTATTGTCATGGTGGATAAAATAAAGTACCAGTAATGCACTGAGTAATTGCTGGCCTTGTGCCAATAGTAGAAACAATTATTGTCATGGTGGATTGATAGCATCGGTAGAGGTTAACTTTGCCTTTCATCTTTACATGGTCGATAAAATAAAGTACCAGTAATACACTGGAATAATTGCTGGCCTTGTGCCAAAAGTAGAAACAATTATTGTCTCTTGTACACGTATTCTTCAACCTAAAAGACGCTGAAATAAAGACATTTGTTTGTTTGTTTGTTTATTTATTTACTTCAGTGTGAATAAGAAACAGCAGAGAGGTGGATATATATATATATATATATATATATATATATATATATATATATATATATATATATGTGTGTGTGTGTGTGTGTGTGTGTGTGTGTGTGTGTGTGTGTGTGTGTGTGTGTGTGTGTTTCTTTATTAGCCACAGGGGCACAAAAGAAGGGGACAAATACAAAGGAGGAAGTTTACATACAATAAAAACGTGTAAAATATTATCACAAATGCAATTTAAAAATTAGTCGATTTTCCCCAATAGGGGGAGACATTACATATGGGTAACACATACCCCCGAAAAAATGTGCAACCCTCATCTCCAGGAGTACGAAGAGTTTGATAGATAGATAGATAGATAGATAGATAGATAGATAGATAGATAGATAGGTAGATATAGATGGATAGATAGATAGATAGATATATTTCTTTATTAGCCACAGGGGCACAAAAGAAGGGGACAAATACAAAGGGGGAAGTTTACATACAATAAAAACGTGTAAAATGTTATCACAGATGGAATTTAAAAGTTAGTCGATTTTCCCCAATAGAGGGAGACAGTTTATATGGGTAACACATACCCCCGAAAAAAAATGTGCAACCCTCATCTCCAGGAGTACGAAGAGCTTGTACTCCTTTCCTCTCCTCCTCCTTTTCCTCAACCTACAGGCTGATATAGAGAGAAGGCCCATTCACTCGGGCCATTCTCGCCACTTTCACCCACCTTTTATAAAACTTGCTGGGGTACAGCACCTCTCTCTCCATCCTGATTCTTCTTCCAAAGTGGTATTTGAAAAAAAGAATCAGTTGTTGGCCGGAGAGAAAGGTGTCTGACCTCAGCCCTTTCAACCTTGTCCACCATACAACCTCTTTCGCCATAGCTATCACACAAAGGAAAACCGCCTCTCCTTCGTTTTTGAAGGAGGGTGGCGGTTTGATCATGACAATGGACTCGGTGGTCAACTGGATTGGTCCCACCCGCGACAATAGTCGTTCTACATAGCCCCACAGGTCAGTGACGCCCGGGCAGTGTATGAATGCGTGCGCGACGGTTTCTTCGTCTCGCACGCACCTCGGACAGATCTTTTTTGCAGGGTCCCTGTCCGGGTGCCCATGTCTGTAGAGCTTGTCTCGAACTGGTAGAGCTCCTCTAGATAGATAGATAGATAGATAGATAGATAGATAGATAGATAGATAGATAGATAGATAGGTAGATATAGATGGATAGATATATTTCTTTATTTGCCACAAGGGCGCACAAGAAAAGGGGACAATACAAAGACATGCCGGGGATTTTACATACAGTCGTGTAAAAAATATAAAAACAAACAATTACAACAATCGAAATCCCCAATAGGGAGGAAGCGCCACAAATGGGTTGTTTAATACCCCGTCGATAGAACAACCCTCAACTTCAGGAGCATGTTGCGCAAGTGCTCCTTTCTTTCTTTTGCTCTCTTCCTCAACCTACAGGCTTATAAACAGAGAAGGCCCATCACTCGGGCCATTTTTGCCACATTCACCCACCTTTCAGTAAATTTACTGTGGTACAGTGCCTCTCTCTCCACTCTGATTCTCCTTCTAAAGTGATACTTAAAGAAGGGAATCAATTGTTGTCCGGAGAGAAAGGCATCTGTCCTCAGTCCTCTCAACTGCTAATATTACTACTTTCTATATATTACTAAAACTCTGCGATTGCTTGCTTGCTTGCTTGTCTGTAACGTAATACAGCCAAAAGGGCACATAATCGGAAAATACTTTGAAGGGAAGTCGACTCTGAAATGGGGATACGAAATGGAATAAAACAAGTTTCGCGTAAATCGGAACACGGGTTCCCGAGATATGGGTTTTTCCGGGTACCTTCATAAATAGAGAGAGAGCGAGAGAGAGAGAGAGAGAGAGAGAGAGTAAAAGAGAGACGTAGAGAGAGGGGGAGGAGAATGAGAAGGTGAATGGAAGAGAGAGAGAGAGAGAGAGAGCTGGTAGTGTTGTTGTGTATATATATATATGTGAGTGTGTATATATATATATGTGTGTGTGTGTCTATGACCAGTGTATATAGATCACAGACGCCCACATATATATACACACACACATACATGTATATATATATATGTATACACACATACACACATTTATATATATACATACACACACGTATATATATGGGCCTTCCAGTTTCATTTCACATTATATACTTGTCTGTGTATATTTTAATTATTTAAAAATTACTTTTAAGTGAACATGATTTTTAAAAAATATTTCGAAGGGAACGTGACCCAACGGGTCACGGGTCGTCTAGTGTATAATAATAATTGTTTCTACTTTTGGCACAAGGCCAGCAATTACCCCAGTGCATTAGTGGTACTTTATTTTATCGATCACGTAAGGATGAAAAGCAAAGTTAACTTCGGCAGGATTTGAACTCAGATCATAAAGGGCCGTAACTCTATGCTGCAAAGCATGGCGTCCGACTCCCTAGCGATACTGCCAATCTTGGTTTCTGATTTAGGCACAAGGCCAGCAATTGTGGGGGAGGGGGAAAATCAATTAAATCGAGAGAGTACGTCAGCCTTTCTTGAGCTTTCTTCTAGTCTATGTTCTCCCCCTCTCTCTCTCTCTCTCTCATACACACACGCTCTCTCTCACTCTCTCACACACTCACCCTCCCCTCTATCTCTCTCTCAATTATCTATAACATTCAATATAACGAGTCTTTTTTTTTTCTTTAATTCTTTCTTTATACTTGTACATGTCAGTAGCTAACCCTTCGTTCATGAAATATTACAAAAGTCCTTTTATAGAACTGTGTACTTCACAGATCTAGCGATGCTGTGTGTAGTTGTTGTGCACATGCGCACATGTCCAGGGAAAGAAGTTGCATGCTAGTTCCGGCCATGTTGTTCGATAGTAAGGTAATGTTTACTTTTGACTCAGCCTGTGCTGTGCTTTAAAACCGTGTACCGTATTGTTAATGTGATAAACTGTAGATTATTATCTTGCTTCCAAGTTATTCTATTTAATTCATAGTTTTTTTCGGTTGGTTTATTGTATAGAAAAGTTAAATAATTCAAGCATGACCTACTTGCATCCCCAACAAATAAGTTCTGTGACAGTAAATGAACTTCAACAGCTTAAGTCTTCACCGTTGTTTCTCCATGAGAAAGTTACAGTTAAGAAAAGAGGCCGTTCAACACCTGATATTCAAATATAACCAGGAATAAGCAACAAGAGGTATATTCGTAGCTTTAATTCTGAATGGTACTAACGAATTTTGAATCGAGCTTTTTCACCAGATTATGCCTCACGTTGAAGAAATTTACAACCAAATGCAATCTCGAGAAATTAGTGTTTAAAGTCAATGAATATATAACAAATTTCAAAACTGCTATTTTTAGAAATAAGAAACTCGAAGTACTGTGTGAACCCTTCAAAGACATTCATGGCAGAAGCAAAGGAAGTGTTTGGCTACATATGTGTTGATATAATGGACAGATATTATTCCACTAAACACTTAGAAGCTGTTAAATTATTCGACAAGAAAAGCTTCACTAGTTTTAAGAATGAACTGCTTACAGAAGAGATAATACAGAACACTGAAGCATATCCCATGATTGACAAAGAAAAGCTTGAAACTATTGTTGATCCGATATGCATGAATATTGCAAATTAATTGAGCTGCTGAAATTTATCTCGGAAAATAATCTAGATTGTACTCTTAGTGAAATTACGAAACTGATAAAAATCTTCTTGACAATTGCCATGACTACATCAGAGCCAGAACACTGCTTTTCAACACTGAAAAGAAAAAAACATTGTTTTCTGAAGGAGCGCTATGAATCCTGAAAGACTAAAAACGCTTGCAGTGCTTTCAATTGAGAAAAATTTCCTCAACATTGATCCAGGAATCAAGGAGACAATTATTAACCTTTTCGCTCAAGGTAAACAAGAAGAATGGGTTACATTTTTACATGAATGGATCAAGCTTCAATGGATCAATTAATTAGTAAGTAAAAAATTATATTTTCGTTTCGGATTTTATCAAGTTTATGTATAAATTTTCATTTTATATGTTTGTTTCGTTTTACACAATATTAAAACAATGGCTGAACATTTCTGAAGCCCCCCCCCCCCCCCACACACACTACACCACATTAATATTAGCCACCAAGCCGCCAGCGATTCCTATTCTACCTTCATATCATGAATTTAAAAGAAAACAAGTCAAGATTATATTGAGTGTGTAGAAGTGTATATCCATATATGGGCATTGTTGATAAATGAAGCAAAATATAAATTGATAAATAAAATGAAGGTCACTATTACTGATATGTGTGTGTATGCACACACACGCGCACGCGCGCACGCACGCACGCACGCACGCACGCACGCACGCACGCACGCACGCACACACACACACACACACACACACACACACACACACACACACACACACACACACACACACATAATATTATTCAAAATATTAACAAATGAAGATATTCACATAATCAAAATATATGCTTTATTATATATATTTCGAAGCTACTGTGTTGTTTTTTTCAGTACGTCCTCGTCAGATAAAATATATAATTTAACATACCTCTACAGTCTTGATATTTCAATTCCTGTATTGGTAATACAGGAATTGAAATATCAAGACTGTAGAGGTATGTCCTATATCAATTCATGTATTTTATCTGACGAGGACGTACTGAAAAAACAACACAGTACCTTCGAAATATATATAATAAAGCATATATTTTGATTATGTGAATATCTTCATTTGTTAATATTTTGAATAATATTAAAAACTCCCGGATAACTCTCTGTTGAGTGCTTTTAATCTATTGTAAAACTGTATTCATTGAGTAATCAATGAACCATATTAATCTTTGGTTATATATATATATATGTATGTATATATGTATATATATATATATATATAAATGTATATATATGTATATATATGTATATATATGTATATATATGTATATATATGTATATGTAGAGTTTATATTTAATTTGTTGGGATACAACAAGCAAAATATTTTTATAACTGATATAAAGCACTCAACAAATATTGTATATTTACTCCAATAATATTAATAAATGGAAACTATATTTATAAAACCATATTTATTTCATTATACATATTTCAAGGGCCACCAAGGTAAACTATGGTGCGCTTTCATCAGATAAAATATAATATAGGTTAGTTTTATAAATAAATATTGACATACCCTTAAAAAATGCAACCATTCTGGTTGGAATCTCCTGGAGATTTTTTAAGGGTATGTCAATATTTATTTATAAAACTAACCTATATTATATTTTATCTGATGA
>OZ024758.1:22949904-22959904 GCA_964016885.1 Eledone cirrhosa
GAGTTGACAGGTCTGTATTTTACTCAGCAAAGTTAACCCTACTAAACATCTTTGAGTTCAATAAAAAAGGTTGCGGAGAAATGAGGCAAAATGGGGAGATTTTACATAATGAAAACAATACCCATTATCACAAGAGAAGACATCTCTGCCCTCCCCTCCCCACCCAAGTGGGTGAGAGATCTCCCCGTCGGACGGGGATAGTTGACAGGGCAGGTCCGTATTATAGTTGACAAGGCCTGCAATTTGGGGGAAGACGAAAGCCAACGACCTTGTACTTAACTGCTATTTTCATTCATCCTTTATCGACCCCAGAAGTGCGGTAGATTGACAGAACCCGTAGAGCGTCGGACCAAATGCTTCGTGACATAGAGTGATGGCCCTTTACGTCCTGAGGTCAAATCCTACGTGGTTAGCTTTGCCTTTCATCCTTATAGAGTCGATAAAGTAAAGTACTAGTAAAGCACTACGGCTGATTTAATCGACCCCCCCCCCCTCACACACACACAGCCCCCAAAAAAACTTGTTGACCTTGTACTTAAATTAGAAACTCTTATCTACATCAATGACATCATATTGGTTTTAACCAATAATCGATCAGAAGGAAACAACAGTTAAAGATGTCTATAATTGCCTTACAACATTTTAAAATGTTATGTTATCATTTCCTTTTCACTGTTTACCACCAAAGACTAAATAATCTTTATATATATATATATATATATATATATATATATATATATATATATATATATATACGTGTGTGTGTGTGTAGGTATATATATATATGTGTGTGTGTGTGTATGTATATATATATATATATATGTGTGTGCGTGTGTGTATGTATATATATATATATATGTGTGTGTGTGTGTGTGTGTGTATATATATATATATCTGTGTGTGTGTGTATGTATATACGTATATATATATATATATATATATATATGTGTGTGTGTGTGTGTATATATATATATGTGTGTGTGTGTGTATATGTATATATCATGTCAGGTCACCGGTTGATGCTACTGGTAACATGTATCGCAGTACAACCTGTCTCATGGTCGGGTCGTTGGCGACTAAACTGGCAACCCCACCAAGGTTTCTTGGTGAGGAGGGTGACTTTGGACATCCTGCAGGACTAAAAACAAAACCTGTCAAAGGGCAAAGGAGCTTTTAAGAGTCAATAGCCATCCAAAATCACCGGGAGAGATGACCCCTTAGCCTTTGTCAAGGCAGAATTCTAGGAGAAGGAAAACTCTGATATAACACCTGCAACCCTGATGGTATCCAATGATGTTGACTTGTTCTTCTTTTTGGTAAATATCATCTTGGTTAAGAGAGTTGGACTGGTTTTGTGCAGTGCCTTTGCTCACTATAAAAGCTTCACAGCACAGGCATTGCTTTGTATCTGGAGATCTCTCTGCACTTATCATCACATGGTACCATGGGCCCAGCACTGTGTGTCAATAATTGTCACAAGTGTAGTGTTTGTACCAGAGTTTTCAAGTTGCTGGCTGGACTAAAAAGTCACACTCGTTCAGCGCATCGGTAGGGGTTCTCCTACATGGATATAAAGTAGTGGCCGTACTCGAAAACGAGTTGGCAGCCACCATATGTATATATACATATATATGTGTGTGTGTGTATATATATACGTATATATATATATATATATATATGTGTGTGTGTGTATATATATACGTATATATATATATATATATATATATATATATGTGTGTGTGTGTGTATGTATATATATATATATATATATGTGTGTGTGTGTGTGTGTGTAATCTTTTCTGGTTTAGGCACAAGGCCAACAATTTTGAGGGAAGGGAAAATCGATTAGATCGACCCCAGTACATTACTGGTACTTTATTTTATCGACCCCCGTAAGGATGAAAGGCAAAGCTAACATCGGTGGGATTTGAACTCAGAACGTAAAGGGCTGTAACTCTATGCAGTGGAGCATGGTGTCCGACGTCCTACCGATGCTGCCTGTAGGACTAATACACTTTGTACGTATATATGAATGTATTGATGTATGGATGGATGGAGGGATGTATGTATGTGAATAAGATTTAGGATTAATGGCTTTGCTTGTGGGTAAGAAGGGAAGAGGTATGCCTAGGAGTCTCCGTCAACTTACTAGTCCTCTCTGGAGCGAAGCCCATTTGCTACCAGGAGAGTAGACCGTATATAAAACAGATGAAACGCTAAACAGTGGCTAATTTCAAGTAAAAAAAAAAAAACAACAACAAAAAAACTGAGAAGGTTTGAGGTTTGGAGTTGATGTTGTACAGTATGAGGACATGTGACATATCACTATGGTTAGATAGTTGTTAAGCGGTCATATATAGATATAGTGACAATAATATTGGTTGAGTAAACACGAAGATTAGAGCTCACAACAATGTCGAGAGTGTTTGTAGCGTCAGTGTGTCCGCAGACGATATTAACTGGTGCAAACTGTTCAGTATTGCAGACGATTTAACTCGACACCAATAACAACCGCGCGGGAAAACTGTGAGAAGCAAGAAAACTGGTTACATATATATATATAGAGAGAGAGAGGTAGATAGATAGATAGAGAGAGAGAGAGAGAGAGATTAGAAATAGCACGGAAAATATATTTAAGGGTCTGTTTTTCTTTTTTGATTCGTCAAAGTGACATTATTGGTTATCGGTAGAGGGTCGGACGCTATGCTTTGACGTATAGAGTTACGGCCCTTGCCAATCTGAGTTCAAATCCCGCCGAGGTTAACTTTGCCTTTCATCCTTACGGGGTCGATAAAATAAAGTACCAGTAATGCTCTGGGTAATTTCTGGCCTTGTGCCAAACGTAGAAACAATTATTGGTTTCTTATATAGGCACAAGGCCAGTGATTTGGGGGGAGGGGAAAGTCTTATTAAGTCGACTCCAGTGCATGACTGGTACTTTATTTTATCGACCTCGTAAGGATGAAAGGCAAAGTTAACCTCGGCGGGATTTGAAATCAGATCATAAAGGACCGTAACTCTTTGCTGCAAAGCATGGCGTCCGACTCTCTACCGATACTGCCAATCCACCACCCTTCAAAGTGCCATTATTGAAAAGATAGATTGGTGGATTGGCAGTATCGGTAGAGGGTCGGACGCCATGCTCTGCAGCATAGAGTTACGGCCCTTTCCAATCTGAGTTCAAATCCCGCCAAGGTTAACTTTGCCTTTCATCCTTACAGGGTCGATAAAATTAAGTACCAGTAATGCACTGGGATAATGCTGGCCTTGTGCCAAAAGTAGGAATTATTATTGAAAAGACAGCATTATTGAAAAAAATGAGAGGGACAATTCTTTTTAAAAAAAAAGTTTTATAAATATATAAAGTATATAAAGTATATAAAGTATATAATGTATATAAAGTATATAATGTATATAAAGTATATAAAGTATATAAAGTATATAATGTATATAAAGTATATAAAGTATATAAAGTATATAATGTATATAAAGTATATAATGTATATAAAGTATATAAAGTATATAAAGTATATAAAGTATATAATGTATATAATGTATATAAAGTATATAAAGTATATAATGTATATAAAGTATATAAAGTATATAAAGTATATAATGTATATAAAGTATATAAAGTATATAAAGTATATAAAGTATATAAAGTATATAATGTATATAAAGTATATAAAGTATATAATGTATATAAAGTATATAAAGTATATAATGTATATAAAGTATATAAAGTATATAATGTATATAAAGTATATGAAGAGTTACCGGTTTCTATGTATTGTTAAAATCCATCTTATCAAATGTTGAGTATAGAAATAAAAATTAAAAAGAATTTATAGGAGTTAAAAACTAAAGATTTAAAATTAAAATGAAATGCTGGAGTAAATTTTCTTCCATCCTTCTTGCTCAAAATTTGTTATACTTGGGGAGGGTCATATTGTTGTAATCATATTGCCAGAAATAATAACAGAACACACTCACTGTTTGGTTGGTTTTCGCTTCTGTATCTTTTATATCTCCATAGCTAATTTATTTGGCAATCAATGTTTATCATTGATTGACCAACAGTTAAAAAATACAGATATAACTATATATATATATATATAGTCTATCAAAGTTCTTTCGTTGCACATCTGCAGCATCATCAGTGTTACTATTATGTCCCCTCCTATTGTATTGTATTGTAATGTCTACGCCATTTTTAATATAACAATATTTGTTTCGACACACGATTTCATATAAAAAACCTTGCAAAACAAATATATATATATATATATAACGAAGGAAATGTGGTAAGGAACCAAGTGGACCATAACGCACCAAAGTACTCAATACTTAGGGTAGTAGAGTGGGTAATAGGAACGAGTAGGACCCCGACGGCTGAGCTCAAGCCGTTTCGACGGCTAATTCTGTAGTCCAGAATTAGCCGTAGAAACGGCTTGAGCTCACCCGTCGGGGTCCTACTCGTTCCTATATATATATACAATTATGTCACTATTTATAAAACAAATTTTGTATTTTATCTGATGAAAGCGCACCAAGACTGCCTTGGTTGCCCTTGAAATATATATAATAAAATAATTATGGTTTTATAAATATAGTTTCCATTTATAAATATATTGAATATTTACTCCAGTAACCTATTGAGTGCTCTATATCAGTTATACACTCTTAAGTTTGTTGGAACCCAACAAATTAAATATAACTTTTGCATATATATATATATATATATATATATATATATATATATATATATATATATATATATATATATATATATATATATATATGTATATATTCTCCATCGAGTGCTAAGCTGCATTCCGAATCTGCATTCGTTAGCTTGGCTGCAGCCAAAAGCTTCGTTGATGCTGTACTAAAATTTGTATATATATATACATACATATATATATATATATATATATATATATATATATATATATATATATATATATATATATATATATATATAATTCTTATCGAGCCCTCTTCGAATTTTAGTCTTCACGTTTGTTATTATTATATGTGTGTGCGTGTATGCGTGTGTGCGTGTGCGTGTGTGTGTGTGTGGTTTTCGAAATGTGAGTTTACCAATTATTGGGGTGGTCAAGTATGAAATTTGTAGAAATTTGTTTCTTTTTCTATAAATTTCATACTTGACGACCCAATAAAAACCAAAATGCGTTAAGCGTTCTCAGCTTAAGAATCCTTGATATAATATACGCCCCCCCCCCCCCCACATATATATATATATATATATACACTCTCAGCAAGTGAGAAAGTCAGGTAAACGAGTACAGTTATACGAGTCTCGTTGAGCACGTACAAACCTTTAGCTCAATTCCCTACGTTGAGAAAAAACTGTTAACATTTAAGCTTAAAGAGTGTGTAAAACACAAACAAACATTCATTGCAAAACTGGAAATGTCTCCGTTGCACAACAACCGAGCATGATTTAATCAAAGAAATATATTGTATACGTCGTTCTTTTCCGTACTTAAGATAAATCGATGCGTATGGCTCACGTGTTTCTCTGATAATGGTTGTGGACAACAATAAACTGCATCCACGCATCAATCACTCTTAAATGTCCTCAGAAAGAGGATGACCTTTGTCAGATTATTACTGTTACATATTGTTATACTTGTGGAGAGTCATGTTGCCCTAATCGTTTTTTTTTGGCGAAAAACAAAATAAAACCAAACAGTGAGTGTGTTTTATTATTATTATTATTATTATTACCAGTAATGCACTGGGTAATTGCTGGCCTTGTGCCTAAAGTAGAAACAATTATTATTATTATTATTATTAACTTTGCCTTTCATCCTTACGGGGTCGATAAAATAAAGTACCAGTAATGTACTGAGTAATTGCTGGCCGTGTGCCTAAAATAGAAACAATTATTATTATTATTATTAACTTTGCCTTTCATCCTTACGGGGTTGATAAAATAAAGTACCAGTAATGTACTGAGTAATTGCTGGCCTTGTGCCTAAAATAGAAACAATTATTATTATTATTATTATTATAAGGATCGGATTGGCAGTATCGGAAGAGGGTCGGACGCCATGCTTTGCAGCATAGAGTTACGGCCCTTTATTTTCAGAGTTCAAATCGCGTCGAGGTTAACTTTGCCTTTCATCCTTACGGGGTCGATAAAATAAAGTACCAGTAATACACTGGGATAATTGCTGGCCTTGTGCCTAACTAAAGTAGAAACAATTATCATCTGAGTGGATTGGCAGTGTCGGTAGAGGGTCGGACGCCATGCTTTGCAGCATACAGTTACAGCCCTTTATGATCTGAGTTCAAATCCCGCCGAGGTTAACTTTGCCTTTCATCCTTACGGGGTCGTTAAAATAAAGTACCAGTGCATTACTGTGATAATTGCTGGCCTTGTGCCAAATGTAGAAACAATTATTAACAGTGTTAAACTAGTAACGTAAAGCATACTAACCAGTTCTCTTCTTTAGCAGTTATTTCAACTACCTTTCTATATTGTCTATATTATATTTTCTTTTCTTGCTCGGGGTCTCTTGCCGATTGATTTTTGCCAGGAAAATCTGTCCAGCAATTCTTTCCCGAGACATCCTAAACACATGGCCATAGTATCGGAGCTGTAATCTCTCAATTCGGAGAAGTAGCAGCTCTACCTAGAGTGACTCTCTGATCTCCGAGCTACAAATCTGTCCAGCGATTCTTTCCCGAGACATCCTAAACACATGGCCATAGTATCGGAGCTGTAATCTCTCAATTCGGAGAAGTAGCAGCTCTACCTAGAGTGACTCTCTGATCTCCGAGCTACAAATCTGTCCAGCGATTCTTTCCCGAGACATCCTAAACACATCCCCATAGTATCGGAGCTGTAATCTTTCAATTCGGAGAAGTAGCAGCTCTACCTAGAGTGACTCCCTGATCTCCGAACTACAAATCTGTCCAGCGATTCTTTCCCGAGACATCCTAAACACATCCCCATAGTATCGGAGCTGTAATCTTTCAATTCGGAGAAGTAGCAGCTCTACCTAGAGTGACTCCCTGATCTCCGAACTACAAATCTGTCCAGCGATTCTTTCCCGAGACATCCTAAACACATCCCCATAGTATCGGAGCTGTGATCTCTCAATTTGGAGAAGTAGCAGCTCTACCTAGAGTGACTCTCTGATCTCCGAGCTACAAATCTGTCCAGCGATTCTTTCCCGAGACATCCTAAACACATCCCCATAGTATCGGAGCTCTGGTCTCTCAATTCAGAGAAGTAGCAGCTCTACCTGGAGTGACTCTCTGATCTCCGAGCTACAAATCTGTCCAGCGATTCTTTCCTGAGACTTTCTAACCTCATGCCCATAGTATCTGAGCTGTGATCTCTCAATTCGGAGAAGTTGGCTGGTCACGCTTGGGGATCCAACCGGATCAGTTGGAAACAGTTGTTTATGATAGGGCCCGTTTGAGGGAGTATTTGAGGACTCTGTCCCCACGACCCTCTCAAGAATAAGTGGACGATAAAGAAGAAGGAAAAGGTAGAAATTTTTCTTTTTGAATTCTATTTTATTAATCCCAGAAGGATGAAATGCAGGGCTGTCCTCGACGGAATTTGAACTCAGAATGTAAAAAAAATTAACTAAATACTGCAGCTATTTGGACAACCCGCCACTTATAAGGATTTCGTTTTAACCGAACATAAAGAAATGGGAGTGTGTGACATTCATACCTCTTCAGGTGAATTAGTTATATGGATGAGAAAAGAAACACCGTTAGTCTGAAATGGAAAGCAACTAACAAACTCGGTTTACCGGTATCTTGTCAGTTAAGTGGTGTGTATTTTAAGAGCAATAGAAAGTAAACAGTGGCTTAACATACGCCTTCTTCAGACATAACAAACAATCAGCTTCCGAGGTAAATATTACAAGTTGGATTGACGTCAGCACTGAAAAAAAAACCATGTCAAAACGACTCAGTAAGGGGACCTCTATGAGGCCACTCATCCAGCTAGAAATAGCAGCCAAAATATCTTTTTAAAAGTGGAGCATACTGGTCAATATAGTCTGAGATAAAACATGTCTTAAAAGAAGGAATAATCCCCGTCAGACGGGGGGGGGGGGGGAGTTGACAGGTCTTGAGCAGAGGTAACAAGAACAAGATGGGCAGTTACGTGGGGTCAAGCTAGGACGAGATAGGATGCAACTAATTAGATCAGAAGCTTGATAATTGATTGATTTTATATATAAATCAATGAGTTTCATTTTATTTTACAAAGCTGTTTATACAAAAAACAAACAAACACACTATTAAAGAGAACAAAAAAGAAAGAAAGAAAAAGGAAATGAAAAGAAAAAGAAAATAAGAATCAAGCAACGAAAGAATATGGAAGCAACAACTCGGGTTAAATGTTATTTACAGCCAGCTTATATAATTTCTGGTCTACAGAGTTTACTTACAAATGTAATTTGTCAAAATATAATACACACATCCCAAAACAAATTATATTTCAGAGGTGGGTGGAAGCATTTCTGTCTGTCTGTCTGTATGGTCGGGTCGTCGGCGACTAAACCGGCATTCCTACCAAGTTTACTTGGTGAGGACGGTGATTTTGGACACCCTGCAGGACAAAAAACAAAACCTGACAAAGGGCGGAAGAACTCACAAGAGTCAACGGCCATCCAAAAGTGTGTAAATATGTATATACGCATGTACATATGTGTGTATATGTGTATATACATGTGTGCATGTGTATGTATATGCGCGGGGACATAGAAATAGTCGGGCTGAATACCCGATCACGCGGTTAAACCATTGGGAGTGAAGGACCCCTAGCCTTTGTCAGGGCATTCTTCTAGAAGGCAACTCAGGAAACTGGGATAATTCCGACATAAAACCTGCGGCTCAGTAGTAACCGGTGTTGTTGATCTTTTCTTCTTTTCGGGTTATAGCTACTGTCGTTCAGAGAGTGGGATTGGCTCAGTGCACAGTCTTTCCTAATTTAAAAAAAAATCTTCACGTACAGGCATTGCACGATAGAATTAATTAATAATTGTTTCTACTTTAGGCACAAGGCCAGCAATTACCCAGTACAATACTGGTACTTTATTTTATCGACCCCGTAAGGATGAAAGGCAACGTTAACCTCGGCGGGATTTGAACTCAGATCATAAAGGGACGTAACTCTATGCTTCAAAACATGGTGTCCGACTCTCTACCGATACTGCCATTAATTAATTGTTTCTACTTTAGGCACAAGGCCAGCAATTACCCAGTACATTACTGGTACTTTATTTTATCGACCCCGTGAGGATGAAAGGCAAAGTTAACCTCGGCGGGATTTGAACTCAGATCGTAAAGGGACGTAACTATGCTGGAAAGCATGGCGTCCGACCCTCTACTGATACTGCCAATACACCGTCCGACTCTCTACCGATACTGCCATTAATTAATAATTATTAATAATAGTATATCGTACAATAGCCATACTCGATAACGAGGGGGCAGCCATCATATATGTATGTATGTATGTATGTATGTATGTATGTATGTTCTTCTGGTTTTATAATTTCACAAATTTTTACCAATAGAGAGTCGGTTTCTAACATAGATACAAGACTCTCATTAGAATTTAAACAACATCAACTAGGTAGATATGTAGATATGTATGTATGGCTGCATGCATGTGTATGTATGCAGGTATGGATGTTATTGTATGAGTGGAGGTATGTTTTGAGTTATATGTGTGTATGTGTATATGATTTGTATGTATGTATGTATGTATGTATGTCATAAACAATCTTAACGTTCTGTAGATTGATATGAAGAACTGGAAGAGACTGGCTGATGGCTGTACATCATGGAGAATGATCATCAATTATTGATGTGATGTCTTTGAGAAAAAAGCCAAGTGGAGCATGTTGCTTTGAAGTGTTCACTACGTAGGTGGTACCCAAGTGCAGTGATTGTAAAATTCCAGCAGAAATTGAGATGCAACGTATGTGGTCCATTT
>OZ024758.1:22984904-22987404 GCA_964016885.1 Eledone cirrhosa
TCTTGATATATACATACATGTAGGTGTATAATACATGTATGCATACGTGCATGTAGGTATAGAATCTTGATATATACACATACATGTAGATGTATAATACATGTATGCATACGTGCATGTAGGAATAGGATCTTGATATATACACATACATGTAGATGTATAATACATGTATGCATACGTACATGTAGGTATAGAATCTATATATATACATACATGTAGATGTATAATACATGTATGCATACGTGCATGTAGGTATAGAATCTTGATATATACATACATGTAGATGTATAATACATGTATGCATACGTACATGTAGGTATAGAATCTATATATATACATACATGTAGATGTATAATACATGTATGCATACGTGCATGTAGGTATAGAATCTATATATATACATACATGTAGATGTATAATACATGTATGCATACGTGCATGTAGGTATAGAATCTTGATATATACACATACATGTAGATGTATAATACATGTATGCATACGTGCATGTAGGTATAGAATCTATATATATACATACATGTAGATGTATAATACATGTATGCATACGTGCATGTAGGTATAGAATCTTGATATATACATACATGTAGATGTATAATACATGTATGCATACGTGCATGTAGGTATAGAATCTTGATATATACATACATGTAGGTGTATAATACATGTATGCATACGTGCATGTAGGAATAGGATCTTGATATATACACATACATGTAGATGTATAATACATGTATGCATACGTACATGTAGGTATAGAATCTTGATATATACATACATGTAGATGTATAATACATGTATGCATACGTGCATGTAGGTATAGAATATTGATATATATATACATGTAGATGTATAATACATGTATGCATACGTGCATGTAGGTATAGAATCTTGATATATACATACATGTAGATGTATAATACATGTATGCATACGTGCATGTAGGTATAGGATCTAGATATATACATACATGTAGATGTATAATACATGTATGCATACGTGCATGTAGGTATAGAATATTGATATATACATACATGTAGATGTATAATACATGTATGCATACGTGCATGTAGGTATAGAATCTTGATATATACATACATGTAGATGTATAATACATGTATGCATACGTGCATGTAGGAATAGGATCTAGATATATACATACATGTAGATGTATAATACATGTATGCATACGTGCATGTAGGAATAGGATCTAGATATATACATACATGTAGATGTATAATACATGTATGCATACGTGCATGTAGGTATAGAATCTTGATATATACATACATGTAGATGTATAATACATGTATGCATACGTGCATGTAGGAATAGGATCTAGATATATACATACATGTAGATGTATAATACATGTATGCATACGTACATGTAGGTATAGAATCTATATATATACATACATGTAGATGTATAATACATGTATGCATACGTGCATGTAGGTATAGAATCTATATATATACATACATGTAGATGTATAATACATGTATGCATACGTGCATGTAGGTATAGGATCTAGATATATACATACATGTAGGTGTATAATACATGTATGCATACGTGCATGTAGGTATAGAATCTTGATATATACACATACATGTAGGTGCATAATACATGTATGCATACGTGCATGTAGGTATAGAATCTTGATATATATATACATGTAGATGTATAATACAAATATACATCAAGTATACACACATGTAGGTATATTAAACATGCAAGTATACATCATGTATACATACATACATGTAGGTATATAATACAAATATACATCAAATATACATACATGTAGGTATATTAAACATGCAAGTTTACATCATGTATACATACATGCATGTAGGTATATAATACAAATATACATCAAGTATACATACATGTAGGTATATTACACATTCAAATATACATCATGTATACATACACACATGTAGGTATATAATACAAATATACATCAAGTATACATACATGTAGGTATATTAAACATGCAAGTATACATCATGTATGCACACATATAAATATAAACGTATATGTGTGTGTATACGCAAGATAGTGAGGTCCTGTATCGTATTTTATTTAATATCATGTTATATACATACATGTGGATATATAATATATGTAAGGTGTATACATACATGTATGTATACCCTACATGCACATATACATCATGTAGGTATACAAGTATGTGTGTATATGTATGCAAAATAGTCAAGCGCTGTATCATATTATATATATATATATATATATATATATATATATATATATATATATACATTTGGATATACGATACACACTTGTATATATCATTTATGTATACATACATGTAGATATATAATGCATGCACGTATATATCATTTACGCATACATATATGTAGGTATATAATGTAGGTGTATACATAGATGTACGTATATATTACATGCAAGTATATATGATATATACATACATGTAGGCATATACATACATTTACGTATA
>OZ024758.1:22994904-22999904 GCA_964016885.1 Eledone cirrhosa
TGTGTGTGTGTGTGCGTACGATGTTCTCGAAATGGAGTCTGTGTGCATATATGTACGTATAAATGTATGCATCTGAGTATATATGTAGGTATGTGTTTGTGTGTGTGTTTGGGTGTGTGTGTGGGTGTGTGGGTGTGTGCGTGTGTGTGGGTGTGTGCATGTACGTACGATGTTTATATTTTTTCCATCATCACAAATAATTGACTTAATTGTTAACCCAAGTATTTTTATGTCATTCACCAATAGTAAGAATGTTCTCCTTTTTTTTTTTTAACGTGTGTAAAGATCATAGGCCATGTATGTAAACAATATAGAAACGTGAGCAGAAGGTAAACTGATATACACAGGGAAAAATAAGTTCAGTGAAAGGGATGTTGAACAATGAGACAATGTAACTCTTCCTGCTCCCCACAAACATAAATATATACGTACAGTCATAACAACGATTTCTCAGACTTATACAAGGCCATACACGTAGTTGAGAGGGAACAAGTATGACTGTTGTCCTAATTCGTCGTTGTTGTTTAGCTCCAGGTCAACTATAATTTAGAGGAACTACGATCAAATACATTAACCACCGTCACCTTTAGGATCAAATTAGTTGTGCCTTTTATAATTTGAACCTTTGATCACAGGCGTTAAGGTTCCGGGTCAACTTTAATTGAGTAGATCTACGATCAAGTACATTAACCACTATCACCTTTCAGTCTTTTAGGAGCAAATCGGCTGTCTTTTTATACTTTGAACCTTGATCAAACGCGTTCTCTGGACCAGCTCAACCTTAATCAAGTGAATCTACGATCAAATACATTAACCACCGTCACCTTTCAGTCTTTTAGGATCAAATTAGATGTGTCTTTTATAATTTGAACCTTTGTTCAAAGGAGTTAATGTTCCAGGTCAACCCTAATTAAGTAGATCTACGATCAAATACATTACCACAATTACTTTACCGTCTTTTAGGATCAAATTAGTTGTGTCGTTTATTTGAACCTTTGATCAAAGGCGTTCTCTATGTTTCAGGTAAATTTTAATTAAGTAGATCTACGATCAAATATACTACCACCGTGATCTTCCAGTCTTTTAGGAACACATTAGCTATGTCTGTTATTATTTGAACCTTTGATCAAAGGCGTTAATGTTCCAGCTCAACTTTAATTAAGTGGATCTACGATCAAATACATTAACCACCGTCACTTTTCAGTCTTTTGGAATCAAATTAGCTGTCTTTTTATAATTTGAACCTTCGATCAAAAGCGTTCTCTATGTTCCAGGTCAACTTTAATTAAGTGGATCTACGATCAAATATATTACCACTGTGATCTTCCAGTCTTTTAAGAGCACGTAGAACTAAATTAACTGTCTTTTATAATTTGAACTTTGATCAAATGCGTTCTCTGGACCAGCTCAACCTTAATAAAATGGATCTACGATCAAATATATTACCACCGTTACCTTCCCGTCTTTTAGGATCAAATTAGCCGTCTTATTATTTGAATCTTTGATCAAAAGAGTCAATGTTCCAGCTCAACCATGAGGGGATCTACGATCAAGTAGATTACCACCGTTACCTTCCCGTCTCTTAGGACCAAATTAGTTGTGCCTTTTATTATTTGAACCCTTAAAGGCTTTCACAATGTTCCAGGTCAACCTTGATTAAGTGGATCTATGATCAAATATATTATCACTGTTACTTTCCAGTCTTTTAGCATTGAATTAGTTGTGTCTTTTATAATTTGAACCTTTGATCAAAAGTGTTCTCTACGTTCAAGATCAACCTTAATTAAGTTAATCTCCGTTCAAATATATTACCACCGTCACCTTCCCGTCATTTAAGACCAAATTAGTTGTCTTTTTTTTAACCTTTGATCAAAGGCGTTCGTTATGTTTCAGGTCAACTTTAATTAAGTGGATTTATGTTCAAATATATTCCCACCGTGACCTTCCCGTCTTTTAGGATCAAATTAGCTGTGTCTTTTATTATTTGAGCCTTTGATCAAAGGCGTTCTTAATGTGATCATCCCGAACTTTAAAGATATGTAGCAACACATTATCTAACGTGTCTTTCATTTTTTTAAGACAGTAAGACGTGGTTTTGGGGGGTGGGGGAGATTTAGTTGTTATTTCTAACTGATTGAACGACCATGTAATGGTTCTTCTTGTTAACTCGTTAAAAGATATAGTTGATTAGATTGCTATCTTAACCCATAACGCCTGGTGGTATCGTAGGGCGGTGTAGTGACATACGGCGTTTCGTAGACATTTTTACAACCCTAGCGGCGCTCATCTCCTTTCCAGGTCTGATCACAGTCGATTTATTCCAGAGAAAGTGTATGTGTGTGTGTGTGTGTGTGTGTGTGTGAGCGAGAGAGAGAGAGAGAGAGAGAGAGAGAGAGAGAGAGGGGGGGGGGGGAGAATCGAACTCATTACTGGACTGGTTTCCATTTTTTTATCGACCTCGAAAAGATGAAAGCTGACCTTGATAGGATTTGAGCCTTGAGTTCAGACAGCTGAAACGAATACAGGACGTTGTAACAGCTCAGCCAATTAGCCGCCTGTCAGTATAATTACTTTATTGAACAACCGGAAGTAAAGATAAAAGGCGTCTGCTATTTCTCTAACACCCCAATAGAAACCAAGATACTGTTTATCTTTCGAGAGGTTAGGTGCAAAAGATTAGCAATGAAATTTCTTTATGCGCTGAAAATAATATAACATTATAATTTAAAAGGTGGTGGGTTGCAGTATCGGTAGAGGGTCGGCCGCCTTTTATGATCTGAGTTCAAATCCCGCCGAGGTTAACTTTGCCTTTCATCCTTATGGGATCGATAAAATAAGGTACCAGTAATACTGGGGTAATTGCTGGCCAAAAGTAGAAACAATTATAATTTAATTCTTATTTAATTAATTGTTTCTACTTTAGGCACAAGGCCATTAATTTGAAGGGGATTGGAAAGTTGATTAAATCGACCCCGGTACATTACTGGTACTTTATTTTATCGACTCCGTAACGATGAAAGGCAAAGCTAACCTCGACGAGATTTGAACTCAGATCATAAAGGGAAAGACGAAAAAGAAAAAAAGAGAATTAAACAACGAAGGAAGGGGGAGCGGGGGGGGGGGGGAGCTGGATGGACAGATCATACACCTCATATTGAGTGGTGAATCGGCCGTCCCCCGCAGAAATTCAAGTGCAATAAATAATATTTTATGAAGCTTTGTGAAAATATATGAGATTGTATGTTAGAACAAATCAACAATACCAACAGCTGTGACGAACATAACGTCAATGACACCAACAACGACAACAACGATGACAATTAAACAAAGGTCTATCTATAATGTTGGTTCGTCCAACTAAAAATAACAACCAAATTATACTCTACTAACTGAATAATAATTGTTTCTACTTTAGGCACAAGGCCAGCAATTACCCAGTGCATTACTGGTACTTTATTTTATCGACCCCGTAAGGATGAAAGGCAAAGTCAACCTCGGCGGGATTTGAACTCAGATCGTAAAGGGACGTAACTATGCTGGAAAGCATGGCGTCCGACCCTCTACCGATACTGCCAATCCATCATGGTTTCTGATTTAGGCACAAAGCCAGCAATTGGACTTGTCCCCTGGTACCCCCCCCCCCCTCCTTGAAACAAGGCCCTTGTTTACAACGATGACGATAAAAACGGAAACAAAAACAATGATATCATAGTTAACAGCTTTCGTTAAATTATTGAAAGTTGCGACTATCACAGTATATAGTGTTCAAAATTAGATATTGAGAGTTTGTTAAAGCCTCTTGACTTTTTCTCTCCTCTGCTTTCAAACCGTTATTTCTTATTGAATGAAACCTCCAGGAAACAGTAAACAGTGATGACGTAATTTCATATCCTATGTATATTCAAGGACAATATTTTAGACTTTTTTAATCGTTCATCTTGCCTGCCTATCTAACTGTCTCTCTGTCTCTTTCTCTCACTCTCTCTCTCTTCTCCCTTCTCTCTCTCTCTCTCACTCTCTCTCTTCCCCCTTCTCTCTCTCTCTCTCTCTCTCTCTCTCTCTCTGTATATATATATATAGAAGAGGAAGACCAAGGTTAACGTATGTTGATGCCCTAAGGACAGACACTGGACTGTTGGAGACGCAGGACATGGCAACGATAATGAGGGACTGAGACCGCTGGAGAGAACTCGTCCATGGATCTCGGGAATTTTACCCGCCTATTGATATATAGATGTATATATAAGCAGAAGGGATATTTAATTTGTTGGAAATTCAACAAATATAAATGTTTATAACTGATTCAGAGCACTCGACAGTTTCTGGAGGAAATATTCAATGATATTAAATAAATGGAAACTATATTTATAAAACCATATTTATTCTATTATATATATTTCAAGGGTACCAAAAACTTTGGTACGCTTTCATCAGATAAAATACAAAGTGTGTTTTATAAATTTTGACATAGCCAAGGAACATACCTTATCAGTTGAATTTTCAGTAGTCTCTGTCCCTCATTATCGCTGCCATGTCCTGGGTCTCCAACAGACCAGTGTCTGTCCTTAGGGCATCAACATATGTTAACTTAGATCTTCCTCTTCCAGTGTGTCCATGCAGGGGCTCCCACAGGAACACTGAGTGCAGTGTCAACTCTGGATGTCGGTGAGCATGTCCAGCTAACCTCAGTCTCCTCTGTGTCACTTTTGAGCTGACTTTTGGGAGGCTCCCGTACAGCTCTGAGTTCTTCATCCTCAGTGTATATTAATTAATGTTCAGAGCCATCCTCAGCATTCCCATGTAGCACCCATCCACCATCTGAGTGAGTTTCTTGGTCAGTGTCCAAGTCTCAGACCCGTACAGCAGCACAGACTCCATAACAGCAATGAAGAGGCAGATTTTCAGGTCTCTACGAAGGTCCGACTTCCACACAGATCTCAAGCTGTGGCACGCCGCCCAGGCTTTGCTCTTCCTCTCGACCACATCATCTTCCGTATTCC
>OZ024758.1:23004904-23012404 GCA_964016885.1 Eledone cirrhosa
CTGTTTAATAATATCACATATATCTGTTTAATAATATCATATATATCTGTTTAATAATTGTTTCTATTTTTGGCACAAGGCCAGCAATTTTCCCAGTGTATTACTGGTACTTTATTTTATCGACCCCGTAAGGATGAAAGGCAAAGTTAACCTCGGCGGGATTTGAACTCAGATCATAAAGGGCCGTAACTCTATGCTGCAAAGCTTGGCATCCGACCCTCTACCGATACTGCCAATCCACCATTACATATATCTGTTTAACATCACTTATATCTGTTTATTAACATCTGTTTATTAATACCACTTATATCTGTTTAATAACATCAGTTATATCTGTTTATTAATACCAATTATATCTGTTTAATAACATCAGTTATATATGTTTATTAATACCAATTATATGTTTAATAACATCAGTTATATCTTTATTAATACCAATTATATCTGTTTAATAACATCAGTTATATCTGTTTATTAATACCAATTATGTATGTTTATTAATACCAGTTGTATCTGTTTATTAATACCAATTATATCTGTTTAATAACATCAGTTATATCTGTTTCTTAATACCAGTTGTATCTGTTTAATAACATCGGTTATATCTGTTTAATAACTGTTTCTACTTTAGGCACAAGGCCAGCAATTACCCAGTGCATTACTGGTACTTTATTTTATCGACCTCGTAAGGATGAAAGGCAAAGTCAACCTCGGCGGGATTTGAACTCAGATCGTAAAGGGACGTAACTATGCTGGAAAGCATGGCGTCCGACCCTCCACCGATACTGCCAATCCACCGCGTTTAATAACATCAGTTATATATATCTGTTTACTAACCTTACTTTTATCTATTTATCAACACCCCTTATATCTATTTAATAACCTGGCTTGTATCTATTTATCAACACCACTTATATCTATTTAATAACCTGGCTTGTATCTATTTATCAACACCCCTTATATCTGTTTAATAACCTGGCTTGTATCTATTTATCAACACCACTTATATCTATTTAATAACCTGGCTTGTATCTATTTATCAACACCACTTATATCTATTTAATAACCTGGCTTGTATCTATTTATCAACACCCCTTATATCTATTTAATAACCTGGCTTGTATCTATTTATCAACACCACTTATATCTATTTAATAACCTGGCTTGTATCTATTTATCAACACCACTTATATCTATTTAATAACCTGGCTTGTATCTATTTATCAACACCCCTTATATCTATTTAATAACCTGGCTTGTATCTATTTATCAACACCCCTTATATCTATTTATATCTATTTAATAACCTGGCTTGTATCTATTTATCAACACCCCTTATATCTATTTATATCTATTTAATAACCTGGCTTGTATCTATTTATCAACACCCCTTATATCTATTTATATCTATTTAATAACCTGGCTTGTATCTATTTATCAACACCCCTTATATCTATTTATATCTATTTAATAACCTGGCTTGTATCTATTTATCAACACCCCTTATATCTATTTATATCTATTTAATAACCTGGCTTGTATCTATTTATCAACACCCCTTATATCTATTTATATCTATTTAATAACCTGGCTTGTATCTATTTATCAACACCACTTATATCTATTTATATCTATTTAATAACCTGGCTTGTATCTATTTATCAACACCCCTTATATCTATTTATATCTATTTAATAACCTGGCTTGTATCTATTTATCAACACCACTTATATCTATTTATATCTATTTAATAACCTGGCTTGTATCTATTTATCAACACCCCTTATATCTATTTATATCTATTTAATAACCTGGCTTGTATCTATTTATCAACACCACTTATATCTATTTATATCTATTTAATAACCTGGCTTGTATCTATTTATCAACACCACTTATATCTATTTATATCTATTTAATAACCTGGCTTGTATCTATTTATCAACACCCCTTATATCTATTTAATAACCTGGCTTGTATCTATTTATCAACACCACTTATATCTATTTAATAACCTGGCTTGTATCTATTTATCAACACCCCTTATATCTATTTAATAACCTGGCTTGTATCTATTTATCAACACCACTTATATCTATTTAATAACCTGGCTTGTATCTATTTATCAACACCCCTTATATCTATTTAATAACCTGGCTTGTATCTATTTATCAACACCACTTATATCTATTTAATAACCTGGCTTGTATCTATTTATCAACACCACTTATATCTATTTAATAACCTGGCTTGTATCTATTTATCAACACCCCTTATATCTATTTAATAACCTGGCTTGTATCTATTTATCAACACCCCTTATATCTATTTAATAACCTGGCTTGTATCTATTTATCAACACCCCTTATATCTATTTAATAACCTGGCTTGTATCTATTTATCAACACCCCTTATATCTATTTAATAACCTGGCTTGTATCTATTTATCAACACCACTTATATCTGTTTAATAACCTGGCTTGTATCTATTTATCAACACCACTTATATCTATTTAATAACCTGGCTTGTATCTATTTATCAACACCCCTTATATCTATTTATATCTATTTAATAACCTGGCTTGTATCTATTTATCAACACCACTTATATCTATTTAATAACCTGGCTTGTATCTATTTATCAACACCACTTATATCTATTTAATAACCTGGCTTGTATCTATTTATCAACACCACTTATATCTATTTAATAACCTGGCTTGTATCTATTTATCAACACCCCTTATATCTATTTAATAACCTGGCTTGTATCTATTTATCAACACCACTTATATCTGTTTCTATAAACCAATGTCTGCTTATATAAGACAACAGTAACAGCTGCTTATATAAGTCACCACTTCTAACATATGTTTATCAAGATCATCAGAATCCAGTGTCGATTAGAGAGTGTTAGAGTAAAGAAGGCGGCAGGTTGGCAGAGGTCTAATGTCTCTACCAATTCGCCGCCTCCAGAGAGATGGGGAGAGAAAGAAAGATGGAGGCGATGACAGTGGGAGTTCGGCTCTTCCACATTCGGACCATATCCTTGTGGTTGTGTTTATAGTCTATATAGAAAATGATTTATTTATGTGGCAGTATTTTCCTTTCTTTTAGCTAGAATGTCGTGCATATATGTTTACTCGAAACATAATCCAGTTCACTCAGCTGTAGAAATGAGTTGCGACGTCGCTGGTGCCAAGCTGTATCGGCCTTAGACTTTCCTTTGGACAACACCAGTGGCATGGAGAGGGGAGACTGGTATGTATGGACGACTGCTGGTCTTCCACAAATATACCTTGACCGAAGGGGGTCTTTACCTTTTTACCTTTACATTCAGATGACAAAAATACTATACCTAACATAATTGTTTCTACTATAGGCAACAAGGCCAGCAATTATTCCAGTGTATTACTGGTACTTTATTTTATCGACCCCGTAAGGATGAAAGGCAAAGTTAACCTCGGCGGGATTTGAACTCAGACCGTAAACGGGTTAATTTCCTTCATAACATTTACAACATACATATTAGGTAAAATACCGTTAACTCCTGATGGAGTCGCGGAGGTTCTGTTGTGATACAGGGCGTATCTTGGTGGTTTTAAATCTTGCGAGGCCCATTCCTCTCCAGGTCGGTCGAAACACACCGAATTTTTTTGAAAGAGAGATAAAGAGAATCGAACCTCGTCCTTGATTGGTACTTTATCAACCCTGAAAAGATTTAAAAAAGACACTACGCCAGTCCGGGTTAGATTTGAACTCAAAACACAGTGGACTAGAATAAACACCGAGCCACTTTCAATGCGACGCTCCTAGCGATTCTTCCACTTCCCCCCGCCCCCGGAATACATAGTCTAAAGTCTGTCTTAAGCCAGAAGGCTCATTTGGCGGCCGGTGCTTATCCCAGTTTCATGGCGTGAAGCGACAGAGAGTACAAGACTGCTCCCTGGAGGACAGGCCGCTAGTCCATCGCAGGGTTAAACTCCCAGCTATTGCTGGTACTCATTTTCTGCTGAGTATACTGGAGCAACGTAAAATGAAGTGTTTTGTTCCAGAACACAACACGCCACCCAGCCCAGGAATCGAACTCACGACATTATGATCGTAAGTCCAACACCCTCTAGGTCACGTGCCTCCACAGAATACACAGTAAAAACGACAGAAAAACGACAATCAAACAAAGTTGAGTAATGACAGGCGTCACCATTGATAAAGAGAAAGAAAGAAGAACAAACATTACATAAGCTCCAATATTAGAACTGCGCTAACCTTACCTGAGCCATAGCTCTCTACAATAAACCATTATACACAAACAACAAACAGAAAACAATGTATTATGCATCATAACAGGTTGTACACATCCCTCACCCATATGCCACCTACACAAAGAAACTGAAAGACCACCCGCACAGGTGAGTGGAGAGGGTGTGGGATTTGTTGTTACAGCACAACAGGCCTCACCAAGGGTTGTAACTCTATGCTGAAAAGCAATGGCGTCCGACCCTTATCTCCCGATACTGCCAATAATGATAATAATTGTTTCTATTTTTTGGCACAAGGCCAGCAATTATCCCAGTGTATTACTGGTACTTTATTTTATCCACCCCCCGTAAGGATGAAAGGCAAAGTTAACCTCTACGGGATTTGAACTCAGACCGTAAAGGACCGTAACTCTATGCTGCAAAGCATGGCGCCTGACTCTCTCCCGATGCTGCCAATAATGATAATAATTGTTTCTATTTTTGGCACAAGGCCAGCAATTATCCGAGTGTATTACTGGTACTTTATTTTATCCACCCCCGTAAGGATGAAAGGCAAAGTTAACCTCTGCGGGATTTGAACTCAGACCGTAAAGGACCGTAACTCTATGCTGCAAAGCATGGCGCCCGACTCTCTCCCGATACTTCCAATAACAATAATATTGACAAACTGGTGTGAAGCGGTGCATGTTATGACTGACTTTTATTGTGTATGACAGTTGCAGGAGAAGCTAAACGTGTTGACAAATGTGACCATATATATATATATATATGTATGTATATATATATATATATATATATATGTATGTATATATATATATATATATATATATAAGTATATATATATATATATATATAAGTATATATATAAGTATATATAAATATATATATAAGTATATATAAATATATATATAAATATATATATATATATATAAGTATATATATATATATGTATAAGTATATATATATAAGTATATAAGTATATATATATAAGTATATATATATATATATATATATATATATATATATATATATATATATATATATATGTATATATATATAAGTATATATGTATATATATATAAGTATATATATATATATATAAGTATATATATATATATATTTATATACTTATATATATTTATATACTTATATATATATATATATAAATATATATATATATATATTTATATACTTATATATATATATATATAAATATATATATATATATAAATATATATATATATATATACTTATATATATATATATATATATATATATATATATATATATACAGTTATATATATATATATATATACTTATATATATATATATATATATATATATATATACAGTTATATATATATATATATACACTTATATATATATATATATACTTATATATATATATATACTTATATATAAGTATATATATATATATATACGGGGTGGGGCTAGCAATTATATACAAAGCAACCACGTTTTTAATAACGAGTGATTTCTTTCGTTTTTCTTCTTGTTCATTTCTCTTTACTCACCCTCTCACTTCTCTCTCTCTTTTTCTCTCTTTCTCTTTCTTTCTTTTTTCTCTCTCTCTTTCTCTCTCTCTTTTTATCTCTCTTTCTCTCTCTCTTTTTATCTCTCTTTCTCTCTCTCTTTCTCTCTCTCTTTCTCTTTCTCTCTTCTCTTTTTATCTCTCTTTCTCTCTCTCTTTTTATCTCTCTTTTTATCTCTCTTTTTATCTCTCTTTCTCTCTCTCTTTCTCTCTCTCTTTTTATCTCTCTTTCTCTCTCTTTTTTATCTCTCATTTTCTCTCTCTCTCTTTTTCTCATTCTCTGTCTCTCATTTTCATCCTCTCTCTTTTTATCTCTTATTCTCTTTCTCTCTCTCTCATTTTCTCTTCTCTCTCTCTCATTTTCTCTCTCCCTTTCTCGCTCTCTATCTCTCTCTATCTTCCATTTCCCGCTCGTTATCTCCCCCCCCCCCTCTCTCTCTCTCTCTCATTCTATCTTTCCCGCCCTTTCTCTCTTTCTCACCTCCACTCCTACCTCCCCTTCTCTCACTCCCCGCCCATCTCTCTCTTTCCTATTATCTCATTAAAAATACACTACTATCATCTTTCTCTTTATTTTAAATGCAATTAATTGTCCCCAATCTCTCCTCGGGTTTCTGTTTATTATTAGTCATTAATTTGATATGTTCACTCGTAAACAATTACAATAACAAAGATATTGACGAAAACAACAATGATAAAATTACAACATCAACAACAACAACAACACCAATAACCCGACTGTCTGCCATCATCTTTCCGTGGAGTTATTTCTTACCAAAATTGATACAAACAGGCTTAAGCACATGGGCCCATCTTCCTGCTAAAAAATGTTTTTACCTCCTTCAAGGCCCAAGTAAGGGGCCTCACAACTTAACTAGCACAGGCTCTCATAACATCTAGTACAGATCCTCATAACTTAACTAGCACAGGGCATCATAACTTAACTAGTACAGGACCTCATAACTTAACTAGAACAGGGCCTCATAACTTAACTAGTACAGGGCCTCAGAACTTAACTAACACAAGGGCTCATAACTTAACTAGCACAGGGCCTCATAACTTAACTAGCACATGGCCTCATAACTTAACTAGAACAGGGGCTCATAACTTAACTAGTACAGAACCTCATAACTTAACTAGAACAGCGCCTCATAACTTAACTAACACAGGGCCTCATAACTTAACTAGTACAGAACCTCATAACTTAACTAGTACAGGACCTCATAACTTAACTAGAACAGGGCCTCATAACTTAACTAACACAGGGCCTCATAACTTAACTAGTACAAAACCTCATAACTTAACTAGTACAGGACCTCATAACTTAACTAGCACAGGGCCTCATAACTTAACTAACACAGGGCCTCATAACTTAACTAGTACAGGGCCTCATAACTTAACTAGTACAGGGCCTCATAACTTAACTAGTACAGGACCTCATGACTTAACTAGTACAGGACCTCATAACTTAACTAACACAGGGCCTCATAACTTAACTAGAACAGGGCCTCATAACTTAACTAGTACAGGACCTCATAACTTAACTAGTACAGGGCCTCATAACTTAACTAGTAGAGGACCTCATAACTTAACTAGCACAGGGCCTCATAACTTAACTAGCACAGGGCCTCATAACTTAACTAGAACAGGGCCTCATAACTTAACTAGTACAGGACCTCATAACTT
>OZ024758.1:23031231-23073731 GCA_964016885.1 Eledone cirrhosa
TCTCTCTCCCTCTCTCTCTCTCTCTCTCTCTCTCTTTCTCTCTCTCTTTCTCTCTCTGGCTCTTCTGGTCCTGCCTGAATCGCCCCCGAACAACTGTTGATCGCTATAAGGCCGGTCTTTGGAAATGGGGGGGGGGGGGGGATATGCCACCGATGATGATTTCAACTGCCAATGCGGACAATTACAAACTATGGTTTGCCCCAATCTTGAAGATTCATTCTCACTTAACTACCTTGAAACCTTAACACCCCGGACAAAGCTCTGTGCACAATACAACACTGGGTAAGTGTGGTGTGGCGACTCGATAAGAAAAGTGTCCAATTATATAGACAATGGGTACAGATCGACATCTAATATTAACTAAAAGACTAGGGAGGTGCATTGGCAGAATCGGTAGAGCGTCGGACAACATGCTTTATGACATAGTTACGCCCCTTTATAATCTGGGTTCAAATCCTGTCGAGGTTAACTTTGCCTTTCATCCTTACGGGGTCGATAAAATAAAGTACCAGTAATGTCATCATCATCATTCTTCGACTACTGTCGAGATGATGGATCTCATTCTCATGCCCCAGAATTCCCTGTCCCCCATCGCTGCCCCCAGGTCATGTCTACTGATTCCCGTATCCCTAGAGATCATTATGATCAGAAACAGGACCCGGGAAAGCAGGGGCTGGACCTATATCAACAGGTATACCATATAGTGTGGTTCCCTGAGAAACAGGAACCCTGGTGCAGTTAGTTGCGAAATCCATCATCTTTTCAAATAGCTAATAATGTGTGTGGGCGCCACTACTACACACATGTGAAAGAATTTGACAGCCAAGTCTTGAAGAAGGTGCTTTCTCCTCCGTGTGGTGGGTTACCCGGTGCCAGATACCAACCTGGCATTTATACCCTCGCCTTAATTGTTCGTGTTGCAAGCACTAGAGTAGTCGCTAACCAAAGCTACGGACCCACTCTATCCGTCTGGAGATATGTTGTACTAGCTTACCAGCATACTAGTAGCAGGAAGTAACGTCAGGGAATGTGACTTTTCCGGCACTGCAGCGCCTTTCGGTGGGCCGTGCTGGTTTTGGATGGCCATTGACTCCAAGAGCTCTAAGAGCTCCCAGTAGTTCCTTTGCCCTTTGACAGGTTTTGTTTTTAGTCATGCAGGATGTTCAAAGTCACCCTCCTCACTAAGAAATCTTGGTGGGGTTGCCAGTTTAGTCGCCAACGACCCGACCATGAGACAGGTTGTACTGGGATACATGTTACCAGTAGCACCAACTGGTGACCAGTAATGTACTTGGGTCGATTAAGTCGACTTTCCCCTCCTCCAAAATGGTTGGCCTTGTGCCTAAATCCGAAACTAATATTATGAAATGTAAAGTGTCAATAAGAGAAGTTAAAATGATATTGAACGACAGCAGAAATGACAACGATAGAGATCTACCCAGATGTCTTTAGAGTGGACATTGTAAATATAGTCTGGCTTTTTTCTGAGACATTATTTATGCCATTAAGCCTTCTGGAATCGATTATATAATACCCTATCAATATAATCAACTCTTCCCTCTGACCAACACTTTTGGTCTTGTACTTTTGTAAAAAGGCAATAAAAAGGTTGGTTAAAGAGAAACAAAGCTCACACTTGAAATCAATTGATCTCGCACCTATATATATATATTAGAAAGTGAGTTTTTTTTACAAAAATGAAAAAAAACGAGGTGTCCTACACGAGTGAAAGTATAATGAAAAAAGATGAGATCGAAAATGCAATTCGAATCTTTTTTTGGTTCCTTTACCGGTTTCGCAGTCCTTGTGCTTTTCAAAAGTAGAATTGAGATGGAGGGTTTGTGGTTTTTCTCGAAACCGGTAAAGGAACCAAATAAATATATTTAAAAAAAAAAGACTCCAGTTGTTATTTCGATTTCATCTTTTTTCCCTATATATATATATATATATATATATTAAAATATAAGTATTAATAAAATAGATGTTCTTTTGATCAATTACATTTTATTATACATATTTCGGATGTACAACAGTACGTCCTCATCAGACAAAGTATAATGATACATGACGTACCCTGAGATGTTAAATGGTTAAGATTTAAATCTTAACCATTTAACATCTATAATAATTGTTTCTACTTTTGGCACAAGGCTAGCAATTATCCCAGTGTATTGCTGGTACTTTGCCTTTCATCCTTACGAGGTCGATAAAATAAAGTTAACCTCGGCGGGATTTGAACTCATCTATAATAATAATAAGTTGACGGACCCAGCATATTTATCAATGCCAGTACCGGTTGTATCTCCGCGTACTCCATGGGCAATGTAAGATACATTCCCAGAGTATACACATAGTTATTCGCTTCAATACATCACACGTAAAACGGGTGCCTATAATAGTTCCCGGACTCGAGTTTCGGCCACACTTAATGCAGCAGTCTGCTCAACTCACGGTATGTCTACTCGACTCAAGTCGTCCACTTAAGACAGGACATGTCCACTCGACTCAAGTCGTCCACTTGAGACAGGACAAGTCCGCTCGACTCAAGACAAGTCCGCTCGACTCAAGACAAGTCCGCTCGACTCAAGACAAGTCCGCTCGACTCAAGACATATCCACTCAACTCAAGACATATCCACTCAACTCAAGACACGACACTCATCACCACCACCATACGACCACCACCATTACCACCACCACAACTCCCCCCCCCAAAAAAAAATTTTTTGGCCTTGTGCCTAAATCAGAAAACCATATTTACTAATATAATAGCCAGGTGTATTTGTCCGTCACACACTAGAGATGACTGAGGAAGGAAGGGGTGATAACGTTGACTGAGGAAGGAAGGGGTGATAACGTCGACTGAGCAAGGAAGGGGTGACTATGCCGACTGAGGAAGGAAGGGGTGATAACGTCAACTGAGCAAGGAAGGGATGACTACGTCGACTGAGGAAGGAAGGGGTGACTATGCCGACTGAGGAAGGAAGGGGTGATAACGTCGACTGAAGAAGGAAGGGGTGACTACGCCGACTGAGGAAGGAAGGGGTAATGACGTCGACTGAGGAAGGAAGGGGTGATAACGTCGACTGAGGAAGGAAGGGGTGTCTAATACACACACATCTGTTATGACTGAGGAAGGAGGGGCGGGAGGAACTATAGAAGTCCAGCGTTCTAAGATTCGTCACAGGTGTGTGCTTGTATGTTTGTATTACTTGTGTGAGTGAGCGTGGAGAAACCAACCAGCCAACAAACAAACAAACAAACACCTCTTTTTTATATTATGTATATATATTATAATTAGCCGCCATTTTTTATGGCAAGGACCAGCTAGTTACGACAATAATCTTTATTTATCTTTTTATTTTCCAGAACTGTGGAGAAGAGAGACAGTTTGTCTATGTACACGTTATGAAATCATTGCAACAATTTTTTACTCTATTGAAAAAGCACATTTTGCTCAGAAGACGTCAACCAGTAAGTTTTATTCTGTTCTGATCCTCCATTCCGTCATTAGGGTTTCCTCATAATCCCTTGCGTGTGTATTTATGGCTGTGTTTTGTTGGTCAGTATTATGTAAGTATTTTAGGGGTAGATATTTCTGGTAGTATGTTGTATAGTTTATGTCTTGAATATATTATTTTATCTTCATGGTTTCAAGTCTGTCAGTTATTTGTGTTTTCTTAACCCTTTAACATCTACATTACTCTATATTTACTATTGTATTTTCCCGGTAAATAGTTTATCATACAGAATTATCTCACATAACATCTCACATAACATTTAAATTACTCTATATTTACTATTGTATTTTCCCGGTAAATGCTTTATCATACAGAATTATCTCACATAATATCTCACATAACATCTCACATAACATTTAAATTACTCTATATTTACTATTGTATTTTCCCGGTAAAGGCTTTATCATACAGAATTATCTCACATAATATCTCGCATAGCAATTATATTACTCTATATTTACTATTGTATTTTCACGGTAAAGGCTTTATCTCACATAATATTTCACATAGCATTTACATTACTCTATATATACTATTATATTTTCATGGTAAAGGCTTTATCATACAGAATTGTCTCACATAATATCGAATCTATGAGATTTTGATATTATTTATTTTGAGAATGATACCTTAACATCAGTATGGGTCGCCAGTTACAGCCGGTTTGAACAGAAAGAGGTGAGGGAATTCTGACCAGATACGGCCATTTTAAGTGCTTAAGGGTTAAGACACTTTGTTTCAGTTGGACATTAATTAGTACCATTCATTTCCAGACCTGAAGAAATATCTATTGCCATACTCATATAGAGTTTTTTCAAGACATGATTATTGCTAGTTAACATTATGAGTGGCCGGTTACGGTGAGTTTGAACAGAAAGAGATGAGAGAATTTTGACTGGATATGGCCGGTTTAAATGCTTAAAGGATTAAATCATTCATGTAAAAAAAGTTGACCTATAATCTGTTCGTACATTTTATAGCCATGTTATGTTTCGCTGAGGAGGGTCGGATTGGCAGTATCAGTAGAGGGTCGGACGCCATGCTTTGTAGCATAGTTACGGCTCTTTACGATCTCAGTTCAAATCCCGCCGGGGTTAACTTTGCCTTTCATCCTTACGGGTTCGATAAAATAAAGTACCAGTAATGCACTGGGATAATTGCTGGCCTTGTGCCAATAGTAGAAACAATTATGTTTCGCTGAGTAATCTTGATAAAGGAGTAGTGATAGAAAGTCGTCCTGAAAAATACCACATGTGATTTCAACATTCTCCGCAATCACAGATTTCTTTTCATTATTCAAAATAATAAGGGCGGTGGATTGGCAGTATCGGTAGAGGGTCGGACGCCATGCTTTCCAGCATAGTTACGTCCCTTTATGATCTGAGTTCAAATCCCACCGAGGTTGACTTTGCCTTTCATCCTTACGGGGTCGATAAAATAAAGTACCAGTAATGCAGTGGGTAATTGCTGGCCTTGTGCCTAAAGTAGAAACAATTATTCAAAATAATTATTCAAAATAATTATTCAAAGTCAGTGTAATTTTCCATGATCTCATACTAACAGATAGAACATTTCTTAACCATTTAGTATTTAAACCGGCTGTATCCAGTCAGAATTCTCTCACCTCTTTGTTCAAACTAGGTGTAACCAGCCTATCCTATTTATGTTAAGGTATCGTTCTCAAAATAAATAACAAAAATCTCATAGATTCAATATTATGTGATATAAAGCCTGTACTGTGAACATACAATAGTAAATATAGAGTAATGAAATTGGGAAGGCGCCTATGGTCGTGAGTAGGGAGGTAGGCCAAGGACACCAGAAGTCTCCACTGCCAGGGGTACAACCGCAAACCTGTCGGGGAGCGACCGAAAAAAGTGGGCACTAATGCTACCTGGGGGCGTTGAGAAGGTCCAGGGAGGCACTGAGGACTAAGGTGGCGGTAGAGATGATATAATAGTATATTAAATATCAAATGATACATATTATATATAGATATAGTAAAATAAGTGAAGGCGTGTGGCTGAGTGGTTAGAGAATTGGATTCACAATCGTGAGATCGATTCCTGGCGATGCGTTATGTCCTTGAGCAAGACACTTTATTTCACGTTGCTCCTTTTACCCGGAGTTGCGACGGATAGATAGTATAGCAACTGGAAAGACCAACGGAAACATTGTTTCCTCG
This sequence comes from Eledone cirrhosa, assembly GCA_964016885.1. NCBI lineage: Eukaryota > Metazoa > Mollusca > Cephalopoda > Octopoda > Eledonidae > Eledone > Eledone cirrhosa. The sequence continues at coordinate 23,036,937 of OZ024758.1, forward strand.
GTCCGATATGACGTAAGCCGGTCGTTAAAAAAATAGTAAAATAAAAAATATATAATATTTATTTATGCATAGCATATATTATATTATTTATTATATCAAGGGTGGTGGATTGGCAGTATCGGTAGAGGGTCGGACGCCATGCTTTGAAGCATTGAGTTACGGCCCTTGCCATTCTGAGTTCAAATGCCGCCGAGGTTAACTTTGCCTTTCATCCTTACGAGGTCGATAAAATAAAGTACCAGTAATGCACTGGGAAATTTGCTGGCCTTGTGCCAAAAGTAGAAACAATTATATTATTTATTATATATAAATTAACAGAGTAATGGATTGGCAATATCGGTAGAGTCGGACGCCATTCTTTGCAGCATAGAGTTACGCGCCTTTACGGTCTGAGTTCAAATCCCGCCGAGGTTAACTTTGCCTTTCATTCTTACGGGGTCGATGAAATAAAGTACCAGTAATGTACTGAGATACGAAGAAACAAATGAACCTAAAAACCTATAAGCTGCTTAGCAAATATGTATTTGATAATGATTTTTACTATAGGCACAAGGCCAGCAATTTTTTTGCGGGGTGGGGTGAGGGTCAATTAAATTGACCCCAGTGCGTGACTGGTACTTCATTTTAATGAGTCCGTAAGCAAAACTAACCCAGGCGTGATTTGAATACAGAATGTAAAGGACCGTAACTCTATGCCGCAAAGCATGTTGTCCGACGCTCTACCGATACTGCCATAACTATGTATATAAGTTTCTAGTATAGGCACAAGGCCAGTAATTTGGAGGAGGGGTAAGTCGATTAAATCGACCCCAGTGCGTGACTGGTACTTTATTTTATCGATCCCGTAAGGATGACAGGCAAAGTTGACCTCGGCGGGATTTGAACTCAGACCATAAAGGGTCGTAACTCTATGCTGCACAGCATGTCGTGCGACCCTCTACGGATACTGCCAATCCACCGCCCTACTAATAATGGTTTCTTATATAGGCACAAGGCCAGTAATTTGGGGGGAGAGGAAAGTCGATTAAATCGACCCCAGTGCGTGACTGGTACTTTATTTTATCGACCCCATAAGGATGAAAAGCAAAGTTAACCTCGGCAGGATTTGAGCTCAGATCATAAAGATCCGTAACTCTATGGTGCAAAGCATGGCGTCCGACCCTCTCCCGATACTGCCAATCCACCGCCCTACTAATAATAATGATAACAAAAATAATATTTTAGTATTTTGTAATTATATTATTCCTTATATGTTTTTCTTTGTGTTTTTTTTTCCAGTCTTTACTACTACTAGAAATACTATGGCCAATTCTTGTTTTTGCAATTGTGGCCATTATTCGATCTGGCATTCCACCTTTCAAACTGGGAAAATGTGAGTAGAGATTTCATTCAATAATTTTTATATGTACATGTATGTAATGGTGGCTTATTATCTTAAGACAAATTGTCCCTTCTTTTTATGCCTTTATGATAAATAAAGAAATATATCTTAAGACAAATAGCAACACATCATGCAGGACTTACTGTATTAATCAATATTCAGAAACACTTTTTAAAAAACATACACTTCTATTCAGATAATACCGTTTACTCATCATTCTTAACCTTCTGCAATATTTTATTCACAGTTTTATAAAAAAAAAAATATATAATGGTTGCTTCTGCTGGACACCACCAGAGGGCGTTTTCCCCGGTGTTTGCATAACTACGGCTTCCTAAAACCGTGTTTCTTTATAAATACGATATTTCTATACATATTTGTATACAGCTATGCCTGAAGCTAAATCCTATTTTTATATAATAATTGTTTCTTCTTTTGGCGCAAGGCCAACAATTACCCCCAGTGCTTTATTTTATCGACCCCGTAAGGATGAAAGGCAAAGTTTACCTCGGCGGGATTTGAACTCAGACCGCAAAGGGACGTAACTCTATGCTGCAACGCATGGCGTCCGACCCTCTACCGGTACAGCCAATGCTTACAGAACGAAAGCACAAACAAATATAATATAAGTGAAAGGAAAAACAAAAAAGTAAGTGGAAAAGAAAAAAACTCAGAAGCAGGTAGCACACACATCTAGGACCACATACAACAAAAGACAGGCGAAAGGAGTGGACAACCGAGTCGCTACCAGAGTAAAAGATAACAGTATCACGAGGAGCACTGGGAAACCTCTTTAATAACTTTTTAGGCAAACCAGCACGTTCGTAGTGTTACCCCGGGTGATGGCGAGGCTGATGCGCTGGAACAGCCAAGCGCCCTCACGAGCATCACCAGTTACCCCTGCTAGGTGAGCCGCCATTGAAGATAGGAATCCCACAGCCCGTAGCCCGACTTCCCCAAACGTCACGAACACCACAGGCTGGGAAATGTATATACAAACCTGAATAAATTTCAAAGCCCTTCTACAAATAGATGCAATTTACACATAACCTCGACAAACCTCACCAAATTTACAGTACTTCGATAAACATAGATATTGATAATATCATGCAATGATAGCATTTTAACAGCACCAAAACACAATTGCCACACAATTGCCACACACACGCACACACGCACGCACGCACGCACGCGCACACGCGCTCACGCGCACACGTGCACACGCGCACACACACTTCCTGGACCGGGCGATGCGTTGTGCCCTTGAGCAAGACACTTTATTTCACGTTGCTCCTTCTACCTGGAGTTGCGATCGATAGATAGTATTAGCAATTAGAAATACCAACGGAAACATTGTTTCCTCGGTCCGATTTGACGAATAGTCGATATATATATATATATATATATATATATATATATATATATATATATATATATATATATATATATATGTGTGTGTGTGTGTGAGAATATGCTCCGAAATCATTAGACGTGTCCGTCGAACCTGCGGGTCCAGAATCAGACAGATCCACACAATGATCGCGTCTTGAGCTACCCGCTGGCAAAACAATTGTAGCACGCAATAAATTTTCAGATGCATCACTGATTTTTCGCTTTCCATTCTATCTTACTCTGCTCTGTAAGAGCATAGAGTGCTCAACCAGCATACCGCCTATGGAAGCATCTTAGCTACCATCAGACACACACACACACAACACACAACACACAACACACACATATATATGTAGTGAGGTGCAGATAAAATCGGGGGGGGGGGATTAATGGATAATAAAGTCTTTTTTTATATAACAAATCAATATATTTCGATGAAACTTTATATACAGTTAGGCACATATATATAAAGAACAAAAATCACGTGATGTGGACACCACTTTCTCGAAGCTGGAGCAGGTCTTGACGCTGGCTTCCCTGTCCATGTTGGCCATGCCGTCCCTGATGGTCGCCTTGGGGGCCTCATTGGCGTTGTAGGGCCTACTGTTCACTTCTTAATAACATTCAGTTAAAATCTTCAGACATGTTACAAATGTTAAGTAATGAATTCTCTGGTTGTTTTCTCTGGCAACAGCTTATCCAACTTCAGCTGCCTACCTATTGACTCTCTACACCAGGCCATGTCAAACTGAGCGGCGTCCCCTGATGGCCACATGGGTGACATATGTGTTGTCTGATGGCCACATGGGTGACATATGTGTTGTCTGAGGGCCACATGGGTCACATATGTGTTGTCTGAGGGCCACATGGGTGACATATGTGTTGTCTGAGGGCCACACACGACAACTAGTTGCGCACATTACAACTAATTTTTTTTAAATTTTATATTACGAAGATAAAACAAACTCGCGCTTTAAAAAAAAAAAACCTTTGTGCGGGCCACAGGTGCGCTTTTAAAGGGCCACATGCGGCCCGCCCGCGGGCTGCATATTTGACATGCCTGCTCTACGGGGTCATAAAATAAAGTACCAGTAATGCACTGGGGTCGCTTTAATCGACTTTCCCCTCCCCCTAAATTGCTGGCCTTGTGCCTAAAGTAGAAATAATTATAATAAATGTGTCTGTAATGTAATAAAATAAATATTTGTCTCGATGTTTCAGGCGATTACCCCACCCGTGCTATGCCCAGTGCGGGCCTGATACCATTTATGCAGAATTTCGTTTGCAATCTTAACAATCATTGTGAAACGAAAGATATTTCTGTGAATGTCATGAAAGCGGAAGACAAGTAATAAACTTTAGCTTTTTAATTGCCTTTGTTGTTGTTGTGATTGTTGTTGTGGTTGTGATTGTTGTGGTTGTTATTGTTGTTGTGGTTGTTGTGTTCGTTGTTGTGGTTGTGGTTGTTGTTGTGGTGATTGTTGTTGTTGTTGTGGTGGTCGTTGTAGTGGTTGTTGTGGTTGTTGTTGTGGTGGTGGTTGTGGTTGTTGTGATTGTTGTGGTGGTTGTTGTGGTTGTTGTGGTTGTGGTTGTTGTTGTGGTGGTTGTGGTTGTTGTTGTGGTGATTGTGGTGGTTGTGGTTGTTGTGGTTGTTGTGGTTGTGGTTGTTGTGATTGTTGTGGTGGTTGTTGTGTTCGTTGTTGTGGTTGTTGTTGTGGTGGTGGTTGTTGTTGTGGTTGTGGTGGTTGTGGTTGTTGTGGTGGTTGTTGTGGTGGTTGTTGTGGTTGTGGTTGTTGTTGTGGTGATTGTTGTTGTGGTGATTGTTGTTGTGGTGATTGTTGTTGTGGTTGTTGTGGTGGTTGTTGTGGTGGTGGTGGTGGTTGTGGTTGTGGTGGTTGTTGTGGTTGTTGTTGTGGTGATTGTTGTTGTTGTGGTGGTCGTTGTTGTGGTGGTGGTGGTTGTTGTGGTTGTTGTTGTGGTGGTGGTTGTGGTTGTTGTGATTGTTGTGGTTGTTGTTGTGGTTGTTGTTGTGGTGATTGTTGTTGTTGCTGTGGTGGTCGTTGTTGTGGTTGTTGTTGTGGTGATTGTTGTTGTTGTGGTGGTGGTTGTGATTGTTGTGGTGGTTGTTGTTGTTGTTGTTGTGGTTGTGGTGGTTGTTGTGGTTGTGGTTGTGGTGGTCGTTGTGGTTGTTGTGGTTGTTGTGATTGTGGTTGTGGTTGTTATTGTTGTTGCCATGGTTGTTGTCGTGGTTGTTGTCGTGGTGGTTGTCGTGGTTGCTGTTGTTTTGGTTGCTGTTGTTGTCATGGTTGTTGCAGTTATGGTTTGTTGACATTGTTGTTGTTGTTACCAAGGGATTTGTGAAAGAAAACAAAATAAAAGAAAGAATGGCTGATTGAAAGTTATCTTAGCATTTCATTATTCCGAAATTTTTATTTTGCTTTCTCACTCAATTCCCTCCAGAATTGTTAACTTTACAATCTAAGTCTCTTTCATTGCATAGCTTTCTGTACAAATGGACTTTTCAGTCCATACTCCACAATGCTTCAAGCAAACTATCACACCTTATATATTTATTTCATTACTAGTCTGAACTTCTCTTATTACCAGTAAGATAAATAGCTCAATGTAATAACATCAGTTGTTCTACAGAGCAGTTATATAGAAATCACATGATTCAAAGTTCTGTTCAAACCATTTATTAGCTTACAATTGTTTCGTCCAAACCGAGGTTTGGAGTCTTCGGAGCAATTTTTTCTACTTCTGATAATTGTTTCTACTTTTAGGCACAAGGCCAGCAATTACTCAGTGCATTACTGGTACTTTATTTTATCGACCCCGTAAGGATGAAAGGTAAAGTCAACCTCGGCGGGATTTGAACTCAGATCGTAAAGGGACGTAACTATGCTGGAAAGCATGGCGTCCGACCCTCTACCGATACTACCAATCCACCAACTGATAATGTGTTTTGGGGTTTCTCTGTTAACTAGTTATGGAATTCTTTCAACAATTCTTTAGCCGATTCTATACTGATACTGAAAAAGAGTTGCGTCCCTTTATGGTCTGAGTTCAAATCCCGCCGAGGTTAACTTTGCCTTTCATCCTTACGGGGTCGATAAAATAAAGTGCCAGTAATGTACTGGGATAATTGCTGGCCTTGTGCCAAAAGTAGAAACAATTATTAAATGACTGCCCACAAAGACATTCTACTCTAGAAACGTGTTTAATTACCTCAGGGAACTGTAATAAATATAAAGAGAGCTATAGAGAGATCCTTGTAGAATATCTTTATATATAGAGGGCTGTAGAGAGATCCTTGTAGTATATCCTTATATAAAGAGGGCTTCAGAGAGATTCTTGTAGAATATCCTTATATAAAGAGGGCTGTAGAGAAATCCTTGTAGAATATCTTTATAGAATATCCTTATATAAAGAGGGCTACAGAGAGATCCTTGTAGAATATCCTTATAGAATATCCTAATATATAAAGGGCTCTAGAGAGATCCTTGAAGAAAATCCTTATATATAGAGGGTTGTAGAGAGATCCTTGTAGAATATCCTAATATATAGAGCGCCATAGAGAGATCCTTGAAAAAAATCCTTATATATAGAGGGTTGTAGAGAGATCCTTGTAGAATATCCTAATATATAGAGCGCCATAGAGAGATCCTTGTAGAATATCCTAATATATAGAGCGCCATAGAGAGATCCTTGTAGAATATCCTAATATATAGAGCGCTATAGAGAGATCCTTGTAGAATATCCTAATATATAGAGCGCTATAGAGAGATCCTTGTAGAATATCCTAATATATAGAGCGCCATAGAGAGATCCTTGTAGAATATCCTAATATATAGAGCGCCATAGAGAGATCCTTGTAGAATATCCTAATATATAGAGCACTATAGAGAGATCCTTGTAGAATATCCTAATATATAGAGCGCCATAGAGAGATCCTTGTAGAATATCCTAATATATAGAGCACTATAGAGAGATCCTTGTAGAATATCCTAATATTTAGAGCGCTACAGAGAGATCCTTGTTGAATATCCTAATATATAGAGCGCTATTAGAGATCCTTGTAGAATATCCTAATATATAGAGCGCCATAGAGAGATCCTTGTAGAATATCCTAATATATAGAGCGCCATAGAGAGATCCTTGTAGAATATGCTAATATATAGAGCGCTATAGAGAGATCCTTGTAGAATATCCTAATATTTAGAGCGCCATAGAGAGATCCTTGTAGAATATCCTAATATATAGAGCGCCATAGAGAGATCCTTGTAGAATATCCTAATATATAGAGCGCCATAGAGAGATCCTTGTAGAATATCCTAATATATAGAGCGCCATAGAGAGATCCTTGTAGAATATCCTAATATATAGAGCGCCATAGAGAGATCCTTGTAGAATATCCTAATATATAGAGCGCCATAGAGAGATCCTTGTAGAATATCCTAATATTTAGAGCGCCATAGAGAGATCCTTGTAGAATATCCTAATATATAGAGCGCTATAGAGAGATCCTTGTAGAATATCCTAATATATAGAGCGCTATAGAGAGATCCTTGTAGAATATCCTAATATTTAGAGCGCCATAGAGAGATCCTTGTAGAATATCCTAATATATAGAGCGCTATAGAGAGATCCTTGTAGAATATCCTAATATATAGAGCGCTATAGAGAGATCCTTGTAGAATATCCTAATATTTAGAGCGCTATAGAGAGATCCTTGTAGAATATCCTAATATATAGAGCGCCATAGAGAGATCCTTGTAGAATATCCTAATATTTAGAGCGCCATAGAGAGATCCTTGTAGAATATCCTAATATATAGAGCGCCATAGAGAGATCCTTGTAGAATATCCTAATATATAGAGCGCTATAGAGAGATCCTTGTAGAATATCCTAATATATAGAGCGCTATAGAGAGATCCTTGTAGAATATCCTAATATATAGAGCGCCATAGAGAGATCCTTGTAGAATATCCACATAACATTAAATTCCTCACTGAATTATCTGATACTCCTACTTTCCTTACTATATTTGCTCATAAATGTTCTTGAATTTTCTAATGAAATAAATTAATAAAGAAAGTTCTCAAGTGCAGAAATGTTAAGATAGCTTATAAAATAGAGTGAAGCCCCTTAAAACGTTGAAAAATAAGTTTCCAGCAGCCAATGGCAACTTCTTTTTCTGTCTTTTAAGGGTCTTCACCCTATTTTAACTTAAATTTTGTTTTAATATGATTTTAATTTTTGAATTTAAATTGCCATGCAAAAATATTATAATGGATGTCACCCCACTGTGCATCGATATATACATGTGTTTCTGTATGTCTCTTGTGTTGGAAAGGAGGTCATGTATGTAAACAATCATTGAAAAATTGCTCCGAAGACACCAAACCTCGGTTTGGACGAAACAATTGTAAGCTAATAAATGGTTTGAACAGAACTTTGATTCATGTAATTTCTATATAACTGCTCTGTAGAACAACTGATGTTATTACATTGAGCTATTTATCTTACTGGTAATAAGGTAGTAATAAATTACTGTCTTTCACTGTTTAGGGTTTAAAATATATATAACTATAAAAAGTTTTAGTATATACATAGCCATAAATAGTATCCTTAATACTATATATATATATATATATATATATATATATATATATATATATATATATATATATATATAAATGAAGTAATTCCGTCGGAAAAGTCCAGGAAAAAAGAGTGCTCTATGTAGGTAACAGAGCTTATTCAATAAACAGACCAGGATTTTTTGATTCTGAGGATTGAAAGCAAAATATTTTGCTTTTAAGAAACCACTGGTAAATGGAATAATTGCCTTATGTTGTTTATTACATAAATATATATATATATATATATATATATATATATATATATATATATTGGTAAACGGAATAGAAAATGCTGACAAATTGTTCAGTTGAAAAATGGTTTAATTAGGAATAAAAGAGTATTAGTGATTGTATGGGTTAGTATTCAGTTGTGGTTTTAAGTTTTTAAGTTTTTACCGGTTGCGCATTTCTAAATGCTTTTCAAAAATAATTTTGAGATAGAGTGTCCGTGCTGTTTTCTCTAATACTCTTTTATTCCTAATTAAACCATTTTTCAACTGTGAACAATTTGTCAGCATTTTCTATTCCGTTTACCAATATATAACTTGTGTGTTACACCTCTATTCTTTTAACTATATATATATATATATATATATATATATATATATATATATATATATATATATATATATATATATATTCTCAGTGCTTCAAAAGCCAAAAATTCGGCTTTGTGCAAATAAATTTTTTTTTTTTTTTCCTTTGTTATTTAAATATATAGTATTGAACAACTGGCTTCGAAAATGGCTCCTCTGGTAGCAGAAAACAGTTCAGTACCATCCTTGAAGAAACTGTTGACGATATTAGATTCCATAGGAAACATGAAAGGAAACGATATTGAAGAGATTCTTGGTAAATTCATAAAATATTTTTTGGCATTTTTATACATCATCATCATCGTTTAACGTCTATCTTCCCCGCTAGCATGGGTTAGACACTGCCGGGTCTTAAATAATTGCCCCACCCCACTTAGTAATTTTCCAGATTTTTTCCACCACCAGTTCCCCCACCCATGCTTATTAAATTTTGCTAATCTATCTTATTTTAATTTGCTTTATACATTAAAAATTATTATACATGACAAAAGTACATTTCTAGAAATCACATACCTTATAAAATAAATTGGATGGGTTGGGGTCTCTGTAATATGTAAACTAAATTACTAATTCTGTTGTTATTGTGTGTGTGTGTGTGTGTGTGTGTGTGTGTGTGTGTGTGTGTGTGTGTGTGTGTGTGTGTGTGTGTGCCATGGTCTGGTCGACTGTTGGGTGTGGCACAGATGACCTGGCAGCCAGCTCTCTCCATTCCTCTCCGCCATCCCCCGTGGTTGCACCCAGCCTCATGCCTGACCATTCTGGGATGTTGTCCTCCCATCTCTTTCTCAGCCTCTCATCATTCCTCCTCGTACTATTCCCTGCAGGACAATCTTGGCAAGCCCTGAAGATCTTGTCACATGCCTGTACCATCTCTAAGCCATGCGCCTTGTGAAGGCGCATGGCTTAGTGGTTAGAGCATTGGGCTTGCAATCGAAAGGTTGTGAGTTCAATTCTCGGACCAGGGGTTGTGTTGTTTCCTTGAACAAGACACTTTATTTCACGTTGCTCCAGTTGACTCAGCTGTAGAAATGAGATGATAGGACTGGGGTCCCTATCATTAAATTACCCAAGGCACCTCCAACGAGATATACCTTGGAGGAGGCCAGCTAAACCTGCATAGGTGTGAGCTGTCACACACTCACACCATCTCAATTTGCGTTTGCTCGCAATGGTCAACAGGTCTTTGTAGGGGCCGATGGCTTGCCAAATTCTGTTTCGTACCACCTCACTGGAGATGCAGTCTTTGTCAGTGATGCCAAGGAGCTTTCTGAAGCATCTCATATCCATAGCCTGAATTCTTCACTCCAGATCAGCTGTTATTGTCCAAAACTCACAGGCATACAAGAATATGGACATAACCAGAGAGCGCATCAGTCTGATCTTTGAACTGAGGACTATGTTGTTGTCATTCCAGATGGTCTTAAGTTTTTTTTAAGTGCTGCTGTGTGTGTGTTTATATTTTTAACAAAAGTCAAAATATGAATCATTGTTTTGTCTTTTTTTTTTTTTTTTTATATATTTGCAGAAAAAGGTGTGTCACTTCGAGAACTTTTCAAAGATCCTGATAAAATACAACATATATTTGTTCAGGAACTCCAGATTTTTGATGAACATGCTGCTAATGCTTTGCTGGACTCTAAAATAAATATAAAAGAGGTAAGTAACAAATTAAAGGTGGTGAATTGGCAGAATCGTTAGAACGTCAGATAGAATGCTTTATGGTATTCATTCCGGGTCTCTGCTCGCTGAGTTCAAATCCCGCCGAGGTTAACTTTGCCTTTCATCCTTTCGGGGTCGATAAAATAAAGTACTAGGGTCGATTCTTCCAGAGAGAGGAAGAATTAGAAAGACCAAAGGAAACATTGTTTCCTCGGTCTGATTTGATGAAAGTCGATCAACTGTGTGTGTGTAGAGAGAGAGAGAGAGAGAGAGAGAGATCAGTCAACGAATATATACTTTTAATACAATCACAAATACACACAATATCATTGAATTGGCAGTATCGGTAGAGTGTCGGACGCCATGCTTTCCAGCATAGTTACGTCCCTTTACGATCTGAGTTCAAATCCTGCCGAGGTTAACTTTGCCTTTCATCCTTACGGGGTCGATAAAATAAAGTACCAGTAATGTACTGGATAATTGCTGGCCTTGTGCCTAAAATAGAAACAATTATTATCATTGCAATCATTATCACCATCATCCTCATCTGTGAAAACTGAGTAAATTGTAAATTTGTTAAATATCAAATATTTACCTTGATTTCTAGATTCTAAGTTTAACTGGTTATGTTGACCTGAAAGGAATAGCTTGCAACAAGACTTTACTGAACTCTTACATCATATTTCCACAAAATACCAACATTTCATTGGTCTCGGCGGCTATTTGTGCTATTAATAGTTCTATGATTCCAAATATAACAGAAACAGTTCAGCAACACCTAAATATGATCAACATCATGAAAAAGGTAAGAAACCCTCCCATGTTCTAACCTAAATAATCAGTTATCGCTGATCCCTTGATTTTTAACCCTTTTACCATTTAACCCTTTAGTATTTAACTCTTTAGTATTTAACCTCTTCAGTGCCGTAGACGAGATAACGTGTCCTAACATGTTTGAAATCGTTTCCAACACTTAATAACTCTAAAGTTAGGAAATCGCTTCCAACAGTTCATAACTTCAAAGTTATGAACTCGTTTCCAAAAGTTCATAACTTCAAAGCTAGATGGAGTTAGTAGTTTATTGATGTGATGTTTGTCAATCATTCAAATATGTGTTATTAATAAATATTTGTTTAAAGGAATAGTCATTTTACTGGAGAAAAAAAACCAACAACTGTAGCTGTGTAAAATATACGCAGCAGTCAACCATTTGTATCCGGTCAGAATTCTCTCACCCCTTTCTGTTCAAACCGACTGTAACTTGCTTCTCTTACTGATGTTAAAGTATTGTTCTGAAAATGAATAATATCAAAATTTCATAGATTCAATATTATGTGATAGAATTATGTGAGGTAAAGCCTTTTGTGTGAAAATACAATAGTATATATAGAGTAATGTAAATGCTAATGGGTTAATGGAGTCGTAGGAGCTCCACAGTGATATATGGCATGATTCAGAGATTTTTTTTATACCTAGCAGAGACCATATCTCCCTAGGATTATTAATAAATGACTATAGAATGTTGTAGTGTACTTGAATCATTGTGTATAGTAGCATCATCATCATGCCACTAAATATTTTGAATTATTTCCCTTGCAACTACCTTATTTATGGGGGGGGGGGTCTTATCCGGTGAATATAGGCCTAAACCTGAATTACACCTCAGAACTTTTGGAGTCGACCTATGCACCAGCATATATTGTATGTTATATGTGCCTTAACACTTTAGCATTTACATTACTCTATATTTACTATTGTATTTTCGTGGTATAGGTTTTACCTCATATAATTATCTCATATAATATCGAATCTATGAGATTTTGATATTATTTATTTGAGTTTTATTAAGGGCGGTGGATTGGCAGTATCTGTAGAGAGTCGGACGCCATGCTTTGAAGCATAGAGTTACCTCTCTTTATGATCTGAGTTCAAATCCCGCCGAAGTTAACTTTGCCTTTCATCCATAAAATAAAGTACCAGTAATACACTGGGATAATTGCTGGCCTTGTGCCAAAAGTAGAAACAATTATTTATTTTGAGAACAATACCTTAAAGTCTGTATGAAGGGCCAGTTACAGCCGGTTTAAACAGAAATAGGTGAAAGAATTCTGGCCTGATGCGGCCGGTTTAATTGCTAACTGGTTAAAGAATTAACTCTATTATTAACATATTTTTGTTGTTGTTGTTCCTTTTGTAGGTGTCTGTTTTAATGAAGCCATATAGCTGGTCTGAAGGTATTTACGATATTTCAATCATGGTAGATACATTCTTCAAATTACCTACTGCAAAGTCATTTATGAAAGATATCAAAGGTTTGGAAAGTCTTGCAGGATTTATCAGGAAGTTACCTGCCTGGCTTCTAGGACTGCAAAAATTTTCTTCAGATGATTTTCAAAGGTTAATATTTTTTTGTTTTTTTTTGTATTTTCAAATCACTTCTATATTTATGGGGGTTTTTTTTGGGGTTTTTTTTAATTTTAATCTTTCTATTCACCGGTCACTGTCTTAACCTCAGGCATACTTGGATACCGTACAGCCGATATTATCCGCATGATTGGAACGTCAGCAGTCTGTCTAAGAAAGGAGCATCACAAGGGAGGGGGGGGCTGTTGAAGCGGGTGTCACTGGCCATTGTCCGCGGGAATGCTCTTGTGGTCTTGTCCGCAGGGCGCAGCTCCTTTACCACCACGCCCTAGGCTCAGAGCCCAAGCCCCTCCCCATTCATCTGTGACACTAGAGCCCTTGCCTTTCTCTTCCTTTTCTGTTTTTATATTTTCTTATTTTACATTCCATTCTTTCTTCTCAATCTATTTGTTCTTTTTATATTAAATTGTTTTAGCGTCAGACGCCATGCTTTGCAGCATAGTTATGGCCCTTTACGTTCTGCGTTCAAATCCTGCCGAGGTTAACTTTGCCTTTCATCGTTACGAGGTCGATAAATTAAAGTACCAGCGATGCACTGGGGTAATTACTGGCCTTGTGCCAAAAGTAGCAGCACTAATTATATATCAATACAGTCGTAGGTTTTATAAAGAAGTATATCACAGAAAATATCAAATTTGATTATACAGTTTTAAGGAAAAGATTCAACGCAATTATTTAGAGGCACACATGTGCACACACACACACTCAGACACACACACACACGCATACACACGCACGCACGCACACGCGCACACACACACACACACACCACACCACACCACACCACACCTACTACACCACACCACACCTACTACACCACCACACCACACCTACACCACACCACACCACACCACACCTACACCACACCACACCACACCACACCACATCACACCACACCACACTACACCACACCACACCACACCACACCTACTACACCACACTACACCACACCACACCACACCACACCACACCACACACACACCACACACACACACACACACATTTCGTATAAAAAAAATAGTTTCAGTTTACAAACATTTCGGGTGAGATACAACGTTCAGGAACGAATTAAGTTTGTGAACCGAGAATCCCCTGTATATAAGTCTAAAAGTCTGTCTTAAGCCAGAAGGCTCATTTGGCCGGTGCTTATCCCGGTTTCATGGCGTGAAGCGACTGAGAGGACAGGACGTCAGTCCATCGCAGGGTTAAACCTCCAGCTATTGCGTGTACTCATTTCCAGCTGAGTATACTGGAACAACGGGAAATGAAGTGTTTTGCTCAAGAACACAACACGCAACCCAGAAATCGAACCCACGACATTATGATCGTAAGTCCAACACCCTTACCACTGGGCCACGTGCCTCCACCCACTGTATATATCATTTGCCATATTTACAGTACTGAAGAATAGAAATAGCTCAGTTGTAAATAGATCGATATTTTGATCGATAGATCGATATTTCTTATAACGATAAAAATAATGATAATAATGAAAATTATTGTGTACAGAGCTCGGGTGTACTACATCTATTTACAGTACTGAAGAACAGCTCAGTTGTAAATAACTTGATAGTTCATTCTCATATCTTATTTAGCGTACTGAAGAACTGCTTAGTTATAAATAGGTTTCCAAAGCACTAATGGGGACACAGCCTCATAGGTGGCACGATTTGCGTGGGAGGCCGGCATATATCTCTCTCAAAGTCAGATGTCGCCAGCTTATGTTCTGAATGGGTCGAAGTAAGCGAGTGTAGTTGCCATCAAAGTGATTTTGTTGTTTGGATGAAAGTGTCCAAGTGTCCCCATTAGTGCTTTGGAAACCACAAACAGTCACTAATAACAGTGACCGCAAGCTATCCCATCCCAACGTCATCTCCAGAGATTCTGGTATTGAAATCCAGGACTTGGCAACGGCAATGAACGACAGACCTACGTGGTGGAGATCAATTGTTGAGTCAATTTGGGCTGAGGCCACCGGATAATAAATAGGTTGATATTTCGTTCTAATATTATATTTACAGCACTGAAAAACAGCACAGTTGTTATAAATAGGTTGACATTACATTTCCATATCTTATTTACAGCACTGAAGAACTGCTCAAAATGATGGATCCCCTTTTACTATCCATTGCATCCAAAGAAACACGTAACTCATGGGATATTTTCAAAACCAGTCTAAATATCTTTGAAAGTATCTTTGTTTTCTCAAGTTCTAATGTACAGTATAGTTTAGGTGAGTATTAATGTTATTACATTTTTCATCACAAATATTAATTTTTTTATATAATCACATAATTACTGTAGAAACTCAAATAAAATCCGCCCCACCTCATTTTATGTCTGAGAAATGGGCAAAAATCCAAACCCCATTTATAAGCCGATGCAGCTAATCAATACATTATTTCGATGGCGTATTATATGACTAGCTGATTCCATGCCATCAAAAATGACAACTAATTGTAATATCTATACATAATATAAAAAAGAGATGTTTATTGGCTGGTTGGCTCCTTCGTGCTTACTCAAACAAGCGATACAAGCACACAACCAATGTGTGTAACCAATTCGCTGCAACATACACATATAAGTATAACAAATCTTAGAACGCTGGACTTCTATAGTTTCTCCCCACCCTCTCCTTCCTTAGTCATCACATAGATGTGTGTGTATGTAATAATTATTTTTTCTAAGTGTATCTGTTTATATATATATATATATATATATGTGTGTGTAGATGTGTGTGTGTTTATAATTCTATTATCTATGTATCTTTCTAAATAAACACACACAAACACATATGACATATATAAATATAATTTACGCACACACAAACACTCACATAATCATAACAGCCAATGTGTGTAGCCAATTCGCTATGCATATACACACACAGGCATAGCGAATGTTTGACGCTGCTTTCTGTAGTTTGTCATCACCCCTTCCTTCCTCGGTCATCTCTAGTGCGTGACGTCATCGCGCCTTCCTTCCTCGGTCATCTCTAGTGCGTGACGTCATCATTCCTTCCTTCGTCGGCCATCTCTAGTGAGTGACGTCATCACCCCTTCCTTCCTCAGTCATTTCTAGTGCGTGACGTCATCACCCCTTCCTTTCTCGGTAATCTCTAGTCCGTGACGTCATCACCCCTTCCTTCCTCAGTCATTTCTAGTGCGTGACGTCATCACCCCTTCCTTTCTCGGTCATCTCTAGTCCGTGACGTCATCACCCCTTCCTTTCTCGGCCATCTCTAGTGAGTGACGTCATCACCCCTTCCTTCCTCAGTCATTTCTAGTGCATGACGTCATCACCCCTTCTTTTCTCGGTAATCTCTAGTCCGTGACGTCATCACCCCTTCCTTTCTCAGTCATCTCTAGTGCGTGAGGGACACATTGGCTATTATTATTTGTATTGCATTGCATTGGCTATTATTATTTGTATTGCATAAGGCGGTGGATTGGCAGTATCGGTAGAGGGTCGGGCGCCATGCTTTCCAGCATAGTTACGTCTCTTTACGATCTGAGTTCAAATCCCGCCGAGGTTGACTTTGCCTTTCATCCTTACGGGGTCGATAAAATAAAGTACCAGTAATGCACTGGGTAATTGCTGGCCTTGTGCCAAAAGTAGAAACAATTATTTGTATTGCATTCATTTAATAGTTTTGTATATTAATATATTTTGAGAATACTTTCAAAGTTCATTATTTTTATTCTTTAGATTCTGTTAAAATGAGCCTGAATCAACTATTTGACAACTCGACCAATTTGACAGAATTTCTTATGTATCAACGTAAGCTACCAAGCTATGAGGTGCAGGAAATCAAAGATAAAGAAATTAATGTTCCAAAAGTTTGTATCAAAGATTAGATTTATTAGTATACTTAATATGAACACATTATGAAATATGTAATAAGACGTATAATTTTCAAAAAGCCAGTAAAATACGAAGGGCAAATGATGACAAATAAAACAAAACAAAGTAATGTTTTACCCAATATATTTCAGGGCTAAAACCCCCTTTTCAAATGTAGAGCTGAAACAGTTCAAAACAAAATGAATGATCGGTGTATTCTTCCTTAACTATCCTACGTGTCTGTATTACGCATGCCCTTCATATTTGTCTACCAAATTGTACTGGTTTTTAAAACTTATCGGCCTTTTATTAGATGCATTGTTTCCGTGTCTTTTATGAATAATATTATAACTAAAAGAGATTTAGAAACATTTGTTAATAATTTCAGATCCTTGGCGTTTTTATAATTTTGAAATATATATATATATATATATATATATATATATATAATAGTAATAATAATAATTATAACCTAGGTTGCTGCTGCGAGTAGCAGATTTACAATCGATTTTCTAAGGGTATCACAAAGTACTCAATGAGAGAATAATCCATAAATTACTCCTCAGAGTAAACAGGTAATAGTGACACAATGAATAATGTGACCAGAGGCATGTTGCCACATTAATACTACAACAACGAAAAATACAAACAGGTTAAAGACGAACCTGGACCTGATCGATAGATATTAGATATTAATCGATAAATATCTTCGATATGTTTCTGGGAATCCAGAAGCTAATTGACAGTCTCAAATCCTTTTTAATTCCCACTTTAAATCCTGGTATCGGTTAATTTAGCACCTTCACTTGATCGTTTTCTGGCTTATGCTCATACCACTTCTCAGAATGTGGCGAATTATTTAGTTTGCATCAATACCAGTGAATCACCTTTTCTATCATATCATGTCTCCAGCCTTTATAGTGAGTCTCGTCTAGGTGTTTATACTCGGAAACGATGTGAGCCACAGTCCTCTCTTTCTCTTTCTCTCTTTCTCTCTCTCTCTCTCTCTCTCTTTCTTCACAGATCATACAGAGTGAGCTAGCTCACTATCAATATGGTGTTTCACCCCCTCCTTATCAATATGGTGTTTCACCCATTTCGTCATTATCATTATTATTGCCGTCGCCGCCGTTGTCGTCGTCGTCGTCGTTTGTTGTCGTTGTTTATCTATCTATCTATTGTCGCGGGTGGGACCAATCCAGTTGACCACCGAGTCCATTGTCATGATCAAACCGCCACCCTCCTTCAAAAACGAAGGAGAGGCGGTTTTCCTTTGTGTGATAGCTATGGCGAAAGAGGTTGTATGGTGGACAAGGTTGAAAGGGCTGAGGTCAGACACCTTTCTCTCCGGCCAACAACTGATTCTTTTTTTCAAATACCACTTTGGAAGAAGAGTCAGGGTGGAGAGAGAGGTGCTGTACCCCAGCAAGTTTTATGAAAGGTGGGTGAAAGTGGCCCGAGTGAATGGGCCTTCTCTCTATATCAGCCTGTAGGTTGAGGAAAAAGAGGAGGAGAGGAAAGGAGTACAAGCTCTTCGTACTCCTGGAGATGAGGGTTGCACATTTTTTTTCGGGGGTATGTGTTACCCATATAAACCGTCTCCCTCTATTGGGGAAAATCGACTAACTTTTAAATTCCATCTGTGATAACATTTTACACGTTTTTATTGTATGTAAACTTCCCCCTTTGTATTTGTCCCCTTCTTTTGTGCCCCTGTGGCTAATAAAGAAATATATCTATATATATATATATATCCTCATGTGTATCTATTAATATCTATGTCAATGTGATATTATGCTATCAGCTAGTGTTATCACTCACCTTGTTACTGTTACCTGTATTTAACATCCTCATTTACCTGCAACCTATGAACTTTAAACGGTGAATGCTGATACTACGACTGGCTGTGAATTGACACTGCTTTTACACATTTACATAATAAAGGTTCAGAATGGAATAATTCCATACATTTGAACATCTTGACTGATTTCTCCTTGAGTTGATCGATCGCAAAACATGCTTCGCGTGTGAATAAAATATACTAGACCACCCGTGACCCGTTGGGTCATGTTCCCTTAAAATATAATTTTTTAATAATTAAAATATACATAGACATGTATATAATGTAAAATAAAATTGGAAAGCCCATATATATATATATATATATATGCATGTGAGTGTGAGTGTATATAATTTCGTTCGACAACACCACCAGCTCTCTCTCTCTCTTCCATTTTCCTTCTCTGTCTCTCTCTCTCTCTCTCTCGCTTCCATTTTCCTTCTCTGTCTCACTTCCATTTTCCTTCTCTGTCTCACTCTCTCTCTCTCTATCTCTCACACAACCACTATCTCTTTCTCTCTCTATTTATGAAGGTACCCAGAAAAGACCTGTATCTCGGGAACCCGTGCTCCAATTTACGGGAAATTTATTTTATTCCATTTCTATTCCCATTTCAGGGGCAAGTTCCTTTCAAAGTATTTTCCCATTATGCGCCGTTTTGGCTGTATTAAATTACAGACAAGACACAATCACAGAGCTTTAGTAGTATATAGATAATATATATTGGATGCTAAATTGATACATATATCATCATTATTAACACCACCACCACCATCATCATCACTGTTTAACGCCCATTTTTCCACTCTAGCATGGGCACACGCTGCAGCTGAAGCATGCATGTAGTATGCACCACCCCCACCTTCACCCCACCATACTCTTCCATACATCTCCCATGAGGTCAAGCTGAAGCATACATCTACTGAATCTGCCAGTCCATACTGAAAAGTGGTCGTTATTGTAACATGACAAAGGGCGGTGGATCGGTAGAGAGTCGGACACCATGCTTTCCAGCATAGTTACGTCCCTTTACGATCTGAGTTCAAATCCCGCCGAGGTTGACTTTGCCTTTCATCCTTACGGGGTCGATAAAATAAAGTACCAGTAATGCACTGGGTAATTGCTGGCCTTGTGCCTAAAGTAGAAACAGTTATTGTAACATGACAAAAAGCACCCAGTCCACACTGTAAAGTGGTCATATAGGTGATACAGCAAAAAACACCCAGTCCACACTGTAAAGTGGTCGTGTAGGTGTCACAACAAAAAACACCCAGTCCACACTGTAAAGTGGTCGTGTAGGTGTCACAACAAAAAACACCCAGTCCACACTGTAAAGTGGTCATATAAGTGATACAACAAAAAACACCCAGTCCACACTGTAAAGTGGTCGTATAGGTGATACAGCAAAAAACACCCAGTCCACACTGTAAAGTGGTCATATATGTGATACAACAAAAAACACCCAGTCCACACTGTAAAGTGGTCGTATAGGTGATACAACAAAAAACACCCAGTCCACACTGTAAAGTGGTCGTATAGGTGATACAGCAAAAAACACCCAGTCCACACTGTAAAGTGGTCATATATGTGATACAACAAAAAACACCCAGTCCACACTGTAAAGTGGTCGTGTAGGTGTCACAACAAAAAACACCCAGTCCACACTGTAAAGTGGTCGTGTAGGTGTCACAACAAAAAGCACCCAGTCCACACTGTAAAGTGGTCATATAGATGATACAACAAAAAACACCCAGTCCACACTGTAAAGTGGTCGTGTAGGTGTCACAACAAAAAACACCCAGTCCACACTGTAAAGTAGTCATATAGGTGATACAACAAAAAACACCCAGTCCACACTGTAAAGTGGTCGTGTAGGTGTCCCAACAAAAAGCCCCCAATACTGAGTGTAAAATGGTCATGTAGGTGTCACGACAAAAAGTACCCAGTCCACACTGTAAAGTGGACGTGTAAGTATCACAACAAAAAACACCCAGTCCACACTGTAATGTGGTCATGTAGGTATCATGACAAAAAGCACCCAGGCCCCACTATAAAGTGGTCGTATAGGTGTCACAACAAACACCCATTCCACAATGTAAGGTGCTCATGTAAGTTTCATGACAAAAAACATCCAGTGCTCAGTGTAAATGTGGTTGGCCTTAGGAAGGCCATCCAGCTGTAGAAACCAAGCCCAAATCAGTTCTGTATGAGCAGATCACCTGACCTGGCATTTCTCAGAACAGTACAACTCGTCTAATCCATGCTAATGTTGAAAAATGGATGTTAAACAGTGAGGACGATAATGATGATGATGATATAAAGTCTTATTGTCCAGAAAAAATGGGTGGCAGTGACTTTGAAGCTTTGAAGTTGATGCCTCCTGAAATTATATTTGAGTGTATTTATAACATTTTTTTTTTTACATTTCTCTTCAGTTATTGGACTACTTGAAACTCTACCATGAAACTGACAGTAAAATATTTCTCTGTGATGACCCTGGACTCAACAGTATTCTTTCAAATCATACTGTGCATATCATCAATCCTGTAACTGGACAATTACATCTGACGACTGTACAGGATATTCTGTGTGTAAATCTAACCAAAACTCAGATGGAATTTTTTGACAGTATTAAAAATATTTCTTCAGTTAATGTAATTCATCATTTTATCCTCTAATTTATTGAAAGTTAATGTTTTATATTTTTTAAATATTTTATTTTAATCCTTTAGCATGTACATTACTCTATATTTACTATTATATTTTCACAGTAAAGGTTTTACCTCACATAATTAACTCACATAATATCGAATCTACGAGATTTTCATATAATTTATTTTGAGAACAATACCTTAACATAAGTATGAGTGGCCAGTTATGACCGGTTTGAGCAGAACGAGGTGAGAGAATTCTGGCCAGATATGACCGGTTTAAATGCTAAAGGGTTAAATGATGATGATGATGAATGCTAAATTTATCTTACATAAAATGCCAAAGATGAAATTTCCTGATATTTGTACATTATTCTATGTACTATACATGTACCTTTGATGAATTGTAGTGCACCTTAGCACTGTACACAATAATTTTCATTATCAAATATATTCAATATATATTCAAATATATTCAATCCTTTGAAGTCAATCGAGTTAATCCCCTATGAATAGTTGAGTGCATTTTATTAAAAAAGATTACGTATATGTCTCTATTTATTATACTTTCAGGCCAAGCCAGTTGGCATAACCCTATTATTTTGGGGGTACCTACTCCCCTCAAATTCTTGTTCTGTATTATGTTCTGTTACTTATAAGTTCATCATGTACTCTTAATGTATATATATATACCCCCATAATCCATATATGTATCATGGATCATATGTATTTAGCTGAGTTGTTTGAAATGGAGCTTATATTTCATATCAAGCCTGGGCCTTTTTTCTGCTTTTTGGGCCTATTACCCACTTTGAATGAATACCTGTATATAAAGTATTTATTGGCTCACAATGTTGATTAATACTGTAATTGTTGAACCAATGAATTGAGAAATAAAGAAAGATCAAGGTCGCACCATAAAAAATATCTAAAAATATGAAATATAAAGTCAATGTTTTCGAAATAATTCACAAATATTTTTATAATTTCTAGATCCAACAAAAGCTCATGTCACATACCATTTCTAAACTTCAAGATGATTTGAACAAGATTGTAAATATATTTAAAGATGTACCACCAGAGGTGGGCAAATTCATAAATGGTGTCGCATCTGCTGAAATTAGTGAAATCGCATCAATTTTGCTATCAATTGATGAGTCGTAAGTTATCTAAGAATATTTAGATATTTGTGTAATCTCTTCTCATCCATTTTCTTCCTTTTCTCCTTTCTTCCTATCCTCCTTTCTTCCTATCCTCCTTTCTTCCTATCCTCTGAGCCAACACACTTCTAGCGGCTGATTTCTTTCCTTTGGGGTACATTTTACTCGGCACCGTCATTGACAACATTTTGCTGTTTTAACAGCTTCCTTACACTGAGTTTTTCCCATTACTCAACAATTTCTGATACACTCGTGTTTCAAACTCAATATTCAAGATAACTTTGTTTACCGTATTTTCCGGTGTTGAAGACGCTACTTTTTTCCTAAAATACGTCACAAAAATCTACCATGCATTCTGGAGGCCGAAGGTTGTTTATCCTTTTTTTTTTTTGTCAAAATTAGGGTGCGTCCACGAGGACAAAGCATCTTCGGTGCTAGGAAATACAATATCTTCTTGTAATTTGCTGTTTTAAAAATATATCCTCAATATCCTTTTACATCAATTTTCCCATGCTTTCATGAACTGGCTGCGTCTTCTCCAGTATAACTCACTTTCTCTTGTGTTATCATCAGTTGGTGGTGGTGGTGGCGATGATGTGTTTATGTACCGTATTTCCCGGCGTCAAAGATGCTCCTGTTCCCTAAAATAAGTCTCAAAAATCTACCATGAGTCCTGGAGGCCGAAGGTTGTTTATTTTTTTCAAATTTTTGGTTGTCAAAATTAGGGTGCGTCCTTGAGGACGAAGAGTCTACGGCGCCGGGAAATATGGTATTTGTTTTACAAGATTCTTGAAGTGAAATCGTATGTTGAAAATATACTACAGAGTAAATGTTGTACACTTAAGAGAATGGATATAAACTATGTCGGGAACCAAACAGATTTAATGCAACTAATAAACATTTTGGAAATGCAATAAAAATTATATTTTGTAAAGACTTTTGTTCATGGTTGAACCAACAAGAAAACAGATGAAACATGTGTCAATATTTAATGTCATAGTGAAGTTCAAATTCCACAAGAACTGAATTTCTCTTTCATTCTTTATCTTCGTCTTCTTCGTCTTCTTCGTCTTCTTCTTCATCTTTGTCTTCGTCTTTGTCTTCTTCATCTTCTTCTTCTTCGTTTTCTTCTTCGTTTTCTTCTTCGTTTTCTTCTTCGTTTTCTTCTTCGTTTTCTTTTTCTTCGTTTTCTTCTTTTTCTTCGTTTTCTTCTTTTTCTTCGTTTTCTTCTTTTTCTTCTTTTTCTTCGTCTTCTTCTTCGTCGTCGTCTTCTTTGTTTTCTTATTCGTCTTCTTTGTTTTCTTCTTTTTTCTTCGTCGTCTTCTTTGTTTTCTTCTTCTTTTTCTTCGTCGTCTTCTTCTTTTTCTTCTTCGTCTTCTCCTTCGTCTTCCTCTTCGTTTTCTTCTTCGTTTTCTTCGTTTTCTTCTTTTTCTTCTTTTTCTTCTTTTTCTTCTTCGTCATCGTCTTCGTCTTTTTCTTCTTCGTCTTCTTCTTCGCCCACTTATTCCTGGGAGGGTCGTGGGGGGGGGCAGAGACCTCAAACACTCCCTCCAGCAAGGTCCTGTCAGAAGCAGCCGTCTCCAACTGATCCAGCTGGATCCCCCAAGCGTTACCAACCAAGCTCATGGATGTTATCCAACCATCTTGTTCGGGATCTACCCCTGGGTCTCTTTCCAGTTGGTTTTGCCTGTAAAATCTGTCCAGCGATTCTTTCCTCAGACATTCTAACCACATGTCCACAGTATCGAAGCTATGATCCCTCAATTCGGAGAAGTAGCAGCTCTACCTGGAGTGACTCTCTGATCTCCTGAGACATTCTAACCACATGTCCATAGCATCGGAGCTATGATCCCTCAATTTGGAGAAGTAGCAGCTCTACCTGGAGTGACTCTCTGATCTCCTGAGACATTCTAACCACATGTCCATAGCATCGGAGCTATGATCCCTCAATTCGGAGAAGTAGCAGCTCTACCTGGAGTGACTCTCTGATCTCCTGAGACATTCTAACCACATGTCCACAGTATCGGAGCTATGATCCCTCAATTCGGAGAAGTAGCAGCTCTACCTGGAGTGACTCTCTGATCTCCTGAGACATTCTAACCACATGTCCACAGTATCGGAGCTATGATCCCTCAATTCGGAGAAGTAGCAGCTCTACCTGGAGTGACTCTCTGATCTCCTGAGACATTCTAACCACATGTCCATAGCATCGGAGCTATGATCCCTCAATTCGGAGAAGTAGCAGCTCTA
Source organism: Eledone cirrhosa (assembly GCA_964016885.1). Lineage (NCBI taxonomy): Eukaryota > Metazoa > Mollusca > Cephalopoda > Octopoda > Eledonidae > Eledone > Eledone cirrhosa. The sequence continues at coordinate 23,061,781 of OZ024758.1, forward strand.
CCTGGAGTGACTCTCTGATCTCCTGAGACATTCTAACCACATGTCCATAGCATCGGAGCTATGATCCCTCAATTCGGAGAAGTAGCAGCTCTACCTGGAGTGACTCTCTGATCTCCTGAGACATTCTAACCACATGTCCACAGCATCGGAGCTATGATCCCTCAATTCGGAGAAGTAGCAGCTCTACCTGGAGTGACTCTCTGATCTCCTGAGACATTCTAACCACATGTCCATAGCATCGGAGCTATGATCCCTCAATTCGGAGAAGTAGCAGCTCTACCTGGAGTGACTCTCTGATCTCCTCAGACATTCTAACCACATGTCCATAGCATCGGAGCTATGATCCTTCAATTCGGAGAAGTAGCAGCTCTACCTGGAGTGACTCTCTGATCTCCTGAGACATTCTAACCACATGTCCATAGCATCGGAGCTATGATCCCTCAATTCGGAGAAGTAGCAGCTCTACCTGGAGTGACTCTCTGATCTCCTCAGACATTCTAACCACATGTCCATAGCATCGGAGCTATGATCCCTCAATTCGGAGAAGTAGCAGCTCTACCTGGAGTGACTCTCTGATCTCCTGAGACATTCTAACCACATGTCCATAGCATCGGAGCTATGATCCCTCAATTCGGAGAAGTAGCAGCTCTACCTGGAGTGACTCTCTGATCTCCTGAGACATTCTAACCACATGTCCATAGCATCGGAGCTATGATCCCTCAATTCGGAGAAGTAGCAGCTCTACCTGGAGTGACTCTCTGATCTCCTGAGACATTCTAACCACATGTCCACAGTATCGGAGCTATGATCCCTCAATTCGGAGAAGTAGCAGCTCTACCTGGAGTGACTCTCTGAACCCCTGAGACATTCTAACCACATGTCCATAGCATCGGAGCTATGATCCCTCAATTTGGAGAAGTAGCAGCTCTACCTGGAGTGACTCTCTGATCTCCTGAGACATTCTAACCACATGTCCATAGCATCGGAGCTATGATCCCTCAATTCGGAGAAGTAGCAGCTCTACCTGGAGTGACTCTCTGATCTCCTGAGACATTCTAACCACATGTCCATAGCATCGGAGCTATGATCCCTCAATTCGGAGAAGTAGCAGCTCTACCTGGAGTGACTCTCTGATCTCCTGAGACATTCTAACCACATGTTCACAGTATCGGAGCTATGATCCCTCAATTTGGAGAAGTAGCAGCTCTACCTGGAGTGACTCTCTGATCTCCTGAGACATTCTAACCACATGTTCACAGTATCGGAGCTATGATCCCTCAATTCGGAGAAGTAGCAGCTCTACCTGGAGTGACTCTCTGATCTCCTGAGACATTCTAACCACATGTTCACAGTATCGGAGCTATGATCCCTCAATTCGGAGAAGTAGCAGCTCTACCTGGAGTGACTCTCTGATCTCCTGAGACATTCTAACCACATGTCCACAGTATCGGAGCTATGATCCCTCAATTTGGAGAAGTAGCAGCTCTACCTGGAGTGACTCTCTGATCTCCTGAGACATTCTAACCACATGTCCATAGCATCGGAGCTATGATCCCTCAATTCGGAGAAGTAGCAGCTCTACCTGGAGTGACTCTCTGATCTCCTGAGACATTCTAACCACATGTCCATAGCATCGGAGCTATGATCCCTCAATTCGGAGAAGTAGCAGCTCTACCTGGAGTGACTCTCTGATCTCCGAGTTATGCACTTTATCAAGCAATATTACTCTAAAGACCCTTCGACGTCAATAAATAAATAAAAGTTTTTTCCTTCACATCTTATTAAAATACGTGCTAGTAGAGACCTAGAATTCATTAACTTGATTTTTACCTATTCTTTTCAATAATTAACCCTTTAGCATTTCCATTACTCTATATTTACTATAATATTTTCACGCTAAATAATTATCTCACATAATATCGAATCTATGAGATGTTGATATTATTTATTTTGAGAACAATATCTTAACATAAGCATGAATAGCCAGTTGTGGCCGGTTTGAACAGAAAGAGGTGAGAGAATTCTAGCCGGATACAGCCGGTTTAAATGCTAAAAGGTTAAACTAGTTTTCAAATAAGAATGCAATAACACACTTGCAGTAGTTTTCCTATTTATGTGTATATATATTCTGTTAATGAAACATGTTGTTTAAGAGATAATGTTTAAATATTTTTTCATCTCTAGCGTTGATGACAATACCTTGGTTAGCATCACAGAATATATATATAAGAAGATACAGGAAAATGTTGATGAATATGATGAAATTCTGCTTTCTACAAAGAATATATTACGTGTTACAAGCAATATCTTAAAATATATGAAAGGTAATCTTAGCTTTTTCCATGAATTAACTCTTTAGCTTTGACATTACTCTATATATACTATTATATTTTCACGGTAAAGGCTTTATCTCACATAATTATCTCACATAATATCAAATCTATGAGATTTTGATATTATCTATTTTGAAAAGAATACCGTAACAACAATATGAGCAGTTGGTTTGAACGGAATGAGGTGAAAGAATTTTGGCCGGATATAGCCAGTTTAAATGCTAAAGGGTTAACCCTTTAGCATTTACATTACTCTATATATACTAATATAACTTCCCCGTAAAGGCTTTCATCATCTCATCATCATCATCTTCGTTTAACGTCCATCTTCCACGCTAGCATGGGTTAGACGGGATGTGCCCCACTTGAGGCAAGGTAGGTCGGGTGACCATGTCTCGCTCATATAGGACTGTCTGGCAGGTTTTCTATGCCTGGATGCCCTTCCTAACACCAACCACATTTACAGTGTGGCTTTATCTTACATAATCTCACATAATATCGAATCAACGAGATTTTGATATTATATATTTTGAGAACAATACCTTAACAGCAGTATGAGTTGCCAGTTACAGCTGGTTTGAACAGAAAGAGGTGAAATAATTATGGCCGGATATGGCCGGTTTAAATGCTAAAGTGTTAAGATATAATATGCATTTACTAATACATCTTCTCTTATTCTTTATCAGCTTTACCAGATCTTTTTGAAAGTGGTCGACAATTTGACGACCTATTCAACCAGCTAAGTTCCTATGTTCTAAAGGAAGTGGATAATGTTCTTCAAGAGATCCCAGATTTAAATGTATGTGTTAAAAGATATATCTAATATATATCATTTGTAAAATTTTCTAGTTTGTCTGAAGTCATATTATTCAAATATACGATAGATATATAAGTACTAGAAAGAATGATGGTTAACCACAGGATCTGTGTATATCTGTGTGTTTTGTGTTTGTGTGTGTGTGTGTTTGTGTGTGCATATGCATCTGTGTTTGAATGTGAGTGTGTGAATGTGTTAATCGTTTGACTAATTCTTTTGGCATTACCGTTAACATGGCCAGCTCTTTCAGCTGCAATAAAAAAAAAAGTAACTGAAATTTGAAATGGCAAATATGGTTAACTGGCCTTTCAACAGCACACAGTGTTGTATGTAATATTGTAACGTGAGATATTGAAAGCATACATAACTCTTCAGTACCATAGACAAGATAACTCGTCTCAATATGTATGCATTCCAGTGCCACGGACGAGTCATTCTAATATGTTTGAACTCTTTTCCAACAGTTCATAACTTCAAAGTTATGAGCTCTTTTCCAACAGTTCATAACTTCAAAGTTTTGAACTTGTTTCCAACAGTTCATAACTTCAAAGCTAGATAGGGTTACTAGTTTATTGATGTGACGTTTGTTAATCATTCAGATAAGTGTTGTTAATAATTTTTTGTTTAAAAATAGTCATTTTACTGAAAAAAAACAAAAAAAAACAGCAACTGTAGCTGTGTAAAATATACACAACAGTCAATAGGTTAAACAGCATGCTAGAGCACAGATTTTTTGTAATTTAAAATATTTTTTTCTGTGTCAATGAATGAATATTTAGCATTTTAATAACAAACTGTTTGTATTTCAGGATATGAACAAAATGTTTCCAGATTCAGATGCACCAACATTACGCAAAAAGCGTGATACCAAAACCACTGATAAGGTCAAAGTTAAAGAATTAGCCATGTATTTCAAATCTATAATCCGAAGCTCTCGAGACATACAGTCATATGGTGCGAGACATTGGCTTCGTTTATTCTCAAAGATTCAAAATTCGGATTTACAAATTATGTTAAATCATAAAGACATCCTATCAAGGTAATAATACAAGTGTTGTTTTTGTGTTGTACAAGACCTCAAATTTAATATTAGTTTCTGTGGATTGAATCATCTTTATCTCATCTTCTTGCTCTTGCTCGATGAGGCTGGGCGTCATCTTAGGTCAGCAATCTCAAAGGCATCATCATGTGTAGAACTGTTGAGGTCCACCAGTGCCCTCCACTGGTGGTCCTGTGCCACCCCCTCTGCATCCTCCAGGGTGATGTCAAACCTCTAGAGATATTGCCTTTAGCATTTACATTACTCTATATTTACTATTGTATTTTCATGGTAAAGGCTTTATCTCGCATAATATCTCATATCTCACATAATATCTCACATAATATCTCACATAATATCTCACATAATATCTCGCATAATATCTCACATAATATCTCACATATCTCACATAATATCAAATCTATGAGATTTTGATATTATCTATTTTGAGAACAATACCGTAACATCAGTATGAGTAGCCAGTTATGGCTGATTTGAAGAGAAAGGATAACATTTTGAAATAATTTTAATTGAAAAGATTTAAATTAGAAAAAAGATAGAATTATATTTTTTTCATATTATAAATCTTCTACCAGGAGTTGTGACCAGTAGATAGTATCAGCAATGGAAAGACCAATGGAAACATTGTTTCCTTGGTTTGATTTGATGAATTCTGCCCTAAATGGTACCTGGAATCTTGTTGATCATTTAACCCTTTAGCATTTACATTACTCTATATATACTATTGTATTTTCATGGTAAAGTCTTTATCTCACATAATTATCTCACCTAATATCGAATCTATGGGATTTTGATGTTATCTATTTTGAGAACAATACCTAAACATCAGTATGAGTAGCCAGTTATGGCCAGTTGAACAGAAAGAGGTGAGAGAATTGAGGCTGGATATGGCCAGTTTAAATGCTAAAGTGTTAAAGAAAGATAAGAGTTTATTCTAAATTATTATGCTATAAAATACTAATAGTAAATATTATACTAAATTATTTAATAAAATAGTTACTATGAAACTCTATAATCAGATATTTATATCTATGATATAATTTCTTTTTTTATTGTCATCATATTGTAGTGTGACAAATTCGATTTTAACCCTGGGTCCTTCAATAGAATCTGATCCTCTCTGGAAATACTTGAAACCCATGTTGAGTTGTTCCCACATGCTGATACAAGGATTGAATAAATTCATTCATGAGTTTGCTGGTTAGTTCAATTTTTATTTTTTATTTTTACTCTTGTATGGATTTTATATAAAGCAGCAAATTGGCAGAGTTATTAGAACGTTGGTTAGAATGCCTTGTGGTATTCATTCCGGCTCTTGGCTCTCTGAGGTCAATTTTGCCTTTCATCCATTTGAGGACAATAAAAAAAGTACCAGTCTAGTACTGGGGTTGATTCTTGCTCTATATCTCTTTCTCACTTCCTTTCTCTAACTCTCTATCCTTATCTGGAGGAAATCTGCTGCTGTATTCAGACCTGGCAAGGAGATGGGCTCTGCCATGTTTTAAAAATTAATAGGTGGGTGGAGGAATGACTATTCAAGATGTAAGAGTACATAAACTTAATCACTTGCAATGCGAGACAGACAACATTTGTATAATTTCTGGCCATAACAACAAAATAAGTTTTCTTTGTACTTCTATTCAAATATGTATTTCTTTCAAAATATTTGCTTTATATCTATTCTAGATCAAACGATTCAGATGGAAAACCTAGTGATGTTCCAGTTAAAATATGGCCCTGCCATTATCGATTCTATGCTTGAACTTCAAAAAAACCCAAAGGTTGAAAACAAATTTCTAATTTTGCCTACATCTTTTAATAATTGGAATTCTATAATTTTTAATTTATGTATTGCCAGGTGGTGCTATTAAGTTAGACATGGCCTGGGCCAATACTGGCTAAAACTTATTAAAGTTATCAAAGTCATCACTCAATGTAAATGTATTCTATTTATTTAAGCTAGTTCCACATTATTTAATGCAATCTAAGATAATGATATAAAGAAAGAGGATTATGACAAGGGTAATGAAGAAATATAATTTTATGCTGTTCAATTATTATCATTTCGACCTCATTCAGAATGTGATTTCAGTGTACTGCTCAATTGCCTATCATCATCATCACCGTTTTACGTCCGTTCTTCCACGCTAGCATGGGTTAGACGGGTTGTCCTGTTGTGTGCAGTGTCTGGTCGGCTGACCATGCCTTGCTCATACAGGAACTGATCTGGCTTGATTTCTACAGCTGGATGCCCTTCCTAACACCAACCTCATTTACAGTGAGTGCCTATGATATGGAAAATGTATTGCATCAGGTTCAGAAAATAATACTTTGAATCAGTGTCAAAATTCCAGCTAATCTCTGATTTCTTAACGGCTACTAGCATTTAAATCTATATTTAAGGTTCAAAATTTTCTTATGAATGAGTTTCAAAATTCCAGCTAATCTCTGATTTCTTAACGGCTACTAGCATTTAAATCTATATTTAAGGTTCAAAATTTTCTTATGAATGAGTTTCAAAATTCCAGCTAATCTCTGATTTCTTAACGGCTACTAGCATTTAAATCTATATTTAAGGTTCAAAATTTTCTTATGAATGAGTTTCAAAATTCCAGCTAATCTCTGATTTCTTAACGGCTACTAGCATTTAAATCTATATTTAAGGTTCAAAATTTTCTTATGAATGAGTTTCAAAATTCCAGCTAATCTCTGATTTCTTAACGGCTACTAGCATTTAAATCTATATTTAAGGTTCAAAATTTTCTTATGAATGAGTTTCAAAATTCCAGCTAATCTCTGATTTCTTAACGGCTACTAGCATTTAAATCTATATTTAAGGTTCAAAATTTTCTTATGAATGAGTTTCAAAATTCCAGCTAATCTCTGATTTCTTAACGGCTACTAGCATTTAAATCTATATTTAAGGTTCAAAATTTTCTTATGAATGAGTTTCAAAATTCCAGCTTATCTCTGATTTCTTAACGGCTACTAGCATTTAAATCTATATTTAAGGTTCAAAATTTTCTATTAATATTTTCTTAAGACAATTATACAAAGAAGGAATTGGTTTCAAAATGATTAAAATTATATAAATTATAAATTTTCATGTACATTTATTTTTCAGGTTAATATAATGCTCCGAAATTTAACTGACCCTGAACAAATGCTGTGTTCAGAAAAAGGATTACTGAAAATGTTAGACCAATCATTAAATATTTCTGACGGCAAACTAAAGGATATTGTTTGCCAAAACAATTTCACACATCTGCTTTTGAAAGTTGCCTCATTAGTACAAATACCTATCAAAGTAATTTCCTTGAAACTTTCTATTTACTAATTTTAGCTATGAGAGATGGAGGCGGTGACAGTGAGAGTTCGGTTCCTCTGTATTCGGACCTGGTGTATGTGTGATTCAGTGTGGGTGCATGTTTGTGTGTGAGTGTCTGTGTTTGTCTGTGTGTGTGTGTCAGTGTGTGTCTGTGTGTCAGTGTGTGTGTGTCTGTATGTCTGTTTCTGTCTGTGTGTGCGTGAGTGTGTATGTGTGTGTGATTGCTTCTATTAATTCGATATATATATATATATATATATATATATATATATATATATATATATATATCATCATCATCATCATCATCATCCTCGTTTAACGTCCACTTATATATATATATATATATGCTTGTTTAGATTTGTGAGTTTGTTTCCTCAACCTCAATACACAAATACATACATAAATGTGTAAATATATACACAAATATATACTAAGTTATATATAAATAATAATAGCTTTGGCTTTATTATATAGAAACTAAGTAATATGAGAGCTGCAGCTTGATGACGTCTGTCTTCCCCATTAGGTGGCTGATGAGGTCTAGTTACGTATGCTGAGTTTGGGAGGATGGGTAGTACATGTTTGAGTTGCTGAATTTGAATACATACACACACACGCGCACGTACATACATGTACAAACACGCCACATGCACACACACATTCACACTCACACACACATGCAAACACACACACGCACACACATAAATACATACACACACACACACACATGCACACACACATGCACATTCACACATGCATGCACCATTAAGCCTTACCATGAAAATAGAAAAGCAAATATAGAGTAATGTAAATGCTAAAAATATAAAGTAATGTAGATGCTAAAGGGTTAAATAATCATTAATAGGGATTAATTGCCAGCAATAGACTTTAGAGTAGCATCATTTGCATGACAATATTTGTAAAAGTTTATGCCAACAAAGCTGAATGTTTTTATTTTACAGTTTGATCAAATGATGAAATCAGATGTACCGATTTTATTTGATTGGAAAGAATTTGCGTTGGACTTTAAAAAATTTATTAGTACTGTATTAAATATCATATATCCTGCTGGCAACTACTGGTTAACACAGAATAATAAAATTTTAGCTCTAAAGATAAAGAAGTTACGGCCTATGATGCTTGAAGGAATAACTAAATTAAGAAATGAAGTAGAAACCCCAGCAGACAGGTAAGCTAAAATCTGTTTTATAGCTTTATCTAAAAAAATTACCTATGTCCTATAACAGAACTCTAGTGAGTTCCAGAATTTAACATATGTCCAAACCTCAGTTTTAGTTTTAAATAACACTATTGCCATTCCCTACTGTACAGATAGCATACCAGTCATTTCTTTATTTATTTAATAAATCCTATATCTATTATGGTGGAGGTGCATGGCCTAGTGGTAAGGGTGTTGGACTTACGATCATAACGTCATGGGTTCGATTCCTGGGTTACATGTTCTTCATAAAAACACTTCATTTCACATTGTTCCAGTATACTCAGCTGAAAATGAGTACCAGCAATATCTGGAGGTTTAACCCTGCAATGGACTAACGTCCTATCCAAGGGAAGTCTTATACTCTCCGTTGCTTTATGCCACAGAAACCGAGATAAGCACTGGTCTGATAAACCTCCTGGCTTACGACAGACTTTAGACCAGTGGTTCCCAACCTTTTGTGCACCATGCCCCCACCTCTACAAATTGTTATCTCCCCCTTTGACATGAAAACAGCAATGATCAATTACAAATTGTTGTATAAGTGGTGCCATATGTACAATAACATGGAAGAGGTGAGATAGGAGTTTCTGACAGCAATGTGTACCATATAAGTGGTACCAGATGTAGAGTAACACATGTGGAGGAGGTGAAACAGGAGTTTCTGACAGCAATGTGTACCATATAAGTGGTACCAGATACACAATAACACATGTGGAGGAGGTGAAATAGGAGTTTCTGGCAGCAATGTGTACCATATAAGTGGTACCAGATGTAGAGTAACACATGTGGAGGAGGTGAAACAGGAGTTTCTGACAGCAATGTGTACCATATAAGTGGTACCAGATGTAGAATAACACATGTGGAGGAGGTGAAATAGGAGTTTCTGACAGCAATGTGTACCATATAAGTGGTACCAGATGTAGAATAACACATGTGGAGGAGGTGAAACAGGAGTTTCTGACAGTAATGTGTACCATATAAGTGGTACCAGATGTAGAGTAACACATGTGGAGGTGGTGAAACAGGAGTTTCTGACAGCAATGTGTACCATATAAGTGGTACCAGATGTAGAATAACACATGTGGAGGAGGTGAAATAGGAGTTTCTGACAGCAATGTGTACCATATAAGTGGTACCAGATACACAATAACACATGTGGAGGAGGTGAAATAGGAGTTTCTGACAGCAATGTGTACCATATAAGTGGTACCAGATACACAATAACACATGTGGAGGAGGTGAAACAGGAGTTTCTGACAGCAATGTGTGCCATATAAGTGGTACCAGATGTAGAATAACACATGTGGAGGAGGTGAAACAGGAGTTTCTGACAGCAATGTGTACCAAAGTTGCCTTGGTGTAAAAGTACCGGTTGCTCTCCGACAGGTTTGCAATGTGTCCTTGACAGTGGAGACTTCTGGTGTCCTTGGCCCCTAGGGCTACCTCCCTACTCACCACCATAGGTGCTGAGCTGGCCAGCCGCAGGTGTGAGCCTCGCAAGTTGGAATGGCTCTTCCAGCGCATCTCCCTTACCATCCTCCGGGGAAACTCCTTCTGTCTCCATTCTGACTGCTGGGGCTGTGGTGTGACCAGGTGCACGTGGGACCTCATTTGCTCACCATATGGAGAGATGGGGAGGGCGAGAGAGATGGGGGCAATGACAGTGGGAGTTTGGCTCTTCAACATTCGGACCACATCCTTGAGGTTGTGTTCATCAAGCCCTAGTGCAATAATGAAATAAGTAATAGTGTAATTGATGACTTGTTTATCTACAACTCACACACACATATATGTATACATGCATACTAACATATACACACACACTTACACGAATAAGTAATAAAGTAAAACCTGAGGTTTCTTCTCATTAGCATCATTTTTAAATGGCACCCCTTAAATATTCAAATTGCCCCCTGTGGAGTATGCACCCCGCATTGGGAATCACTGCTTTAGACTATATCTATTACTCTATTACATGTGAAGGCGCATAGCTTAGTGGTTAGAGCATTGGGCTTGCAATTGAGAGGTTGTAAGTTCAATTCTCAGACTGGCTGATGCATTGTGTCCTTGAGCAAGACACTTTATTTCACGTTGCTCCAGTTTACTCAGCTGTAGAAATGAGTTGCGGCGTTACTGGTGTCAAGCTGTATTGGCCATTACCTTTCCCTTCGACATCATCATATGTAGTTTAGTGTATATATAGTCTAAATATAGTTTTATATATATATATATATATATATATATATAATATAAATATATATATATATATATATATATAATATATATATATATATATATATATAATATAAATATATATATATATATATAATATAAATATATATAAATATATATAATATAAATATATATAATATAAATATATATAATATATAAATATATATAATATATATATATATATAATATATATATATATGGAGGCACATGGCTTAGTGGTTAGAGCATTGGCGTTGCAATCGAAAGGTTGTGAGTTCAATTCTCAGACCGGGTGATGTGTTGTTTCCTTGAGCAAGACACTTTATTTCACATTGCTCCAGTTTACTCAGCTGTAGAAATGAGATGATAGGGACTGGGGTCCACATCATTCCACTGTAAAGTGGTCGTGGAGGTGCCACGGCAAAAAATCACCCAGCACTCACTGTAAATGAGGTTGGTGTTAGGAAGGGCATCCAGCTGTAGAAATCAAGCCAGAATCAGTTCCCGTCCCACCCTTGCAAGCAGGGGAAAGTGGACGTGAAATGAATGAATGAAAATATGTTATATCACTGGTGTCAAGCTGTATCAGCCATTGCCTTTCCTTTGGACCTCATTGGTGGCGTGGAGAGGGGAGACTGGTATACATGGGTGAGTGCTGGTCTTCCACAAAACAAACCTTGCCCGGACTTGTGCCTCGGAAGGAAACTTTCTAGGTGCAAATCACATGACCATTCATGACCGACGGCCTTAATTACATATTCCGGCTGACATGCTGAGGTCATGCTGGGCCACCGCCATCATATTATATATTTATCATAAAATAGACATTTTATAATGATATTTCTCATCCTTCTGATCTTTGTAGAGTCATTGATGCTGCTACACAAGCTGCTATATTCACAGAAACAAGTCCTTCTATTCCAACCAGGGTGAAAAATGAAGTAAAAATAAATCTGGTTATTTTTGACATTTATATGGAT